>OZ030011.1:132219747-132792247 GCA_964023405.1 Apodemus agrarius | reverse complement strand
TTTTCTAGTTATGCTGTCATACTTTCCTCACCCTTTATGCACTTACATCCACCCTCCCACTTTTCCTACCCCTTTCTCTCCCCTCCCCTCTGCCCCTGCTTTCTGGTCCCCTCCTTTCTGAGCTTAAGTCTTATGGACTCCAATAACCTCTCTTTCCCCCCTGAACTGCCTGGCTTTGCGTGTCAACTTGACACAAGCTGGAGTTATCACAGAGAAAGGAGCCTCCCTTGAGGAAATGCCTCCATGAGATCCAGCTGTGTGGCATTTTCTCAATTAGTGATCAAGGGTGGGAGGCCCAGCCAATTGTGGGTGGTGCCATCCCCGGGCTGATGATGCTGGGCTCTATAAGAAAGCAAGCTGCACAAACCAGGGGAAGCAAGCCAGTAAGCAGCACCCCTCCATGGCTTCTGCATCAGCTCCTGCCTCCAGGTTTCTACCTGTGTGAGCTCCAGTCCTGACTTCCTTTCATGATGAACAGCAACATGGAAATGTAAGCTGAACAAACCCTTTCTTCCCCAGCTTGCTTCTTGGTCATGATGTTTTGTGCAGGAATAGAAACTCTGACCAAAGGGCTATTTGCCCCCTCCTCTCTCTTGCTCGATCTTTTGGTCTCTTGTTCCTCTCTTTCTGTTTCCCTGCTTCCTTTTGTAAGACTCTGGCGAGCCTTAGCTTACCAGGGACTCCCTGAATGAACAACGAAGAGCCATGGATCGATGCAAAAACAAGAGGAATTTATTGTTCCAGCACGCTGGGGTCATCATCCTGCACCTGAAGGAGAGGTGGTGACCATGGGAGCCCATTCGGTGAGTTATTATGCAGTTTTCAGAGCAGCAGCCATTAGGCACAATGTGATTGGCAGAACAGTGTGACTTTTAATCTGATTGGTCTTTAGGGAATGAGGTAGAAAGGGCTTCCCTTGTCTGTAGGAGGGCAATGGTCTTCTGCCCTGCACAGAATGTGTCTACATGCTCTGGGCCTCCCCCACCTGCAGGTTGCCTAGGTTGTTTTCCTCCCTCCCACCCCTCCCCTGAGGAATTTTAGGCTCCATGACCTCCCTCTTCCAGGGAAGGGCTGGTAGAATTTTCCAAAGTTGACCTTTTCACCTTCCTCCTTCTGTCCTCATTCCCTTCCCCCCTCTCTCTCCACGTGCTCATGGCCAGCCTCTACTTCTCTACTCTCTCTCTCTCTCTCTCTCTCTCTCTCTCTTTCTCTCTCTCCCTCTCTCTCTACTACCCTCTCAACGCCCCTCCCCATGCCCTGAATAAACTCCATTCAATACTTAAAAAAAAAAAAAAGAAGAAAAGAAACCCTGACTAAGACACCCCATTAGTCCCCATCAGGATGAGCTCTTGTTAGATGTGGTCTCACTGTGTAAGGAGGCTGCCCTGGCATTCACCATGGTCTCCATGGGGCCTTGAACTTCTTTGTGACTACGGTGCCTTCGAAGTGCAGAGATTGGATATTCAGCATTGTGCCCAGCTTCCGCCTTCTGTAGATACAATATCTTTAACCCTTCTTCACTTCACGTTCCTTGCTGCCACCACTGAGCCCCCTTCCTTCCCCCTCTGGGCTCAGTCACTGCACTGCCCACTGTGCTCACCTTCCTCAGCGCTGGTTTGTAGTCTCTACTTGACAACCATGCTCTGCGATAGAGGATGCACAGTCCCCTCCCTCCCCAGTTTCCATGACATCTGAGCTCTCCCTGTTTTTCTCTTTCCCCACGTGGCTTTTCCTCTTCTGTCTCTTTCATTGTTCTCCTCTGGCCTTTCTCTTAACTGCAGCGTTCTGGTAGGCATGATGCTGAAGCACAAGACCATAAGGTGCTGTGAGTTTGAAGGAAGAAGGGACACCGCCCCTTGGCCTCTGGTGACAAGGAAAGGCCCTCTGGAAAAGTGGAGGTGGAAAATGGACCTGGACAAGAGGATGGAAGCATTTTTGGTGGGCAGATTTCACACTAACTGCATGGGATTTGAAAATGAGCATTAACTCGAGGGGTGGGGGGGTACACGCGCTCGTGCGCACGCACACACGTATGCACAATAAAACTACAAAGGGACTTATGAGAGATCTGATGAGAGGTGAGAAACGGTATGGGTGGCATGAAATAGGAAAGCTGTGGGGGTGACTGCAGGGAGAAAGGGAGTTAGAGAAGCAGCAGACACAAGCAGAGCGTAATGGCCGCCACATGTATATGAAGGTGCCATGACAAACCTATGACTGCACATTTTAATAGAAAAGTTAATTTTTTCTTTTAAATGTTTTGTTACATTTAGTATATGTGGAGTCAGAGGACAGCTCTCAATAGCCAGGTTTTTCCTTCTACCATGTGGGTCTCGAGGATCTAACTGTTGGTCAGGACGGGGCAAGGTCTTTACCTACTGAGCCATCTTGCTCATCCTGAAATGTAAGTTAATTTAGAGGGGGGGGTGGGTGATCCAATGAGCTGGCTAGTTTTTTGACACAAGTTTAGAAGCATCAAGGAATGGTAGCCCCAAGGGTTACCGCCAGTAGAATGATCCAGAAAGACAGCGCAGCTGTCGGGACTACCTAATGCTTCTGTGGAGGACTAGCAGCACCCAGGTCTAGATGAATGGGCCTCATAGACCTGTAGACACTTGAGGCTTCTTTGTCTGACCAGGCTGGCCTGCATCATCCGAGCAACCACCAGCGGATATCCTCAGGAACCGCCTGGATGCTGTGCCTCTGAGAACATCTTACTGACCTATGGGTGAGAACTTCCCACTCATCCCGGCCTTTGCGTGCTGAGGTTAGAGAGAATGAGCCGCACATCTGAATGCCTCTCTCCACCTCTGGGATGTGGGCTTCCCTCTGGGAGCTGCTTTTCCCAGATATTTTGTCCCAGCAAAGTAACTAATAGAGTTAACTCCTCATTCACAAGAGATTAGCCAGGCGAGAGAGACTTGATTCAGTACTGCTATTTACAAGTGGTACCTGGGGGTGGGGGGCAGTGGTCAGGATTAAATAAAGCATCCACATGGATCCCCTAAAATGGTGATGTGTTACAATTTTTCTTTTCTTTTTTTTTTCTTGAGTGCATGCTTCCGTGCATGCGTGTAGGTACATACATACGAGGAGGGCAAAAGTTAAGGTACTTTTTCTTCTACTTTCCATCTTATTTATTTTCTGTCAGAAACCACTCACGGCCATGCCAGTCTTTCTGTGGGTGCTAGGATCTGAATCCAAGTCATGCTTTCAGAGCAAACGTCTGATCCACTGATTCCCTACCTCAATACTGTTGTCTTAAGAGGAGACCAGAACACACACACACACACACACACACACACACACAGGTTTGCTCTGTCTCTTGTCGCGTGAAGCCCAGTGTCACCTCAAACTTTGACTCAGCCAACAAGAAGCCAATTCTCCTGCTGCTGGAGCAGAACTCTGCGATCATGTAAGTCCCCGAGCTTGCTGCCTCCCCAGCCTGTGACAGTCTGTGATGCTACCCCACTGGCCAGCAAGCTCCCTGAGTCAGGGGCTGTGTGCCACTTTTCTCAGTATAGCGCTGGTGTCTTCAGCACACAGTAGGCTCCCATAAACACTGGATAGATGAAAGAATGAAAAGAAAGTGTCCTTAGTGTGTGCTCGGCTGATATCTCCCAGAGGGACGACTCAGCACTGTCACCTAGATAATCCAATGACTGGCTACAAGTGTCTGTCCCTCCAGCACAGCCCAGTGTGCAAGACAGATCCGGTTTGGATGCTCAGGGACTTTGCGCTGGGATCCTGAGTAAAACTACCTGACTCTTCACGGGCTTCAGTGTAGTCGAGTGTAGGCTGTACAGAATGACAAGAGTGTGGAATTATGGGTAGGAACAGTACATGGCACAAGTCATTCTCAGGAAATGCCCTCCCTAGGGAACATTTTGTTCTTAATCCCTTTGTCACCAGCTGACAGCAACCTCTTCCCACGGTGACTCATGGAGCACAGAGGGATTCCCCTCACCCAGCATGGCCACAGGAAGAGCCATGTGTAATTCGGTGACACTCAAGGCTGCAAGGGGAAAATTCAAGGAACCTGTACAATAGTGAAAATTAAAACAAGAGAACGATCATGGCTTGCTAGCTGTCCTCAGCAGCTGAGGCTAAACACCCACACACAGAAAGCAAAGGAGTGAACGATGTAATTAAAAGAGTATATCACATTGATCGGCTTAAAAATATTGACAAGCTTTGTCTTCACAGAATAGACTCCACAGATCCACTTGGTAATAAGATATTATTGATTTTTATATATTTCTGTATCTAATTTACCACTATTTTGTGGATTTTTTTTGCATGAATATTTTCCTATCAATGTTCTTGAATGATTCGGGTGTAGTTTTTGTCTGTCTGTCTGTCTGTCGTTCTGTTGGTGCTTTACCTATCCTTGTTTTCAAATTTAAGCATCTAGTGGTTGAAAGCTCTCATGGGCAGCTGCTTGCTGCTTTAGTTATATAATTTTCACTTGTTCTAATATTTTTTAAATAATATCCTCTGAAATATTTTCTCTGATCCACGAATTATTTACAAATGTGTGTGTGTGTGTGTGTGTGTGTGTGTGTGTGTGTGAGAGAGAGAGAGAGAGAGAGAGAGAGAGAGAGAGAGAGAGAGAGATCCAAGTTTGGAGGGAGAGAATCCCAGAAATCTTTCTGTTACTGAGCAGCTTGGTCATATACTATATTTTATATATTTCAAATATAATCCAGGTTTGATTTGGTAATGGTTCCAAGGGCACTTGAAAACCCTGTAGACTGAGCTGGTGGGATGGCTCAGTTGGTAAGGGTGCTTGTGCCAGACCTGATGGCCAGGGATCCTGGGAGCCAACATGGTGGAGGGGGAGGACTGATTCTACATGGTGGGAGGGGAGGACTGACCCCACATGAGGGACGGGGAGGACTGACTCCCACAGTCTTATTTATCTCAGGTATTCTGTCAATGTGACAGAAAGCTTGTGGATACAATGCAGGGACCCTCACCGTGAGCTTTTGGGTCTCCATCAGAAACAGTCCACATTTGGCAGATTGATGTGCTCAGGCAACTCATGCCGCTGGAAAATCTGTGAAAGGCAGGAAGGAACCTGGGGACAAAGAATTAATGCCTGTTGTACAAGTAACACGAGCCAGATCCCATGTTAGAGAAAGAAGAAAAATCTCACTTGGGCCCATAAGGACCTCCTAGAATGGTGGTTCTCAATCTGTGGGTTGCGATCCCTTGGGGTCAAATGATCTTTTCACAAGACTCACATATCAGATATCCTGCATAACAGATATCTACATTACAATTCATAGTAATAGAAAGATTACAGTTATGAAGTAGCAACAAGATAATTTCATGGTTAGGGGTCGCCGTAACATAAAGAACTGTATTAAAGGGTCACAGCACTGGGAGGGTGAGAATCTGAGAATCGCTGTCCTAGAACAAGTACGAATGGTATATATACCAACAACAGCCCGGAGGGGACGGTACACCCACAACCACACAGTTGGAGCGCAGTGAAGCAGAGTCGAGGTCATCTATTTCACTCCATGGACATGTTTTCTACTTTAGGAATTGTTACCTTCTGTTGGACTCCAGAAAAGTCTCTAGAATGGGCTCAAAGAATGGATGAGAAGCATCGGTTTATGCTTCAGTTGTTCTTTGCCTGTGGGTAGTAGGTGCACGTCAGAACCTCTGGATTGCAACACCCGGTCTCAGACGGATGACGGGTCAAGACGGCTTAGGTAGTGACGCCCCTCTCAGGGTGTCGGAGCCACAGCCTTCCTGGGGCTCGCTGACAGCTTTCGCTGCTTGATCCCCTCTGGGATTACTGGTCACTCCAAAGATAGAGAGAATGAACCTTTCTGTTTGTTTCTTTGTTTGTTTTGTTTTTTGAGACAGGGTTTCTCTGTATAGCCCTGGCTATGCTGGAACTCACTCTGTAGACCAGGCTGGCCTCGAACTCAGAAATCTGCCTGCCTCTGCCTCCCAAGTGCTGGGATTACAGGTGTGTGCCACCACCACCCAGCCCGAGAATGAACCTTTCTAAAGTGTGGGGCTTGTTACTGCCCAGGTTTGGAGACTGGAATGGGTATGAGCAGAAGCTACCTTAGCAAAGGGCCTTGCTTTTGACTCTGTGTGGCCTACGTCATCCTCTAGGCCTCAGTCCACCCTCTCTGGTCTACAAAAGAGAGTGTCCTGGAAAAGGCATATTCATCCTGGGCCAGGAAGTCTCAGGTGTAGATTAACTGGGAAGAAAGCCAGAGTCCCCCTTCCATCCAGCCCTTCCAAAAAACCTTTCAATGAGCAGCAGATTAGCTTTTTTTTTTAAAAGTATTTATTTTTTTATTTTAGGTATACGATGACACCATTGTTCTCTTCAGACACCAGAAGAGAGCATCAGATTCTATTACAGATGGTTGTGAGCCACCATGTGGTTGCTGGGAATTGAACTCAGGACCTCTGGGAGAGCAGTTAGTGCTCCGAATCGCTGAGCCATCTCTCCAGCCCAGCAGATTAGCATTTAAGTAAAAAAAAAAAAAAAAAAAAAAAAAAAAAAAAAGCTAAGCAGACAGAATATCACCACAGGAACATAGTGTTTAAATCCCCAAATTTCCTGAGACTGGTCACCCATTTCTCTTACATCCCACAGTTTGGGGAAAATGCTTCCTCCAAACCATCTCCTATCTTGTTCAGGCAGTAATTGTCCTTTACCTAGAAAGGAAACTGTCCAACTATCCAATTTTCAGATCAAGCAGACAGGCCCTTGTTCCTATGAAGGAGGCTGAGGACAGGAAGCGGAGGGCTCGGTTTGGGAACGGGCTCTGAGGTCGCCTGTGAAGGCTGGCTCCCTCGCCAGCACTTTGCTTGCTCTGATTAGCTTGGGAGTCAACCAAAGGCTCCTCTGGCTGCCTCCCACCCTCGTCTGCTCACCTACACCTCAATTTCATTATGCCGTTTCTCTTAGAACAGGGATAGCAGCCAAGTTCCGAGTCCCAGTCTGATCGGTTACCAGCTGTGGGAACTGGAGCGAACCACTTCAGGCCTCTGAGTGCTGGTGCTTTCATCCAACACAAGAGCAAACCTTCACTGCTGCCTGTTCACACCACAGCTCTCAGCCAGGGAGGCTGCCGAGGGCATTGAAAACTCTAGAGACCAGTGCCGATGTAAATAACAGCTCTGTGAAGAAGGCCATCCCTCCAGATGACAGCTGTCGACCCACTGTTCAGAACTCAGTGCTGGCAGAGATCCTAAATGTCAGTAGTTTGCTGTGTAACGTGGAGAGAACTTGGTTCAAGTGAAAGCTCACCTGTGAGCCACTCCAAAATGCAGGTTAAGTGTCCTAAAACCTCATTCCAACCCTTGTTTTGAAAACAAAATCCCTTCATGTGTCCTGAAGGAGCTAGCCTTTCATTCCCTCCCCAGCAACGACACTGCCAAGTGCCACGAAGTTTCCTTCAGGATCCATCTGTGAATTCTCCCTAATGACACCCTTTTCATGGGCGTCAGCTATGATTGCTAGACAATGACTCTGAATGAGGCTTTGAGCATTTCTTCCACTAGCATTTTGGTCACACAGACTAGCTAGGTCACACGGCAGGTCTGCCCTTCATAGTCTACAAGTCTCTTGTACACAAACTGGGAACCCTCATCCCAGACAAGACACCTCAAGTGCACACCCCACCGCCTTATGACCTTTCTATTGCTGCGATAAGACACCGTGATCCTGGAACAGTGGCTGAGAGCTTGGATCTTTTCCCATAAGCACCAGGCAGAGAGGGCCAACTGGGACCCGTGAGGGCTTCTGAGATCTCAAAGCCCACCCTCAGTGACACACTTCCTCCAACAAGGCCACGCCTCCTAATCCTTCCCAAACAGTTCTGCCACCTGGGGACCAAGCCTGCAGGGACCATTCTCATTCAAAGCAGCACACCCAAACGACAGGACTTCCAATTCCAGTGCCCACTTAATGGTCTTTGGGACACACTGGGTTTGTCAAGGTCTCTTCAAGTGTCTCTCTGTCTTCTGTTGCTGTGAAATAAATTATTCCAAACCTTTGTGGCTTAAACCTATCAGCATCTGTCATGTGGTTCCCAAACTCAGAAACCCAGGAATGGTTTGGCTGGGTGGCTCTGCTGTGTGTCGGTGGTGAGGTCCCAAATGTCATCAGATGGAGCCTAATCCCAATTCATCATTTCCACCAAAATAGCATTGCCAACACCAACAAACCCAAAACCTTCTAGATTCTACTTGACTTGTCAGATTAGAGTCAAATGCAATTGGTAGAAAATTACTTAAGAACAAATATATAGGTGTGTGTGGTAGCCCTATCCATAACTCCAATGCTCAGGAATCTGATGGGAGGGTTATCATGAGTTTGAGGCTATCCCGGGCTACATAGTAAGCTCCTAGTTAGCCTGAGCTACAGAATAAAGTCCCATCTCAAAACAAAATAACAACAATAACAACAAAAAAAACAAACCAACAAAATGATAAATGTTCCTTATTTTAAATTAATCAATCTATTTCAAAGACAGGGTTCCACTGTGTAGCCCTGGCTGTCCTGGAACTCATTCTATAGACCAGGCTGTCCTAGAACTCAGAGAGATATACCTACATCTGCCTTCCAAGGCTGGAACTAAAGGCATGTGCCACCACTGCCTGGGGTAAGCTCCTCATTTCAAAGAAGGAAGAGAGTGAGAGTGAGAGGGGGAGGGGGGCAGCAAAGGGGAGAGAAGGAATAGAACAGCCTGACATTAGTGAGTGTTGTCAGAAATGGGACTTAAATCTTTTGTTCAGCACCTTGTTATAATTTGTTCTCATATGTCACTACGAGGGGTGGTAAAGGAGCAGTAGGTGCTCTTAACTGCTGAAAGGTCTCTCTAGTCCCTGTTCTGATTCTTCTAATCACACATTTTTCTTTAAATTAAAAAAAAAAGCAAGAAAATCCAGTGGTCCTCAGCCTTCCTAACACTGTGACCCTTTAATACATTCCTCAGGGTGCGATGACCCCAAACATAAAATTACTTTTATTGCCACTTTGTAGTTTTGTTACTGTTATGAATTGCAATGTAAATATCTGTGTTTTCCAGTGATCTTAGCCCTGTGAAGATCCACCCCAAAGGGGTTATGACCCACAGGTTGAGAATTGCAGTTAGTGGATGGGAAATTTTGTCTGTGTTTTGTATAAGTTACATGGATGAAAATAACTTACCATATTTTCAGTTCCCTCTTTTCTTCTTCCTTATTTCATGAACAAAATTTCCAACTGTGATTTTTATCACACCAGGCATTTGCTTTAGAGCCTTGGCCTGTATGTTTAGACTCTGAATCAGAATCATCTATACATTGTTTAGCTATTATTTTGATCTTTTTTTTTCCTGTCAAACTTGAGTCTGACTTTCTGATCTTAGACTCTCCCATTTGCAGATCTTTATCCTTAAAGGAAAGAGATGCAAACTAAGGATTATTGTGCTTTATTCCACCATGTGCAGTTTATCTACTGTCTTTACCAAAAAGTATCCTATCCCAGCTTTTGCTCCCTCCCTTTCCCTTTGATTGACTACACAGGTATCCTATCCTAGCCTTCGCTCCCTCCCTTTACCTTTGACTGACTACACAGATATCCTATCCCAGCTTTTTCTCCCTCCCTTTACTTTTGACTGACTACACGGGCATCCTATCCCAGCCTTCACTCCCTCCCCTTACATTTGACTGACTACATATACATCCTATCCCAGCCTTTGCTCCCTCCCTTAACTTTGACTACACCCTGTGCTGTTGGGAATACTCCTCAACTAAGGATAAAATGCCTTCAGCAATAATATGGAACATGCTCAAAATATACTGTTGACATAAGTATGGTCTGGAACCACAATGTTGGGAGAAAAGAATACACAGCATATTCATCAATTAAAATATGCACATATTTTCATAATCTTTTTGGCATTAAAGAATAGGAATTTGTGTCAATCTATAGAAAATGGAGTTCTCTGTAGGGGGCTGGGCTGGTGCTCTTTGTATTCAAATGCTAAATCTTGTACCCCAAGATCTGATTGCTCCAAGCTGAACAAATCATCACGCATACCAGCTTTTGGTGTATAAACCATGCCCCCCCCAGTCACCCCTGATTAGTTAATAAAGATGCCTACAGCCTGGGATGGGCAGAAGAGAGGGGGCAGAGCAAAGGTTCTATGAAAGGAAGAGGAGAGAAGGAAAAGAAAGAAGTTGCCGTGGGGGTGGGTGGATCTAGAGAGCACGCATGGCCTAGGGGTTGGCCTGTTGGAGCAGGAATGGCCCACACAGAACATGACGACTAATATCTCGGAATTACTGACTGGGAAGTAGGCACAGAGGGTTGATATTTGCCTAGTTCTAATGCTTTAAGATTTATTATAAATACAAAGGTTTTTGTGTCTTTTATTTGGGAACTATATGGTCTAAGTAGTATATTAATCACAGAGCAATATTAACCACAACCAGTTTCTTATTTAAATACTAGATTATAAATACTGCTCCTACCTTTGCTTACTTTTTCATTTCAATTTGTACATTGTATCACTTGAAACACTCTTCCATTGTTACTATTTATAGTTGTCTGGTATCTCCAGAGAAACAGAGCCAATATGATTGACACATAGATAAGCTATATAAATAGGCAGGTAGATAGGCAGACAGGGTATTTATCACATGAATTGGTTCAGGCTGTCCTGCACTAGTCTAACCTGAGAAACTGGAGAGCAAAAGGATGTAAGTCCCAGAATTCCAAGGGTAAGGACTCTGAAGTTCAGCCTCTGAGGGCAGCAGGATAAAAGGGCTGTTCTAGCTACAGAGCCCAGAATAGTCTCCTTCCTTCGCCTTTTTGTTCTATTCAGGCCGTCAAACAACTAGACAGCACTCACCCATATCATATGGAGATCCCCCTTCATCTAATAAGTTCAAATGCCAGTGTCCTTGGGAAACACTGTGACAGGCACATAGAAACAAAGTCTTTCCGTCTAGTGGGTGTCTGTAAACTCAGTCAAGTTGATATCTAAAACCAATCATCACTCTAAGTGATTGACACTAAAGGACAAAATTTTTTACATTTTCAAAAGTACAGTATGTTTTAAAAAGAGGCCCTGTTTTCTGTGTGTCAGGAGCTTCAGCTATGGAATGAACTACAATCCAGAGTTGGGGGACACACCTGTGATTCAGGCCTTGAGACGGGAAGACACAAGTTTCTGACCTGGATTTTGGCATGAAGATCTTGAGGCGTGTGGCCATGAAAAGCTTAGCACAGGCAAGGTAGTCCATGCCTTTAATTCCAGGAGACAGAAGCAGGCAGATCTCTGAGTTCAAGGTCAGCCTGAGACAGAGCAAGTTCCAGATCTAGGCATAGTGGTACATATCTTAATCTGGGTTACGTTTTCTGCTGGAGGTGTGGAAGGACATCGGAAGGAGAACTCATTCTTCTTTGACTGCTTGCTTACTTGCCAGCACATCTGTTGGAACCGACTTCTGCAGAAGACCAGCTGAAGCAACTAGCCTTGTAGGACTGAGCAACTAGTAGATTCTTGGACTTCCCATCCACAGCTGTCCATTGTGGATTAGTTGGACTAAAGACTGCAAGTCATCACAATAAATCCCAATATATAGAGACATTCTGTAAGTTCTGTAACTCTAGAGAACCCTGACTAATACAAATATTTTTGTGTGTATATGTGGGTGGGCATGTGTGTAGGTCAGAGGACAACCTGAAGAAGTTCGTTTTCTCTTGTGGAGTTTGGAGTTTAGACTTAGTGGCAAGTACCTTTATTCACTGAGCTCTCTCGCCAGCCCATCCCTGGATCCTGATCTGTGAAATGGTGTGAGAAGGCATCTTATATAGCCCAGGTTGACCTCCAACTCATTATTTAGATAAGAATGTACCTCTATCTCCCAAGCTGGGATTATAGGCCATGTTCTGCTTGATAGATGAAATTTTAATCTAGACTAACAAATCTTGTTTCTCTAGTTTAAAACCTTATTCTTTCGTGGTTTCTATGAGTTTAGTGGGGCTGATAAAAATTATAGCAAAGAAAGAGATAAGTAATTTTTAATTTTCTCTGAGAACTGACTTTGAGATGTAAAGGAAAAGAATTTCTGGAGATTGACTTAGAGTTTTAAAAACTGGAATGATTGGGGAAGTGTGCGAGGGGGGAGGGATTCAGGTTATCACAGTGGTTTTAAGATTTGACCTCTTCCAAACTCAGAGAGCAGCATGGGAGTTTTCTGTGGTTTGGGGTATAGAATTTGCTATTCTATTCACTATGAACTGACTATAAAACAGCTTAGGCATTTGATGTGACCAAAACAGACAAAACAAAATAAAATGAAAACAAAAACAGACCTCCTTGTGGACAAGGGTTATTTAAGCCTAATTTAATTAAAAGGCAGAGGCTATTTTTGTGTCAGAGGACAACTTTGTGGAGCTGGTTCTCTCTTTACACGGGCTCCAGGGGTTCAACCTGGTTTATCATCCTACTTGACAAGTATGAGTGCTTTCTGTCACCAGCTCTGAACAAGGAAAACAGGGGCACTGAATGTAAGGAAAATGGGCCTAGGACAGTTTACCAGGATTGTGGTCACTCTGAATAGATGGGGCAGGGTTTCTCATTCTCTGGGAGACCTGCATTTCCTCAAGCTAATGATCCAGTGACTATTATTTTCAGTGAGCTGGAAATAATACTATCTTAACAGTAGTGTGGGTTGGAGATGGGACCCAGGGAAACCGGTCCAAAGGCAAAGAGCAATTTGCACAAATCTTCTAGGAAGTATCTAACAGGCCTTGGCTTCCAAATGGATCTCCTTGGCAGTATATCAAACTGCCTGAGACTGGAGGAAGATACTGATGACTCTCTAGCTAATGTCCCTCATTAAGGTTCCCATGGGGTGAATAAGGACATACCAAATATGGAAAAATTCAGACACTTTCATAGAGTGATGGGGTGGAGGGAGAAAGAAAAAGAAAACGACTAGCTAGGCTTTGTGGCCTAAACAATACAATGCAGCAGGGGCAACTTGGCGAACTCAAACTGAGCTGGATTAGAGAGTAAGTCTGTCTCAAAAAACAAAACAACAAAAACTATGCCAAAACACAAAATTAAAGGATGTGTGAAAAGGGTGTAAAGTAGTCCAGGAGAAAGTCGGTCAGAAATATGGAAATATAGAGGCGGACGCTTATTTGCCAAATCTTCGCCCCCTCTCCCAGGGTAGGGGCGTGCCCAAATTCCCGGTGGACTGGAGCTGCAGCCTCCCTCCTCACCGCCCCGCCCCCGCCCTGCCCCCCGCCCCGCCTCCGCCCCTGCCCCGCCTCACCCCCGCCTCGCCCCACCCTCCCCCGCCCTCTCCCGCCCCCGTCCCTCCCCTCACTCGCCCCTCCCCTGCCCCTTCCAGCCACGCCCACGCTCATGGACCCGACCAGCTCAAGCCCCGCCCCGCCACTGTAGTCTGGCTCCCGTAAAGTAAGGCGGGACTTCCGGCGTTTGAAAAACTTCCGGCGGGAACCGGAAGATTCCTCAACTGAACTCCAGTCTACAGATTCGCCAAGCCAGAAGGTGAGCTTTGTGTCTGTCCTAGCGGCAGTGCTTCGGGCCAGCCGTTTTCGCATCTCGGCCCCGGTATTTATGAGTGCTCGTTTGGGAAAGAACAATTTTTTAAAATGAAGTTTTTCTGTCCTTTAGTATCAGCGGTCTATCACAGTCTACACACCTGGACAATCTCAGAGCTATCACCTAGCTCGTCCTTTGACTGAACTGGCTGTCAGCGCATGGCTTGAGAAAGCCAGGGGTATTTTGTTTTCTTACCCCAAAGAATCTGAGTTGAGGGAGGAATCGCTGTCAGACGTGGCGCGCGGAATCACGCGCCTTCAGAAGTGCCCTGGGCACAGAGGCTCGAGCGGTGGAGGAAATCTCAACACCTTTCCTCAGTCTTCCACACGGCAGCAGCTTGTCCTTAATATATGCGCAGTGAGAAACCGGGAGAATCCTGGTACTTGTGGCTCTTAGTTCTAGGACTTTGCGTTATACCTCTACCGTTTGAGTAAAACCGTTCCATCTCATTGAGTCTTAAGATTCCCATTCATAAAAATACAGCAGGGCGTTCTCGTAGCGAGGCTAGCTGCAACTCTCCTGCTACATGCTTTGTTGTTGTTTGTTTTGCTTTATTTCTTGAGGGTCTGCGGACATTTGAAGCACCTTTTTTTAATCCCCCAGGGAAACATTTAGATGCCTCTTGAGTTGTCTCGATTTTCTCCTAGAACAGTGACCCTCAACTGTGGGCGACTGAACAATCCTTTCACTGGGGTCGAATATCAGTTGCAAAATCACAGTTATAAACCAGCAGCGAAAATAATGATGTGGTTGCGGTCATCACAACGTGAGGAATTGTTTTAAAGAGACTCAGCATTAGGAAACTAGAAGTTTAAATGCTGTTCCCCTTCTTAAATATTGGTGTGTGTGTGTGTGTGTGTGTGTGTGTGTGTGTTCCCCTTACCCAGTTTATAGTGCCCACTCAGTGACATCATAGCAACCTGTAAAAACTACTGTTTGTTTATTTTTGGAGTTTTCTGTTTAATGATTATGGACTTCAGTTGACTGAGATACCTCCAATTATACAAAGCCAAATCTTGGATGCAGGCCGTCTGATACTACTGTGTGTTGTGGATTGGGATGGTTAGAGTGGTTGTAATGTTTGATGGGGAGCTTGGCTCCTTTAGATTTTTTTTTCCCCCACTGTTTTCTTTTTGCGGCTAGGCCTCAGGTAGCACACGCCTCTTGTATACTGGGATTAAAGGTGTGTGCCACCACACCCGGCTTGTTTGGTATACCCGGGTAGCCTTGAACTCACTGCGTAGCTGAGAACAACCTTAAGCTCCCGATCCTTCTGCCTCCACCTCCCAAATGCTGCCATGCCCCTTCTGGTTTATAAGGTTTGAGGGATCAAACTCAGGATTTCATGCAAGCCAGGCAAGCACTCTCGCAGCCTGGCCTATATCTCTGCTCTGACTGGTGACTGGGACTTTAGCATTCAGTTTGAATGGGTTCGATGCACTCCTTGTCTTCTAGTCTACTGACTCCATTCTGGGAAATACATTTCTAGACTTTTTGTGGGTTGGGTGCCTCATAACATGTGGCCTAGGACACCTAAAAAGATCCTTTTGTGACAGAGTATACCCAAACCCTGATCCCTCAACCTCGGTCCTAAAGATTTTAGCACTCAATTTTGTTGTCCACCTGCCCTTCCTTTTCATTCATTTTGTTCATCTGTCTGTCCTTCCTTCGTAACTTAAAAAGAGAGAGAGAGAGAGAGAGAGAGAGAGAGAGAGACTGACTAAAGGATAAATTGACTTGCTTCTCAAATGCCCCAGTTACTTGCTTGGGACTTCAGTTTTTACCTAAAAACGTTTTAATTTTTTCACTGTGAGTTTTGAGTCATGGCTAGGGACAGCTGCATGTTCTCCTCCTGTTCAACACTCTGAAGGCAGCACACCTTTGTGTTCTATAGAGCTTATACAGTTTTGTTTTGTGTAGTTTAAGTCTCTCTTAGAACACGGGTTTGCTCCCGAGGAAGGCCTAGGGGTTAAATTACTTGCTTTCTTTCAGAGGAGCAGCTAGTTGTCTCTCTTCCATTTACAGAGCGAAGGCAAGTTTTGCCATGACCTGGTCTGAATTAGCACTGTCACACACCAACTTCTTATTTATGTGCTGGTTTATCTATACATAGGATCTTACTATGTAGACAAGCCTGGCTAGAACTCTTAGAGATCCTCCTACCTCTGCCTCCCTAATGCTAGGATTAAAAAAGACATGCCACATTCCTGTTCAGGCCTCTTTTTACATTTTATTTTTATTATGGTCAACTGTTCATAAGAAATCATATTTGCCTGTTCCCATACCCTGTCCTGTCCTGTCTGCTGCTGAGAGACTGTCTTACTGCTGGCTTTGTTCCTTCTACACGGTCTCCCTCAGTTTTGCATTCATGGGACAGAGGTGCTGGGAAATCAGGCTTCGCTTTGTGACAGCTGCTTTAGTATTTCTGTGAGGTACTACCTTTTATAAGTGTGTTAGAACCAAGGTTTACAGTAGTACTCCTCTAATCCAGAGACTTGTTCTAAACATGCCAGTCTAATGCATTTTTATTGGTTTGACAAACATTCTTTAGGTAATAAATGCTATCAATTGTATTATGTGATTCCTCTTGTCATTTGTTTTAATTGTTTTAAGTGCTGAGTCTTTGAATATGGTAATTTAGTTTGTTTGTTTGTTTGTTTGTTTGTTTGTTTTTTTCTGAGACAGGGTTTCTCTGTGTAGTCCTGGCTGTCCTGGAACTCACTCTGTAGACCAGGCTGGCCTCAAACTCAGAAATCCGCCTGCCTCTGCCTCCCAAGATCTGGGATTACAGGCATGCACCACCACCACCTGGCGTGGTAAATATTTTTAATGGCATAGTGGCTAATCATTTATATTGCAAGAGGATGTTTGATTTGCTTTAGGAATATAGATTAT
This sequence comes from Apodemus agrarius, assembly GCA_964023405.1. NCBI lineage: Eukaryota > Metazoa > Chordata > Mammalia > Rodentia > Muridae > Apodemus > Apodemus agrarius. Next base: position 132,775,742 of record OZ030011.1, on the reverse strand, counting down.
TCCTAAATAACTACTTACTAAGTTGATTGGCATTTGATTGACTCCTAACTTTGTGAAGATACTTCTACTTTAATTATGAGAAGATATGGAAGAGAAAAAAAATATTTCTTATATTTGAGAAATAGTACAATAAATGACTTTATAATTTGTTGACTGGTAGGACCACTATAAAATAATACTTGCAGAATACTCCAGCCTTTAATTCTTTTTTTTGTTTTGTTTTGATTTGTTTTTTGAGACAGGGTTTCTCTGTGTAGTTGTGGCTGTCCCGGAACTCACTTTGTAGACCAGGCTGGCCTTGAGCTCAGAAATCTGCCTGCCTCTGCCTCCCAAGTGCTGGGATTAAATGCGTGCACCATCACCGCCCAGCACCAGCCTTTAATTCTAAAGCAAACTTACACAAAGAGTTTTGTCTTTTTCAAGAGATGGTCCCAGGGTCATAAGGTATTTGAGACATTGGAAGACTGCTGGGTCCTCTTCTGATCAGCAGGCTCTGTCCTGTGGGGAGCCAGTGTTTGGGCTTGCGAATAAGCTATGTATTTTTCTTCCCTCTATGGCATTTCCGACAGCAAAGCTTTGGAGTGTTAGTTTTGAATGGAGAATCATTTTATAGCCAGATGAAGTGATGAAACTATTCATGTTGTGCGAACTCTGCTTTGTGTTCCATTTCTTCCAGATGCCCTCACTGCGCAGAAGAGCAAAAATACAGGCCGAGAATGCAGAACCCACAGACGAGTGTTCTTTCCTCTCTGAGTTGTAAGCATATTAGTATAATATGTTGTTGGGGGAATGGTGACTGTTTTAAGAATGATATGGTCTGTCCCTTAGATACTTAAGTCATTTGGGTCGAAGAAATGTATGTCCTTGTCCTTTCTCTATATAACAACTCTCTGTTATACTTGTGCCGTGATCCAAGAGAGAAAGCAGCTAATGGATTATGTGATGCTTACCCTGCACAGGTGAAAGAGGGCAGACTGTTGTTTACTCTGCTTTAGAGCAGAGCTCTTTCTTGTTAATGATTTTTTTCATGTGCATTGGTGTTTTGTCCAAATGTCTGAGTGTGTTGGATCCTGAGGAACTTGAGTTACAGATGGTTGTGAGCTGTAATATGGGTGCTGGGAATTGAACCCAGGTCCCCCGGAAGAGCAGCCCAGTGTTCTTAACTGCTGAGCTGCCCCTAGAGTGACTCTTAGCTTGTACAGCATTGCCACTGTATACACAGTATAGGTCACCTTTTGTTTTGGGGGCTGCCTGATGCTTTATAAGACATTTAGTGGCATCTGGGGCTTCTACTGAATGTGGCAATAGTTCTTGATGTGACAATCAAAAATGTCTTTAGAGAAGGCCAAATGTCCCAGAGGCTCAGAATCATTCTAAGTTGAAAATCTTTGCTATAGAGAACCTCATTACATATGCTTCTGGCATTTTTTAAGAACACAAGTGATTACTTTGAGGCCATAATAGTAATATAAGATGCAATGAAAGCAGGTCAGGGGTTAGGGAGCATGCTGTATGGTTGTGGCAGAGGGGCATTTTGGAAAGAACAGTCATGGTGTTCTTTGGAGGATATGCCAAGAAAGCCATTTGAGATTTGCTAGTTGCTGTAGTTTGGATAATTGTCCTGAAAAGATTATTACCAGGGTAGTGCTATTTGGAGGTGGTTTTGTATGTTTAAGAGTTGGGGGCTAGTCTAAAGCTCTTAGGTCACTGCAGGCAAGCCCTCCAAGAGAACTGGAGTGCTCTGGCCTGTCTTCTCTTTGTTCCTGCCTCAAGATGTGAATGCATTTCAGCATAAATTCCTGCCTTCGACACCTGCTGTCTTCATCAGAGGCTCAAGCCAATGGGGCTACCTGATTTAGAGGAACTGAACCTCTAAGATAAATAAGCCATTTATTAAGTTAAACTATGTTGGTTTATGTCAGTGTAGTGACCCAAAGCTCACAAATAAGGACTTAGATTAGGTTACAAATAAAGAAAGCAGCAAACACATGCCTGAGGGAAGCAGTGGGTTGTTTGGGAGTGGCAAGAGCAGCTGGCCAGATTGGAGCCGTCATGTCAGAGAGCGACAGGAAAGAAGACTGTAATGGTGGGAGCTAAGACTCTGAGGAAGCGCTCGGACATCATTAGAAGTAAGTTGGGAGGCCACGGGAGTGCTGCAGACAGCGATCTGACCTGATTTAGCTTATATTTGTAAAGTATCTTTATGGTTTCTTGGTGTGTAACAGACTCAAGTGTGAGCGTGAAGCAAGCTGGTAGGAGTGAGAACAGTGAGAACTAGTCCGGTTTAGATAGATTCCTGAAGGTAGAGTAGAAAAGACGTGCTGGCTACAGGCTTTCTGTAGACCAGAAGGACAGACAGGAGTGTGAGAACCAAGAGGTCTGTTTTGTTGTTGGCAAGTTGGTGGTGATCGCTAGATATCTAGCTGAGCATAGATCTGCAGGGGAAGGAGCGTCTATAGATGTAAAATTGAGACTTACAAGATAACACATAAACTAGAGAGTCCTGAGGACTAAAACCCTGGAGATGTCACCATTTTGAGGTTGGGGAGAGAGAGAAGGAAAGGGTCAAAAGGACTAAAGAGAGGCATATGGAAGAGGTGCTGTGTAGGACAAGTGCCAGGCACTGCTGTGCTTTCCTGGGACGGGGGAATGAGCCTTGGTACCTGCCTTGAGCAACCACTTCCTGTGTGACAGTGATTTTGGGTGTTTGGGTTTTCTTTATAAAAACAAAACAAAACAAAACCCTGCACTTTTAGCAACATACCCATGTAAAATACAGTTAGTTAGCTGTCCTGCTAGTGGGTGAGTAGATGGTAGGGTAGGAAGATGCTGTTCAGCTGACAGTAGGAGGCGACCCTAAGTTCTTCTGTCTTCTCTTCGCCTTTGCCTTTTCCTCCTCCCCCTTCTTTCTTCCTTCTTCCCCCTTTTTCTTTCCCTCTTCTCCCCTTTCCTTTATTTTTTTTCCTTTCTCCTCTGTGCGTGTGTGTATGCGTGCATGTATGTGTGTATGTAGGGTAGGGATAAACATAATCAGAACTTGTGATCTCCCTGCCCTCAGACTCCCAAGTACTTTGAGGAATATCTGGTAGAACACAGGTTTTTAGATTATAGTTCCCTTTGGATCCACTGTTTTAGTGATTTTGATTTGATTTTGTTTTGCTTAGTCTCAAAAAGCTTACCAACCCATGAAAAGAACTCTTTGATGATGTCAGTGGTTTGCCTTGCCATCATTATGTTTTCTTGGAACATAATTTAGCTGAGAAGTCATCCAGTCTTGTCCTTGCCTCTCATCAGAACTGAGACATTCAGAAGCTCAGACAGCCTCATTGATTAAGCTCAGGTCCTTTCCCCCACATATTGACCTCCTTAGGGGAGAGAAATAGACTGAACCAGATAGACGGGAGGGCTGTGCTTTCTCTGCTCTTGAAGTGAGTTTGATTCTTGGTTAGAAAGGCAACGTAGCTTTGCAGTCTGTTCAGGGCACGGATCTATGTGAAAGGAAAAGGAGGTCAGTAAACAGCTGAGGGTCTTGGTGCTGGCTTGTTTTATGTAGCTCAAGGTGTGTAAACAGCTCTTTCGCACTCCCTTCATTGGTTTGAATAAACTTAGTACATTTGAAATGGATTTGATTGGCATTTAGGAACTTAAGTGCTTTTTACTGTTAAGATTGAAAGGCTCACAATGGTTTGACATGACCCAGTAAGTTGCTTAAGGTAGTGATTGATTTTCTGTGTCATGATAGTATGTATTGTGCTTGTCAGGTCAGAGAAGGAGAGTAGATGTGGGAATACTGTGTGTGGTAGGGAGAAGGTACTTCTCTGGGTCCCCGATGACCTGTTCAGTTCTTAGCACTAATTGTTTACAGCCTATGGTCCTATCAGTCCATTTTATATTACATATTTCCAGTTATCATTTATGAAGCATGTGTCTCTTTTTACCTTTGTCATCTGGCTTCATTTTTCCTGGAAGTTCTTCTGTCAATTCACTTCTAGGTCATCTGGCTCTGAAGAAGATAACAAGGACGATAGCATTTGGGAACCTCAGAGGAAAGTTCCCAGAAATCGTAGACAGCCTGTTTCCAAGGCATCCACACGGAAGCAGGGGCCCAGGGTGAAGAAGAGCTCGCAGCAGGCGGATGATGTATCAAAAGATGTGGCTGTTAAGGAGGAGTTGGTAAGTGGTGCTGTTCTCTAGATGTGGGGAAGGCCCAGTGTTTTCCACATGGGAGGGACTGTTTTTTTCTCCTTACACTGAGCGGGACAGAACATGTAAAAGACATAAATGTCAGGGCACTGGTATCCCTGGTCTCAGTTTCAGGAATACTTAACTACTGCAGCAACTGTTTGTTCCGCTACTTCCCTTCTCTCCTCTAAGGAGAGTGTATATTGTTAGCCAGGCAGCACACTCAGTATTTCCCCCTGAAGATCTTGCGGGATAGGTACAGCCACTTTGAGTGCTGTAGTTACCATCCTGATTTTACAGATAGGGAAACTGAGGCAGGGAGTGTTAAATGACTCTCCTGGAACACAGATAGTGAGATATGGAACTGGGCTTTAAGTCAGCAGTTCAAAAGGCGATAAACATCTCAGGGGTACTTTTATATCAACCATGCTTGCAAGAGTGATGTGGATGCAGAGAGTGCTGGTTTAATAATTAATATTTAGAAATCATCATCCTGTGCATTTCAAGCTCTTACGGGCAGCACTTTTCTTCTTGGAGGCTGAAGGAGGAAATTAAATAGTTAGAAACTTGCTTGATGAGCATGGGCTGAGAATAGGAATTAGACAAATCAATTTGGGTTTATTGATTGCCTCCTGTGGTCTTGGCTATGGTCATCACAGTGACACTTGCAGGTTGTAATTGTGGAGTTAAGATAGTCTGAAGTAGTCATCTCCCAGCAGGCTCTCTTGTTATTATGGCTGAAACACTCAGAGTCTATGGGCTGTGAACTGTGGACCCAGTCACTGTATCTTTCTGTCTCTGCTTGGACCCATTGTGTTTTGAGCAGGTGTACACTCAGAGGCTGTTACTGTGCATTTCAAGTATACATGTAGTTGGCATTGGGCTAGAAGGGTCCTTACTGTGGCTCTCAGTGCTCATCCTCAGTCATTTTGGGAAAATCCCTGATAGAAGTTTAACTTTGACTGAAACACTATTGGGAGCTGTGCCTGTGCCCCCTGTGCCCTGTGAGTGATGCACAAGCTAGCCTGTGACTATTAACTTCTCCAGGGCAGCTCTTTGCATGAGTGCCACTATCCTGAGTGCTGAGATGACCATCAGGTATTCCTAGGGACCTGCGTAGGCTCCTGAGCAGCCTCCTCTCAAAGAAAAGGGTGCTAGCTGTGGTGCCATACACCTGTTATCCTAGCACTTGGGAAGCTGAGACAGGAGAATTGCTCCGAGTTCAAAGTTCGTCTGGGCTCCACAGTGAGTTCTAGGTAGCCAGGGCTATAGCATGAGACTTTATCTCAAAAAACAGAAACAAAGAAAACTTCTTGCCTTAGGCCACTGTTGCTGTTTCCAGGCCTCTGCCCCGTCTGAGCAGGTGGTGCTGCAGTCTTCTGAACTTCACAAGCATGTGGATGCTTTTCTGTTCCCTCTAATTGGTTGGTTTGGTTTTTATTATTTTTGTTTATTTCTGAATTTATTTAAACGAGTCAGTTTATATTTGTAAGTCAGGTCTCATGTAGCACAGGCTGGCTGTGTAACTGAGGGTGAGCTTGACTTTCCAGCCCTCTTGTCTCCACCTTCCAAGTTCTGGGATTGCAGGGTGAGTTACATGCCTGGTCTTTACAAGGCACTGGAGTCAGACCAGGACTTGCGTCTGCTAAGCATGTGTGCTTTTTCAAGCACTTTCTTGATTGTGCTGCAGCTCCAGCCATGGCTATAGCTTAATCTGTTTTTTTCTGGCACATGGAGATACATCATTTACTTTGTTTTGTGAAATGAAGCTTTATTTATAAGTCATCCACATGCAGTTATAAGAAACATCAGGAGGGATTCCAGGTACCCTTTATCTAGTTGGTAAAGATTGTAGCGTCTCATGTAAGTACAATGACCAGGATATTAACATTGGTAAAATCCTCTGTTCATTTAGAGTGCTCTGGCTTTCCATGTGTTTATTTGTGTGTGGGTATTGTGTGTGGGTTTTGTGTTTAGCACTGTACAATTTTATTGCACGTGTGGGTTTCTGTAGCCATCACAAGGAGCTCTTACATGGTCCTTGCATATCCACATCACCATGCTCCTTCACCCCCGCATCTCCGACTCCTGGTGAGCTCTGCTGTGCCTTGGATGGTTATGTAAATGTGCTCATAGAGTGAGTAACTTTGGGATGGGGCTGTCTCAACATAGTTTAAGTTGTTGCATGTATTGATAATTTCTTTTTCACTTCTGAGCAGCTTGCTAGGGCAGTTGATCTCTAATTTTTTAATTGTCATGCTTTCTCTTTGTGACTTTATAGAACAGTCCGGTGGCTATTGCTGATGCTGATTTGGAGAAAAATCACAAGTTGGATATGACAAAGACTCTGAAAACTGCAGCAAAAAAGCAAAGAAACCCAGTTCAGAGGGCCAAGAAAAGGTTGAAAGTTGATGAGGAAGCCAGTCAAGTCAGCCCCTTCGAGGGTGGAGGCAGTACTGTGGAGACCCCCTCAACAAGCGCGTGTGCAGACGTGTGCAAGAAGGAGGAGAACGAGGACAGCTTCACGTTTGAGCAGTCCCCATCAAAGAGGATCAGGACTGAGTCATGTCCTCAGGGGAGGCCTGCCAGGGTTCCTGATGGTGCCAGCCACATTAAAGAGGAGGTGGAGATGAACTGGGACATAGTACAGGTGAGTACAGCCTCGTGTCACCTGTGTGCTTTGAGTCCTGGACTGGCACACTGTGCTCACCAGGTATGTGCTGGCAGTTTTGAATTTTCAGTTTACCAGTGATTTCTTTTTTTTTTTTTAAGATTTATTTTATTTATTATACACACTATACATATTATATATGTATATATATAGTACACTGTAGCTGTCTTCAGACACTCCAGAAGAGGGAGTCAGATCTTGTTGTGGATGGTTGTGAGCCACCATGTGGTTACTAGGATTTGAACTCAGGATCTTCGAAAGAGCAGTCAGTGCTCTTAACCACTGAGCCATCTCTCCAGCAACCCCCCTTTTTAAAGATTTATTTATTATATGTAAGTACACTGTAGTTGTCTTCAGACACATCAGAAGAGGGCATAAGATCTAATTACGGATGGTTGTGAGCTACCATGTGGTTGCTGGGATTTGAACTCAGGACCTTTGGAAGAGCAGTCAGTGCTCTTAACCCCGGGCTCTAGGTAAAATTGGGCTTTTTTTTTTTTCTGGCACATGGAGATGCATCATTTACTTTGTTTTGTGAAATGAAGCTTTATTTATAAGTTGTTCACATGCAGTTATAAGAACTGCCCCAATTTTTTTTCCCCCAAGACAGGGTTTCTCTGTAGCTCTGGCTGTCCTGGAACTCACTCTGTAGATCAGGCTAGCCTCGAACTCAGAAATCCACTTGCCTCTGCCTCCCAAGTGCTGGTATCAAAGGCGTGCGCCACCACTGCCTGGCTCAGTGATGTCTTGACTCAAGCTTTGGCAGCTGTCTCCTTTCTTGGCTGTACTATTTGTAGTTTGGCCTATCATCATCAGCTCTTTTATGCTGGTGTGAGCTGTCTCCTATGACAAGAAAGGTGGTTGTTTCTGTACATCACAGTGTAGGTATTTCACACTGACATATGGGCCCTTAAAGGCTCACTGCTACATTTTAATTTTGAGTGTGGATTGTATTTCTCCATAAAAGCAGTATACATGATTAGGTCAGTGGCTGTTCATGCATCACATATGTTAGGAACAAGACTCTGGAATGTTTCAAAGACAAATTCTTTAAGAATTCTAACTTGATGATCTCTCCCAGCTTTCCTTTCCTTTTCTTCTGCCCGCCACCTTTTTAGCTGCTTTGGGGTGTGATAGAGGAGGCTGGTCATGAGCAGTGAGCCTTAACCTTGTGTGCTCCAACACATTCTGGGCCATTTCAGGCTACATGGGTGTGACCTTCTGACTTACTTGTCCTCTCCTTTGCTATACATTGCTGCTGTAGAGTCCAGGACTTCTGGGGAGTTCTATGACTGGGACTTTGTGACACCTTTGCTCAGAGGGTCCTGTTTTGGGCCATGTTAATTTTTCTGTTACCTAGAGCTAGTAACCAGTAGTCACTAGTAGTTTTTTGAAACAGGGTTTCTCTATGTAGCCCTGGCTGTCCTGGAACTCACTCTGTAGACCAGGCTGGCCTCGAACTCAGAAATCCGCCTGCCTCTGCCTCCCAAGTGCTGGGATTACAGGTGTGTGCCACCACACCCAGATTCTTTCTTTCTTTTTATTAAAGATTTATTTATTTGTTATAGGTAAGTACACTGTAGCTGTCTTCAGACACTTCCAGAAGAGGACGTCATATCTAGTTACAGATGGTTGTGAGCCACCATGTGGTTGCTGGGATTTGAATTCAGGACCTTCTGAAGAGCAGTCAGTGGTCTTAACCACTGAGCCATCTTGCCAGCCCCTTCTGGGAACTTTTTAGAGAGTATATAAATAATAGAGCCCTGATAAGTGAGGTTGGGGTTGGTTGGTCATTTAAGGAGTTTGGTTGTGGTTTGTTAGTAGCCATGCTCAAAGAAGAAGCAAAAGGAAAGAAAATAGATTCAGGGTTCATTCTCTCTCTCTCTCTCTTTCTCTCTCTCTCTCTCTCTCTCTCTTTCTCTCTCTCTCTCTCTCTCTCTCTCTCTCTCTCTTCCCCTCCCTCCCTGCTTCCCTCCCTCTCTTCCTTCCTCCTTCCCCGTCTGTCCCATCACTAATGATAGGGGTTGAAGAAAAGGATGATAAAAAGAAGACCCCAAAAAGTTCAAAGACCAGCCATTTGCTTCAGTCATTCAGATCTAGCAGGCAATGCTTTCAAAGAACAGACAGGTCATAGACAGCCTGCATGGGATTCACTCTCAAGACTCCCTTTAACCTTCAGAGCTCCAGGGGGGTGGACATGCCCTTGCCTTGCCCTTTCTTAGTGCTGCTAAGCTTATTTTGTTTACTAGGGTGGCTCCGCCTCTGGCTGCTGGCAGTATACAGGAGGAACAGATGAGGATTTCCGAGTTGAACCCCTCTGAGCTTCCAGACATCATAAGTTTTTCATAGTGAAGGGCTGCCTTCTCCGGGCAAGTTCTATCCCCCACTCTTTGTCATGGACAAGAGGAGGACTAGAGCCCAACCCTAGAATTTTTCTCCAGATTACAAGAGATTCAAGGGTAAAAAAGCCTTAGTTTTTAAAAATAATGTTACATTTGTTTAGAGTGTGTGTGTGCGTGTCGGGGGGCAAGTTCTGTGAGGGTTGTGTGAGGCGGCTACCTAAAACTAAAACAGTGTCCTTAAGGGTTGAGCTTTGGATGAGATCCGGTGTCTTTAAGGTAGTATGGCAAGAGACAGCTTTTAAGAATGTTAAGTTATGAATCTTGGTGAAGACCGGGCTCATAGGTATTTGCTTACAGGTCTGTAAATGCTGAAAGGTAATAATCTTTGCCATTTATTTACAGTTGACTCTGAACTAGGCTCCAGAGCACACATGTTTTACTAACATGGTGCATTTGAAGAAATAACTGAGTAATCTAAAAAATCAGTTAATAGGAGAGAAGACAGAAGCATTCTTGTCATAATAGAAGCTAAAGAGAACCCATCTAAAAGTTAGAAATTTCTGACCACTAATTCAGTATAGGATCCTAGAGGTTGGATTCTTCCCATGGCCCTGCTGACCTCCAGGCCTTGCTCTTCTGCTCTTCTGTTGAGGTTAGCTTTTCAGGGATCTCACCATCTTGTGTGAAGAGGGAAAACTGCATAGCTATGCTTGATTGGTGTTTAGACGTTACCTGCAAACATAGTTTGTGAGTAATTCCTGACTAGCAACTGAGGACTGCTCTCTTGAGTGGAAGCAATGCACCCATTTTCATCTGTCTCCCAAACTGAATCTATGGTTGCTATGGGAAGTTTGTCTTTGTTAAACCTTCTGATGTCCCACGTAAGTATGTCACTGGGAAGCGGGCAGCACAGTCAGTTGGGATTAAACAGTTGAGATCACTGTGATATGGCTTCTGTAAGGGTGAGCCTGGGCAGGTGCAGTGGCTTTGTGGGTCTAAGTAACCGTTCCTAAATTAGGGGGAAAAGCAATTGGAGCCTTTTTGTTAGCTCTTTCCCTTTGTTTCTAGAGACAGTAAAGGATGATGTAGGTGAAATAGCTATGCCCGGGAATGCAAAAGTGGAAAAGTGGAAAGACATGGAAAGGGAGCCAGGGTCTGAGCTAGCAGCCTCACTGCCACGCTGCACTGAGGAGATGCAGCCTGGCTGCTCTGGGAGACATAGCTAGATTAAAACCTTTATTATTGTTATTATTATTATTATTATTATTATTATTATTAACATAACCTAGTTGGTAGATTTTGTTAGAGGCTTAAGCCATCAGCAAACTTTGCTGTATTACATACATATGTGCAATTGCCCAGGATGTTCAAAAGTGTGACCCAGGCTGAGAACAGCAGCCTACCTCAGTATACCTCTTTCAATCCTCCCTCTCCTCCTTTGTAACCTCTTTCTGATTTTTGGCAGTGTATATTAATTGCTCCCACTCCTGTCTTTACATAAACATTTTATATGACATAGTGACATAATCAATTCTTCGGGTAGGGGGTAAACAGAATCAGCAACTTTTCAAATAGGAGTTGTTCAAGTGGCTGGCTTGGGATTGATTCTGACTGAATAGAAAATTCTCTTACTTTTATTCACTAGCAACTCATTGAGTTTGAGGTTAGCTCTTTTAAAAGTGCAGATGTTGCTGGGTGATTAAAGCTGCAATGGCTTTGCTGATACCCAGATGTTTTCTTTCTCACTGAGCAGAGTGATGTTTCCCCTGTAAGAGATCTCAGGGACATTGGGGACAAGAAGGCATCTTTCTGGATGTTTCCAACAGCTAGAGGGCAGTGTGAAGGCACTCTGTCCTGCCTGTGCTCAGGAGAGACGAGGAAAATTTAAGTACTTTGTACTTTTGCCTGATAAATCTTTTGCTTTGCTTAGAAATTGAATTTTTGAAGAGGTAATATGGCTAGTGGAACTTGGGACAGTGTACTTCCTGAGCTCAAGTTTTTGTGTATATAAAATGAAAATAATATTAGTTTCTATCTCAAGGAATTTGAGTCTGCTGAACATGATAAGCCTTTTACAGATGTTATCATAAAGCATCAGCTTTTTACAATGTATAAGTCAACATTAAAATTGTTATGGTATTTCTCCCTAGGGCCCCTCCCCTTTCTCTGCAGTTCTTTCTTACTTTCCCTTTGTAAATATATATCTGCTTTACTTAAGTAAATGAATAAGTAGGTGCATAAGCAGATACATAATGTGAATACTGTAAGAGTAAAGACTTCAGTGTCCTGCTCTGCCTTTCCACAGTATTTAGGGCTGCTCTCTGCTGTTGTGTCGTGTTTGCTTCGTTTCTCTAAGACAGATGGCCAGGCCTTATGTAGAGTTTCTGGGTCAGTATATGTTAGGTGGGGCCTAATAACGTGCATATTCATCAAGGCCATAGCTGATGCTTATGCTGTTGCTCTGAGGACCATGGACTCAACTACTGATATAATCCACAGAGCTCATGGACTCTCAAAGTGTAGCATGTACAAGTTGGCTCAGCAGCAGAACTGGAGCCGTGGGAGATGAGGTTTTGACTGGCTTCTTTCCCAGTTAGCTTTTTGGACAGAGGGTTGGTATTTATTTTTATTGATTTATCTGTGCTGCTGAGAATTACACCCAGGGCCTTATATCTACTAAGCAGACACTTTACCACTTTACCACTTTACCACTGAGCTGTTCCTCATTCCTGGGACTTTTTAAAAAATGTCTTGATTACCACTGGATTCGCATGGCCTAAGATGTCTTTAGAGTTAGGTCTAAGAAAACCATCATGTTCAACAGTGAAGACTGGCAGGCAGCTCATGGCTGAAGGATGTGGTGAGCTTCAGAGAATAAGTGAGAAAGCCCAGATTATCAAGCAAGGATGCTTAGACTGGGAAAGTATGCCTAGGGTTTTGGAACAAGACACAGAAAGAAAGGAAAAGTTATGCTTTCAGAACTCAAAAAATGCTTAGCAGGGAAGGTCTGCAAGTTAGTACATCAGGGTGGGGGCTTTCAAGAAGGGGATAAGTAGGTTGTCTTATTAAGGAGATAATATTTCGCCATCTCTTTCCATGTTTTCAGGGGTTTCCAGCTTTTCTGGGGTTTGGGGGGCAGATTTCTGCCAGATGATTGACAGGGCCAGCTGAGTTAGCTTCCCACAGAAGAAGTAACGGTATATAATAGTCTAATCTTTGGAGCAGATGAGAATAACATATCTCCCAGGGCCAGAGGTATTCTGTTCTTTTAGCCAGGAGGCCTAACGAGGGAAAGTTGTGTGCCAGGTAAGTGGAAAGTGGCTCCAATGACAACCACAAGGGAAGGGTCTGCCCTCAATGGCCTCCAATGCTGCTAATTTTTATTTATGTCTAACAGTTTGGATTCCAGGTGCTATGGCATATTAGTGATGGTTTTGACCAGTTAAATTACATGATCTAATATACATTTTGGAAGGAAAATCCATAGTGCTCCTTATGGAAATAGGAATAGGTGAGACTGGAGTACCTGCAGGGGGAGAACAGCTAAAGGCCACCTCAGTGATCTAGAATGAGGCTGTGCTGTGGGGCTGGAAGAACGGAAGAGAGTAAGGACATATTTTGTCCTTGATGTCCATGTCACTGTTGTCCATGATGTTCAACAGTCTTCACTGTTGAACATGATGTTCAACAGTGAAGACTGGCAGGCAGCTCATGGCTGAAGGATGTGGTGAGCTTCAGAGAATAAGTGAGAAAGCCCAGATTATCAAGCAAGGATGCTTAGACTGGGAAAGTATGCCTAGGGTTTTGGAACAAGACACAAAAGAAAGGAAAAGTTATGCTTTCAGAACTCAAAAAATGCTTAGCAGGGAAGTTGGAGTTGATAGACTTAAGAATTGGAGGTGGATGGCTCTTTTAGTTTGAGTTACTATTTGAATTAGGTAGCACATGAGGAGAGTGGAGGATGAGTAAGTTTGATAGGAACCTCAGTTTACAAGTACAGGGTTGAGATAACCACTAGTTTTCTGGGAGACTGTCCTAAATAATGTTCCATGGGTTTGGTGGTAATGTGGAGAAGAGCCAAGCCTGGAGAGAGTTTAGCCATTTACTGCATGTTTTGTTTTGCAACAATTCTATCTGATATTTTGGCCTGGTTTTCTTAATCAGTTGATGATGATAATTTTGGATAGGCCAGGGTAACCTCAAACTCATGGTAGTCCTCCTGTTTCAGCCTTCAAAGTGTTGGGATTACAGGTATCAGTATTTTGAATCATGTATCTTTCTTTGCAGGTTTTATCTGAGAGAACTAATATTGAACCTTGGGTTTGTGCCAACATCATACGCCTCTTTAATGATGACAACACAATCCCCTTCATTGTACGCTATCGAAAAGAGCTCATTAATAACCTTGATGCTGATTTCTTAAGAGAAGTTCGTCAAACCCTAGATGAGCTACGGTAAGAAACCTGAGCAGGGATGGATATCATGTAGGAGACAGGCTGTGTGTTCTTGACATGAAACAGACATGAATGAGCGGCTGTTTGCACAGTTCTGGGCTTTATGTCTTTTCATTGCTGTCATCTGAATGCAGTCCTCTTCTGCCAGAGAGTCAGGTTCGTCTGCTGTGTGAGGGCATGGCCTCTCTCTGGTACATGCTTAGCTCGACCATGTATCTATAGGTTTTGACCATCTTTTTTTTTTTTCCATTGAAATGATTAGATATAATGGCAGAATCAGGACTGCCAGCAGGAAACCAGAACTGTTGGTCTAAGTCTTCACCAGCTTGCATAACACTGTCCTCTTCCTGCTCAACAGTCTCCAGATGGAGAGTTCTTGCCAGTATAGATGGTCTTCAATATACAGTGAAGTGACTTAGTTTTACAGCTTCATGATAATCAAATCAATAAGCTTTTGGTATAAACTATTCGATATATTCTACTTTGAATATTTTGAGTTTTAATTTTTGGATGTTTTGAATTTTTATTTTATTATGAGTTTTTGAGTTTTATGGGCAAGCAGGATGCTATATGACTCTTATACGCCCCAGTCAGCCATGTGATCATGAAGACAATGATATTGTACTGTACTGCTGGAGATTTTATCTTGGTTTCTTCTCCTATTGCTATGATAGATGCTCAGCAAAAGCAACTTAAGGGAGAAAGGACTTATTTTGCTCCCAATTCCAGGTTATTGCCCAAAGTTGTAGAGAAGTCAAAGCGGCAGAGACATGATGTCCAGAGCCTTGGATGAATGTATACATGCTCCTCCTTAATCCATGTCTGAATGTATACATTATCCTCCTTCATGCTACCTGTATCCGCATCATTGCTGGGCAGATTTTGTAAATAAGAACAGGTGATGAGATAAGATGGCACATATGACACAGAGAGCAGGATTGCACACTCAGAATGAAAAATAATTGTTGAAAACTAGAACTGCTGTGCACGGACTCATCTACAGTGATTCCTAGAATCATGTCTTCTCTATGGAACCCCAGTTCTTTGTCTATAGAGAATAGTAGTTAGAAGCCAGCTCCATGTGCCGAGTGCACTTGTCCTGAGCAGCCTTGCTGCAGAGTCAGTGAGCACAGTGGTGGTCAGATGCTTCCTGGAGGCCAATCTTAGGGTCTCTGCTCAGGACAGAAGGTAAAGGATGAGCTGGGCATCTTGTGTTAGAGAGTAAGAGGGACAAGTCAGAAGCTCATGGCACTTAGCTTGAAAGGGTTACCTCTGGCCAAGCCAGTGCTCATTTGGGCATTAAAATATGTCACAGTAGTGGATTATAACCACTAAACAAAAATAGGAAACCAAAGTCTATGGTGATAAGAGTAAATCAGTGCATACATCAGCTTAGTGAGGAATGAGAGTCTCAGTCTCCCTCCACAAAACACACATTGGTTACAAGGGAAACCAGTGTCACTTCCTCGAGTGGTGACGTTCTCTCAGTAACAGGCTGCCCTGGAATCATTTGCCTCTCAGTGAGATGCAGTAAGAAGAGTTGTGTCACTAGTTTGAGATCCCTGCCAGCAGGCCCCAGGGGTAACTGTAAGGAAACATTTCCTGGGAGGCCAGACTTGAAGATACTACAAAGTAACTGGTAGGAAGCATTTCCAAGTACTGAGACTTTGAAAAATCTAGGAGAGCCTGGGACATTGCTTCAGCCAGAGAGACTGCGTCTGCCAGCCACCCGTCTTCTGGAGAGACTCCACAGAGGCCATTTGCCAGCACTGTTGCTCGGGTCTGTGAGGGAGAAGACAGAGCTGGGTCAGCGTTAACTGCTTGATCCTAATGGTTTTATTGTGGTTTGTAGATTATTCTTTCTTGGAAATGCATACTTTGGGGTGAATTTACTATCAAATGAGTCAAAACTAAAAGTTTAGTGTTCCCTTTCCCTTCAACTCTTCTGTAAGTGTGAGCTAGCCTTGAGAAGGAAGGTTGGACATAGAAATTGAGTCTATCCTGTAAGGTTTTAATTTCAGGGATGTTGCCAAGAAGGTCCACAGTAGAATCCAGAAGCTCACGAAGGAAGGGAAGATGTCAGAGGGCCTGCTGCAGGCCCTGCTGAACTGCAAGACCTTCGAAGAGCTAGAGCACGTGGTAAGGAACCGTGTCTTCTCCTGGAATGCCTGAGTGCGGGGTATTTTTATCGCCAAGGAAGGCTGACATAAAAAGCTAAAGCCACCAGGCACTGTTAATTCATTAGGGATCTCATCTTTTAGTCACCATCTATTTATAGTCAAGGAAGGGAGAAGGGTAGATTGTTCAGGTGCGGAGAGCAGGGGAGATGGCAGAACTGGGGACCTACACATGAGTGTCTCCAGCTTGTACCTAAGCCAGTTGGCACTCTGGTTACTTGTTGGTTTGACACCCATGTGCTCCACCAGCCATAGGTAGAAAACATTGTCTGTGTTGAACAGGTGCATACTTTTAAAAATTACCCTCCCCTAAATAATATAACCTAAAAGTGTCACATACCACTTACATTGTCTTAGTTATAAGTGATCTAGAGATGATTTAAGTTGCAGTACATGGGTTGTATGGAAGCACCAGGCCATTTTCTATAAGGGACTTGGTATTCACAGAAGCCAGCAGCCCCTCACTGATTCTTTGGCAGTGTTATGTTAGAAGTTATGAGACTGGAAAAATTCACCCTAGGAGGGGATTATGGATGAGCAGGTCAGTATGACCACTGGGAAACAGCAACTTTTGAAATAAAAGTCAGAATCTAGAGGACATGTTGAAAAAAATCATTAGAGAACTCTGGAGGTGACATAAGTGGATCAGGAGGAAGGAGGTCTGTGAGTGAGGTGATGAGTAGTGATTGTAGCAGAGATCTGGGCAGATCTGGACTGAAAGTCCTTCTCGTTAGGGGAGTGCTCTGGAGCTTCAGCAAGCTATGTGGGAAGAGAAGCCAGCAGGCCAGCAGTGGGGGGTTGAGGAGGGAGGGGGAAGGAAGGAGAGAGGAGGAGGATGGGAGAGGGAGAGGAAGAGGAGAAAGAGAGGAGGAGGGGAGAGGAGGAGAGAGGGAGAGGAGGAGGAGGGAAAAAGGAGAGGAGGGGAGAAGGAGAGGAAGAAGAGAGGAAAGAGAGGGAGAGGAGGGGAGAGGGAGAGGAGGGGAGAGGGAAAGGAGGAGAGAGGGAGACGAGGAGAGGGAAAGGAGGAGAGAGAGAGGAGGGGAGAGGAAGAGGAGGAGAGAGGGAGAGGAGGAGAGGGAGAAGAGGAGAGGGAGAGGCGGAGAGAGGGAGAGGAGGGGAGAGGAGAAGCATTATATGAAACAAACAGGGCCTTGCTTGCTTAATGACCTTGGAGTTCAGATGATGAGTTTTAAAGATGAGTGAATGTAAGCCGAGAACGAACAGAGCACATAGAAAATTATCAAGATAAAGCTTTGAACCAAGCAGCCCTACAGTCTTGTTCATCTCTGAGGGGAATGACAGACCAGAGAAGGATGTTTATGATATTTTCAGTATGTCTTAGTCCTGCATCCCTGTTTTTACTTTGGCTTTGTAAAACAGACTCCTGTGATCTCTTCTCTGTGTTTTTCCTAGTCTGCTCCATATAAAATGGGGAGCAAGGGCACCAAAGCCCAGAGAGCAAAACAGTTGGGGCTAGAAGGAGCAGCGCGGACACTGCTGGAGAACCCGGGGCAACTCAACCTGCTGTCTTACATCAAGCCCGATGTTAAAGGTACTGGCTTTGAGAATGCAAATACCTATACTCAACGTGTTTTCACCAGTGGTTGTACAAGTGTCTGTTAACAGCAGGTGAAGAACTAAGGACTCGAACAAACAGGTCCTGGCCAGTCTTCTGCTTCTGTGACCGCCCCACTCTCTGCTGCTTCTCTTTCTCCACGTACATGTGTCTCCAAGACCTGTTTCCCAATATGTACTTCCCAGTTTCTGCTTGGACTTCCTTAACGCCATCTTCAGTAAATAGGTCTCGGGGGTTTTTATTTTTTTATTTTTTATTTTTTAAATTATATTAACTTATTAATCTTTTAAGATAGTTGATTTTTTACTTTTGAATGAAATCCCTCTATATCCCAAGGTTATAGAGACTCTTCTATTATCTTTCAAAGCTTTCATTTTATGTCGGTCTTTTATTTATTTATTTATTTATTTATTTATTGTGTGTTTTTCTGTTTTTTGTTTTTTTTGTTGTTGTTTTGTTGTTGTTGTTGTTGTTGTTGTTGTTGTTTCCCCGAGACAGGGTTTCTCTGTGTAGTCCTGGCTGTCCTGGAACTCACTCTGTAGACCAGGCTGGCCTCGAACTCAGAAATCCACCTGCCTCTGCCTCCCAAGTGCTGGGATTAAAGGCGTGCGCCACCACCGCCCGACCTATGTCTGTCTTTTAAAAACCATATAACTTAGATTTTTCTCTTCAAAAAGAATCTTAATAGCCGGGCGGTGGTGGCGCACGCCTGTAATCCCAGCACTTGGGAGGCAGAGGCAGTCAGATTTCTGAGTTCGAGGCCAGCCTGGTCTACAAAGTGAGTTCCAGGACAGCCAGGTCTACACAGAGAAACCCTGTCTTGAAAAACCAAAACAAACAAACAAACAAACAAAACAAAACAAAACAAAAAACTTAAAAAAAAAAACCGAATCTTAATACTTCTGCCATACACAAAGAACAAATTGGCTTCTGCTCTTAACACTTTTTCCTAAGTAATAAGGGAGATTTTTCTAAAATTTGCTTCCAAATGTATACTGGTCTTGTGTGAGAGAGAATGAGAAGGGGCACAGGAGAAAGGTTCCAAAGCTGAGTATTCTCTGGAGCCTTTCTCTTCAGTCTGGACTTGAACTTGCAGTTTTCTTACCTCATCTTTTAGCAGAAATTACGGATTTCTCAAAAAACCATTGATCCTTTTATGTTTTAGTAATTATATGTATTAAGGTAGACATTGTCTGGATATATATGCATTATTAAATGAATTTTGTATCAGACAACACTAACCTGAAGTCAAATTAATGTGTGTGTCATTTCACACAGTTGCCTTTTCTTCCTTGGTGGTAAGAGCACCTGTGTTACTGTCTTAGCAGATCCCAGCATGCTGTGTAATGCAGTCCTTGTCTGCACATGGGACGCTTGGGCTCCGTAGCCTGTGCAGCTGCAGGTCAGCTCCACCTCTGACCTGGGTTTCTCCATCCCCGTTGTAGGTGCTTTTGACTTTCTGTTCTTCAAACTGGGAGATGTACTTGTCAACAGGGGGCAGTCTGTGATAGCAAAACCCAAGCTGTGTGTTTAACTGTGGAGAAATATGGTGTATTAGCCAGATTCTAGCCAGTTGAATTTGTGTTTTTAAAAAATGAGTATCTGTATCTGTAAACTGCAAACTATCTTCACAGATGCATATAACATTTTACTATGTTTGGGAAAGGACAGTAATGTAAAGGAGGATTTGAAGTTAGAGATGGATTGAAATGAAGACAGTCCATATTTGTTTAGTTTTTAATACTTATTATAGTTATATTGTCACTGATACACAGCATTCAAGCTTTTATTGTTGATCGCTGTACTATGGTTTATTCAGTTCCGCCTTACAAAGTCCACTCGTCTTTCTTGGCAAGGTTCGGGCCTGGACCCGGAGTCCTGTGCGTGCATCTCCTTCAGCAGATCCATATTGCTTTTGCAGATAGCATTTCATATTTTAATGACAGATGAGCCTTAGTAGCCTTGGGATTCATTGCTGGGCCTGGGGACTGTCTCTGTCTGCTGTGGAGAGGAGCTGCAGGGGGGTTTGCCGCCTGTTGTTCCCTATGGAACAACAATAGATTCTTAGCCTTCTGATTCCTGTCTTCTTTGGTACAGTGGTCTCCTTGGTTCCCAGGTATACTGCATTCCTACTAAACAGGTCTTAATACCTTTATCTCCTAAAAAGTTCTTGTTTCTGACAGGTTCATCTGTATATACTGTGATTATATCCATCCCGATGTCCTCCTCACTCCTCTGGAAGCCCCTCAACATGGCCTCCTCCCACCATCATTCCTCATGCCTCTTTTGGGTTTTGTTTTTTGTTATTATTTTTGTTTTGTTGTTGTGTGGCTCACTGTGTCCATTACTGCTGCCTGCTGGAGTACTGACTGGTCTTCTTGGCTTGAGCTTGTGTGGGCAACCACAGCTGCGGGGAATTCATGGGTGTAGTGGCTGTTACTTGTCCCCAACACTCCTCTGTCTTCCCTCTCTCATGCTCTTTCCGCCTCTTTCTCTGTTCTCTAGGTCTGTGAGTAGATAGGCAGGACTCACTCACTCTGACGACTTCTTTTAGCTGTGGGTCTCTACGAACTTTAGCCCTCTGCAAAAGATGCTTCTCTTGTCATGGTTGAAAGCTGCACTGGTCTATGGTGTAAACATAAATCCTGACCATATATCCCTTCCCATAGGCACACATGGTGACACAGGATGCATGATGGTTGGCCGCAGGCTTTGATACTTCAGGCCATGTGACTAGCAGACACAGAAGGTCCTATGGTTCCTATAGATACAGCAGGACTTAGTCTGGGCTTCATTCACTTGTTGATTCTAATCACAAATACAGAGAATTATGGTTAATTCCAGTTAACTATGTATTGCGTATCAGGACTTTTCTGAACAAAAGCAACTTCTCGGAGAAAGAGTTTATTTTAGCTTACAGTTCAGAGGGATGGGAGTCCATCCTGACAGGGAGTTGTGTCAGGGGCAGGCATGGCCACAGCAGCAGCCAACCATAAGTGTGAAGTGCAGAGCAGACTGAGTGTATGGTAAGGCTTTGAACTCCCAGCACTTGTCCCAGTGAGTGGCCTTCCAGCAAGGGCACTGACTGCGCACCAGGCGTCCAAATGTCTGAGCCTGTGGGGGCGCGTTTCTCTTCTGACTACCACCTGCTGCTTCTAAAACTTTGAAATGTTTCTTCTTTCTCATTTCCCCTCACTTTTTATGCTCTAAACATACACGTGATCACTTTCAATTCTATTACTGTGGGGTTTTTATAAAGTATTTTAATCATTCCCATCCTTCTTCCTAGAAATATTTTTAGAAACCAGATATATATATTTTTCTTCAGTAGAAGACATTTCTTACTCACTACGAATTTATTGGAATGAAAACCTATACTGTACTGGAGCCGGGCTTTGCCCTGGGACCCAGGCATCCCTTTGCTGAGGAGGGCATGATGGCTGTGTGCTGTAAGAAGGCCTGTGTGCAGAGAAAGTATAAAGAAACACTGGCTTTTCCGTGTCCTTCCAGGCACTGTGGAGAGCCTATCATGTGCTTCTCTGCTTTGGCTTTCCTTTCTGTTTTACCAAAATCCTCCCCTTGCAGGCTGTAGTAAGCCTGAAAGGGCAACTAGGAGTGGGGTGTTTTCAAACGCGTGGACATCTTCTGGTCATTCTGGCTGGAGCATGCAGGCATGCAATATGAGAAAAGGCTGCCCAAGTGACTCTGGTAATTTCTCCCTCCTGCTGAGACCCACTACCGCGAGGAGAGGCACCTCAGCGACTGTCCCCAGCAGTGGCTTTAAAAGCTTTTGTCAGAATCATCTGTGATGCTCCTGTCATCAAAGCATCTGCATTTTTGACCAACGACATCCCATAGATGAGTGTAATTTTAATTATAAACATTCATTGAGTGTATGAGACTTTCAAATGGTGTTTTCCTCTGTTGTAGCAAACATACTTTCTGTTCACTGCTTTCAGTAATGGTTTTCAAGCCGCATTTACTACTGAGTTCTTGGCCTGCTGTTGTAATTTAGAGAAATTATAATAATGTGTAATGATGCTTTGAGGTGCTTGGGGCTCCAGGTGTCAGTGCACAGTGAATAGTTTTCTTAGCTTATGATCCATCTAGTAGCTCATGAATGCATACTGTAGACATTCTAAATCCTTAACATATACAGGTTTCTATTTGTAAAAGTAGTTTGCCGCCGGGCGGTAGTGGCACATACCTTTAATCCCAGCACTTGGGAGGCAGAGGCAGGTGGATTTCTGAGTTCGAGGCCAGCCTGGTCTACAGAGTGAGTTCCAGGATAGCCGGAACTACACAGAGAAACCCTGTCTCAAAAAAACCAAAAAAAAAAAAAAAAAAAAAAAAAAAAAGAAAGGAGTTTGCCACTCAAAGTTTTCTCAGAGAGATTTCTTTAAAATGTAATAAAATGTAAATCTATTAATTTCAATTCCTATTTCTTCAAAATAAGTAGTTTCAGTAGTTAGCACAAATTATTATTATAACACACCAAGTATTTTTAACTTTATTTATTATGCCCGAATAAGTCTGTTGTACTGTTCTCTTTGGTTTTTAAACCTTTCACTCATGGGAACTGCTCATGGAAAGACATACATCTAACACTGAGTGCTTCTGTAGTTAGAGCCTTGAGCAACAACAAAGTGCAAATAGAACACTGACGACCAGCGAAATGAAAGAGCCAAGGCCCATGCTCTGTGAGCACGTGGGGCGAGACCACGGGGGCCATGCTGGGTCAGAGTCAGGGCTGTGAACTGCCAGTGGGCAGTGCTTTACAGTTTACAAATTTATATAAAAAGGATAGAAAAAACCCTTTCTATTGTATGTGCTGCCTGTAGACGGTTTCATCGAGATGAATGCCTAGTATTAACTTTGAGATTTTTATGGGTCACTTACAATGTGGTAATGCCTCATGATCAAATAGCAATATTAATGAAATCACTTGAAAGGGCAAAATTTTATATCCCATAAAATTACATATCTTGGGATAATATTAATTCAGACTTGGTTCTTACAACATTTAATCTTTGTAACCACATCAGAGAGATAATGGTTACTCTATATTTATTGGAAGCTGAAGCAGGGAAGGCAAGTAACCTGTTCTGGGTCCCAGGCTTGTTAAGTGGTGAAGCCAAGAGTCCACCAGAAGAGTCCAAAGCTGCATTTTCCCCAGTGTGCGGCCTGTGGGGCAAGGGCCTGCAGCATTGCTTCTGGAGACTCTTCCCTGTGGGATGGAAGCAGGTCACTCATGATGCCTTTCTCTCTTAAATTTGCTAGTGCAAGCAGTTTTGAACTGGAATTTGGTTTAGTATGTTTAATTATAGACCTTACAGCTAATCTCACATCTCTTTCTGGTCCCCCTCTACCCAACCAAAGGCCTTTCTGAGCTCAAAGATATCGAAACAGGAGTACAGCATATTTTAGCAGACATGATTGCTAAAGACAAAGATACGCTCGACTTTATTCGGGACTTGTAAGTAATTTTTCTCTTAGCTTTCTGCTTTGTGGGACTTAAGCTAGTAAGTGTTGTTAGTGCTAACCCAGTGTTCATTTAAAATTTGGTTTTCAGGCTTTCTTTCTTCCTTTCCTTCGTTCCTTCGTTCCTTCGTTCCTTCATTCTTTCGTACGTTCGTTCGTTCCTTCCTTCCTTCCTTCTTTCTTTCTTTCTTTCTTTTTTTTTTTTTTTTTGTAGTATAATTCTTTGATCAAACAACAGAACCCTAATATTTAAAATAGTTCAAGTTGTTTTCATTGGATTCTGCACAGGGTGCCTTGCAGCTCTGCCTTCTTGACCCTTAGAGACGGGACTGGATGGATTACCAACAGTCGCTTCAGCCTTCTGTGTAGATAGACACTACCTGATTTCTTAGAGACAGGGGACTGGATGGATTACCAACAGTCGCTTCAGCCTTCTGTGTAGATAGACACTACCTGATTTCTTAGAGACAGGGGACTGGATAGATTACCAACAGTCGCTTCAGCCTTCTATGTAGATAGACACTACCTGATTTCTTAGAGACAGGGGACTGGATGGATTACCAACAGTCGCTTCAGCCTTCTGTGTAGACAGACACTATCTGATTTCTGGTATTTTGGATGGTTTATGTTGATATATAAAGTGATCTTCAGAGTATATGCTAGTATGGTTGCTTGTTTTGAATAGGATTTCTCTATGTAGCCCTCGCAGCCCTGGGATGTACTATATAGATCATGCTGTCCTCAAACTCACAGAAGTTTCCCTGTGCGAAGATTGTTAAGGGTGATGGGCTGGCAGGGCCCTTTTGATGGGTTAGTAATGCCAGTTTCTTATTTGGGCATCATTAACCAAATCCTATTTGGTAATAGCTTAAGTTCTTTTTATCCTTTTTGTATAAATTTGTAAAATGTAAAGCACACATAAATAAATGTTTGCTTATTTTTTAATATTTGTGTATCTGACCAGGTGTAAACGTAGATACATTTGTATCCAGTCATCTCTTGCAAAAGTATCCTCAAAAAAAGTAAATGAGAAAGAAGTTGATAAATTTCAGCTTTACCAGAATTTTTCCTGCAACATAAGAAACATCCACCATCACCAGGTAAATGCTCTTCATGTTGATAGTAACAATGACAATACTTTATTAAGAACTTATGCCAACTATTTATTTGCTAGTTTGTATAAAATTTGTAAAATGTTGTCATAGTGTCCTAATTTCCCAAATGGAGAACTGAAGACCCAGAAGAGTTCCTGATACTTAAAAATTTAACAGAGCTGATCGTCGTGTGCTAACCCACATGACTTTCTTTTGGCTGGTGACATCCATTAGACCCTGCTTCCATTGTGTTTAGGTGTGAGCACAGACCAATCCCAAGACAACTATAGTCCATTTAGAGTAGAGTGTGTATTATCTCATTTGGTTTTATGAACCATAGCCATTGTACGGTTATCTACCTAAGTATATATTTATTTCTTTTACTAAGTGTTTTCATACGCTGTGTACTTTGCAGCATGTGATTTATCTAGCACAGAAGCAGAAGTGTTACAAATAACAGTCATAAAACTCTAGCTTTCTGTTTTACAAAGTAGTTACCGTAACCAGTTTTCATTAGTTCTGTACATGACTATGAACCATGGGTTAGTGTCTTTTCATTCCAGCCTTAACAGCAGTAATATTTCAAGTGAAGCAGGTCTGATAGAAAGACTTCCATAGATTTTATTTTGCTTTAGAGCCATAATTAATTTTCTTTTCAAAAATTCTTTTGTAGTAAAATGTTCACAGTACAAAATGTACATTCTTTACCACATAGATGATGTATAGTGATTCACAGTGTGGAGCACCTGCTATCCCAAAATATCCCAAAGTATGAATATTTGGTTTTTTTCTTATTTTGTTTTTTATTTTTGTTGTTTTTGTTTGTTTGTTGTTAGTTGGTTTTTTTTGTTTTTTGTTTTTTTTTTTTTTTTGGTTTCTCTTTTCTTTTTTTTTTGTTTTTTGTATATGCTTGGCCCAGGGAGTGGCACTGTTGGGAGGTGTGGCCTTGATTGAGTAGGTGTGGCCTTGTGGATGTGGGCTTTAAGACCCTTATCCTAGCTGCCTGGAGGCCAGTAGTCTCTTTCTTTCTTTTTTTTTTTTTTTTTTGAGAAATTTGATGCCAGTCTAATTCTGTGTCATATGAATGCTAACGATGTCCTGTATTGTTTCATTTATTCTTTTTATTGGTTTTATGGTTCTTTTGGGTGGTTTGGCAAGGTGGTGGTTTGAATTAGGAGACTGCAAGTATTCTTCCAACATGAAAGTTCTCACTAATCATTTTAAAATGTATTTTTCCCTATCTACATTTTATAGCTGTGAAGAGAGCTTTATGAAACTTGTTAGAATTCTTTACCTTTTATGTGATAATTATTTGATTATTAAAATGCAACTTAAATATGGTTATATAAACATGAAACTTACCCTTTTCTCACTATAGTATGACATGTAGATGAGTGTAGAAGAGTCTTCATTCATCCCATAAACACCTCTTGAGTATTTATGATGTGGTGGGTTTGATGTGTTGAGATGATGTGGCCACTGCCCTTGAAGATTTGAAATAGCTCACTACTTTTCTAAAGACTTTAAATTTTTAATTTTATGTGTATAAATGTTTTGTCTGTGTGATGGTTTGTATATGCTTGACCCAGGGAGTGGCATTGTTGGGAGGTGTGGACTTGTTGGAGTAGGTGTGGCCTTGTGGGTGTGGGCTTTAAGACCCTCATCCTAGCTGCCCGGAGGTCAGTAGTCTCATAGAAGCCTTCAGGTGAAGATGTAGATCTCTCAGCATCTCCTGTACCATGCCTGCCTGGATGCTTCTATGCCTTCACCTCATGATACTGGCCTGAACCTCTGAACCTGTAAGCCAGCCCCAATTAAATGTTGTCCTTTATAAGACTTGCATTGGTCATGGTGTCTGTTCACAGCAGCAAAACCCTAACTAAGAGAGTCTGCATATATGTATATGCACCACTTGACATGCCTGGTGCCCTCACGGGCCAGAGGAAGGCAGGAGATTTTTTTGGACCTATAGTTTGATGGTTATGAGCCTCCATGTAGGTGCTGGGACCCAAACTCTGGTCCTCTGTAAGAGCTGTAAGTGATTTTAACTACTCTCTAGCTCCAACCCCCACCGCATTCCCTTATTATGTTTAACATTGCTTATGTTACTTCTTTGTGCATTGTATTTGTCATACGTAATGAAACAGATAATTTTAGTATTTTTAAAGTGTAGGCACAGTGGAGCTGTATTTACCTAGTTACAGACTACAAATATAAGATACTAAAACAGTAATTTGTAATACTATCTGCAGTTGAGGGCTGAGGGTGTAGTCCTGGTAAAGTGGTTGTAGATAGTGTAGGAGGCCCTGGCTTTCAGTTCTGAGTAAACACACACACACACACACACACACACACACACACACACGTACAGAGAGAGAGACAGACAGTGGCAGAGAGACAGAGATACAGATAGAGAGAGACACAGACAGACAGACATAGACACACATACACAATATATCTAAAAATGTACCAGTGGCTATATAAATTTACTCAAATTCATTTTGCAGAAATGATCTTGTCATCTAATTTTATATCCTTTCTCTCTCTCTCTCTGTCTCTCTGTCTCTGTCTCTGTCTCTCTCTCTCTCTCTCTGTGTGTGTGTGTGTGTGTGTGTGTGTGTGTGAGAGAGAGAGAGAGAGAGAGAGAGAGACAGACAGACAGACAGACAGACAGACAGACAGACAGACAGACGGACAGACAGACAGACAGAGACAGAATTTAAACAGTATTTTATTTCACACATGTCATATCTGAATACTTGAATTTAAAAAAGCTGAGTGATTGGCTTTAACTTTATGATTGATACAGGCTTCTGGGGATGAGAGCACTCAAGCCTGACAAGATGGAGTAGTTTAGAATGTTTCTTTGAAAAGTACTCTATGTAAAACCCTATGTTTTAAGAGCTTTTTAGGTTTGTGTATGACAGAGGGGTACTGCTGGGTAGCAGATAGCTTTCTAGCCTGTGTAAGATTATGGGTAATCCCCCCACCCCCAGCTAGAGCTGGTCCCCAGGGGTCCCCAGGCCTGCCACGAGGCTGGGCCTTGGACATCCAAGCGCTGCTGGAAGCCAAGCTGAGAGCAGAGTTGGGCTTGCAGGTTGGATCTAGCCCGGGGCTGGGAGGAAAAGGGAGGAGCCCCAGCTAGTCAGGGGTGGGAGTCCTTGGCTTGTCTGTGCCCCTGGGCTTGAACTTGGCTTGGTCGAGGCTGGGAGCGCAGAGGGGCCTTCTACCGGAGACTAAATGGCATAGACAGAGGCCTTCCTGTGGCTCCCCATGGTGGATCCCGATGAAAGGGGGCAGTCCATGGTTTTAAGGCATTTATTGTCATGGTGGAAACTGGATGAGTAAAACTGTACCCCACTTCTCAGGATGAGTCTGAGGTTAAATACCTTGTGCAGGGAGGAATGCCTTGCAAGGAAAGTTTATTGGCTAAACCCTCCAGACCTTTAGGTACCTCGTTAAAATGGAGATCCGTCTTGAGCCTACTTGACCATAGATCACATCCTCTACATGTGAAGGGGCTTGGGATGTTGCCCTTAGATGATTAATGGTCACAAGTCTATTGGGGGCTGCGGCTAGTGACAGGAGCTGGTGCCTGGGAACAGGCAAAGCACCTACCGTCCCTTCTGGGTCTCCAGGTCTTTGAGCCTTAGCTCAACTAGGGACCAAGCTACCTTTTTTCTAGGTCCCACAGTGGCAAACTCTGCTTTGTCATCATGAGACAGATGGACGATTTGACGAGAGGCCCTGGGGGAGCACCACTGGGTCACTGTTGTCTTCCAGATTCACTGATCCATCTCGCCTTGGCTTTGTTCTTCTGTAGATTATTAGTGAGATCCTGACTTTACTCCTCAGCCTTTGTACCCTCCCAGGGAACCTCACTTGCACCTTTGTTCTTGTCTGCTGACCCACTGACTGACTTCCTATGCTATTTTCAGTCTTTCTTCCTTACTGTTATTCTCTGTAGTAATTCTGCTGTATCTGACTACATAGTTCTAGCTTTAGTTTTTGCCTCAAGTTCTGATTTCTCATGTTTAAAAAAGGTACTTTCAACTCAGTTTGTTGAGTATTTTGTTGAGGAAATGCTGCTAGCTTTTATCAGATGTTTCTGAATCCATTGAGGTGATCATTAGCTCTTGTAGTCAATTGATATAATTCAGGGTATCAATGGATTTTAGGGAGTGTGTGCATGCATTCTCATGGGTTTGCTTAATGGTGGCAGTAGGATCCCTTGGAGCTGGAGTCAGGGGCAGTTGTGAGCTGTCTGAGTGGGTGTTGGGGCCCAGCTCAAGTTCTGAAGGAGTAGCAAATGCTCTAAGCCTTGAGCTGTCCCTCCAGCTTCTCATCTTAGTTTTTGAAATAGGGTCTCTCACAGAACATGGAGCTTATGGATGTGGCTAGGCTGGCTGACCGGTGAGCTCCAGGACGCTGCCTGTCTTTGCCACCCTGGTGCTGTCATTGCAGGTACAAGCCTCTAGCCCTTGCTTCTGTGTGTGTGTGGGGGGGGGGGCGAGGGTCTTAGGTTCTCATGCTTGTGTAGCAAACACTTTTCTGACTGACCTTTTCCCCAGTTCCTGTTAGGATTTTCTTTGTGAGAAAGATGTGCAACTTGAAGAAAGTATAAACAAATTGTTTTTAATACGTTGTAAATAATAAAACAAGCCTGTTCTTGGCTAGAGAGGTGCTTGATTTGTTTTATAAATGTGAGCTCCTTAAGTTCATTGACTATTAGCCTTTGTCTTATGTTTCTGTCAGATTCTGGCCATTAACCGAGGAGAGAATTTGAAGATATTGACAGTCAAAGTCAACATTTCTGATGGAATAAAGAATGAATTCTGTCGGTGGTGTATACAAAGCAGGTCTGTTTATTGGCTATCCATAAAATTTGCTTTCTTCTATCTCTTTTGAGATAGAAGATGTGTATTATGTTAAAATGCAAGTAACAATATTATTATTTCCTTTTTACATTAAAAACCTTAAGAATGGGGCAGAGAAATTGCTCAGTGATGGCACTTGTCTGAGTTTGATCCCTAGTAGGAGATTACCAACTCCCAAAAGTTATATTCTGCTGTCTAATAAGTTAATATTTAAAAAGATAAGTATGGTTGAAACATTTCTTTTTTTTTAAAACCATGTAGAAGCAGATTTATTTTTCCCTTTACATTTTTTTCTTTATTTTCTATATTCTTTGTTTACATTCCAAAGGCTTTCCCCTTTCCCAGTTCCCCCCTCACCATATGTCCCATAATTCCTCTTCCCTCCACCCATTCCCCAATCACCCTCCCCCCACCCCCACCATTTCTGTTCTGATACTCTCCTACAAATCTGGATCCAGTCTTTTCAGGACCAGGGTCCTTTCCTTCCTTCCTTCTTGGGAATCTTTTGATTTGCTAATTGTGCCTTGAGTATTCAGAGCTTTCTTAAATAGAAAATGTCTATGAAGGGGATAAGAGATTATTAATGATGACTGTGAGGAGAGGACATTTACTTCAGTGTAGTCATGTGCTTTATAAACTGGTTATTGACAAGTCAGTGAGGTGACAGTATATGATTGTGGTTTTATAATTATTATGGATTTGAAGAATCCTCTTGCTTTCTGAGCACAAAGTTAAAGGAGCAGGAAGAAGAAAGGTAGCTGCAAGAAAAAGGGAAAGAGCTCCCAAGAGAATCCACAGTGCCTAGTGCTGTAGAAGCTTAGGTAGACCTTAGTGGGCTTCTTGGGAAGTCTGAATGCATGAACCCCAGCTCCAATAGGTTGATGTAATGGAGCAGAATAGCTGTGCCTATCTGCTTCCAAGGAAAGCTGTTATGTAAAAGGAAGCAAAGATCCTGACATATTTCAGTAAAGAATCACTCCCTCAAGGAGAGCCCTGGGTGGGCTCTTAGGAAGTCAGTCAGGGAGGGCCTATTATTGTAGGATACCAGGTGGCAGTTGTTCACATCTTAGAGCTGCTGAAGACCCTTCTTGACAAGGTGCAGAAGCAGCAAAGCTGATGGTCCTGACACTGTGGAGCCCTTGGCTAATATGTTGAGTTTTTAACAAAAAAAAAAAACTAACCTGGAAAAATTTATGAATTTGGTGGAGCTTAAGTGCAGAGTATTCAAAGTTGAATAACAGGGAAGGCTAAGCCAGTGCTTGGTGCTCACTGACTGACAGGGCCCGCCAGCTCCGTGGGAGTGAGAGCCCTGCACACACACCTTTATCTCTAGACCATGCTTCTGCTGTGCGCCTGCTCTGTGTTTACGCATGCTTAGGTCTCTAAATGCCGTTTTTTTTTTTTTTTTTTTCTACTTGATGCAGTATTTAATGTAGTGACAAACTGTACAGATTCAGTCTGGAAGCAATAGCCTATCCATACAGGCTTACATAGGCACAGTCAGTGAGGTGTGCACCACGAGATCATCACTTCATATATTCTTTAGAACCCATTTTTACTATCAACTGTTGTATGAAGTACCTTCCTATGCCATAGTTTATAAAACATGTTTATCTTGTGAAAAAACGAATTAATAAAAAAGTCACCTATACATATCATACCTGATGTTTTACCTGCTAAAAATTGAAGCACTAATGTAATTTATATCATATTACAGTGTAACTGAACTACATGATTGGGATCTATTTAAAATACTTTGCACATTATATTAATTGAAATAATAATAAAATGTAACAGTTTTAAAAAAAGTTTTAAGCAACCTTTAAAATTAAACTTTTCATCTGTTAATAGAACCTTTGAAGATACCAATATATGTTTGGATAGTTCTTTTTTGTTTGTTTGTTTGTTTTTTTCAAGACAGGGTTTTTCTGTGTAACCCTGGCTGTCCTGGAACTCACTCTGTAGGTCTCGAACTCGGCATAGTTCTTTTACTTTAAGTTTAAATTTTGCTGGATGTGTGTGAGCCTTACAACAGTCAATTTGATTGCTACAACAGATTTTATAGCTACCATTTGGTTGAGAAAGCCAATCAATGCAAGGACATAAAATGACTCACATTGCGTTGCTGTGAATTTTGTATATGTTTTATTACTAGCCCCCTTGGGAGAGCTTGCTGGGAAATTTGCATGAAAAGTTAGATAATGTTCTTTAGGAATTAGCATTCTCCTTCAACATCATTCTCCTGTAAATTCACTGGAAACCACTTTGTCCAATTCCACCAAGGATTAGCTTGCTGAATCTTCAAATAATGCTAAGGCAGCCTCACATAGATAGGATTCTATGTTAATCAGTAGGGAAGTTGCTTAAGCAGTTATGCTGCACCCATACAATAGCATCTGCAACTATTTTGAGAGTACTGAGATGGAATTAAAAGTTGAGATAGGTTTAAACAGCTTGTTAGCACTCAGGAGATGAGGCTGAGGCTTGTGAGTTTGTGGCCAGCCTGAGCTATGTAGTGAGACCTTGTCTCAAAA
Source organism: Apodemus agrarius (assembly GCA_964023405.1). Lineage (NCBI taxonomy): Eukaryota > Metazoa > Chordata > Mammalia > Rodentia > Muridae > Apodemus > Apodemus agrarius. The sequence goes on along the minus strand of OZ030011.1, from coordinate 132,744,354 downwards.
GTAGAGCAAAACCAAACCAATTACCATGCCCAACAAAACTCCAAGAAATCTGTCTTAGGGTTTCATTGCTGTGCAAGGACACCATGACCAAGGCAACTCTTATAAAGGAAAGCATTTAATTGGGGCTAGCTTACATTTTCAGAGGTTCCATCCATTATCATCATGGCAGGAAGAATGGGAGCATCTGGCAGATATGGTGCTGGAGTAGCCAAGCAGCATCTTGATCTGTAGGCAGCCATGAGAAGACTGTCTTCAGCAAGCAGCCAAGGGAGCTCTGATTCCACACTGGGTGGAGCTTGAGCACAGGAAACATCAGCGCCCACTTTCACAGTGACAGACTTTGTCCAACAAGGCTATACCTACTCCAAACAAGACCATACCTCTTAATAGTGCCTATGGCCAAGCATTCAAACACATGACTCTACGGGGGCCAAACCTATTCAAACTCCCACCAAATCCAAAGATGATTTCTAGTAACCATCTATAATAAGCCCTCATTGGTGATGAGTCATTTGCTTATGTACATAGGAGGAAATATCTAAGATGTAATAGTTTAATCATTAGCTCTGGTGTGAGGTTTCTAATTTGTTTTATGTTTTTTGTATAATTATAACTTTTATATTTTAAATATTTTATTTGATAATTTCATATATTTGTAGAATTTATTTTAATTATATCCACTCATCTTCCTTCAGCTTTCCTTAGTGTCCCCTACTCCATTTCCCTCCCAATTTCATTGCCTCCTTTTTCTGTTATTGTTATTAGTAACCCTCTGAGCCAGATGTATGTTTCTCATATGAACATGGGTGTGGGACCATCCACTGGTGTATGGACAGCCTACTAGTGACATCCTCAAATGAGGGTGACTCCCTCTCCCTTGCAACATCAACCTCAGGTACTCCTCCAAGGTTGTGGACCATCCTCCTTTCATGCTAGGGCTGTGCTGGCTTGATTCTGTGCAGAGACCACAGTGATGGGAGCTGACATGCATCAGCCATGGCGTGCCCAGAAGTCAGCCTTTCCCAGCTCCCAGCTCTTACTCCTCTCTCTACCCATTTTGCTGTGATATTCTCTGAGCCTTGAATGGGGGTGAGAAGTCAACAGAGTTGATTCACCTGTAGCTGAGCACTCACAGCCACTGCAAAATAATTACTCTGACCAAAGTTGGAAGCAACACCTGAGTGAAAAATAAATATTTAGAAGGCAGTTTAACATCATAGCTGTTTAATATAACAGTATTAGGCTCTTCTCTGAAGTCTGTGGCCTTCTTAGTCATAGATTTTGATCCAGATGTGAAAGATTTTTCTGTGTTGTGTTTTCCTTTTTATTTGGTGCTAGGAATCTTTTTTTTTTTTTTTCTTTGAGACAGGGTTTCTCTGTATAGCCATGGCTGTCCCGGAACTCACTCTGCAGACCAGGCTGGCCTTGAACTCAGAAATCCGCCTGCCTCTGCCTCCCAAGTGCTGGGATTAAAGGTATGCGCCACCACTGCCCGCCCAGCTTGCTAGGAATCTTATTTCCTTTTTGATTACTTGTATTTTTATTTCAGTTATTCAGTAGTATGTTGTTTAGTTGTTAGGAGTCTGTATCTTTCTGTAGTTTCTATTGCTGTTGATAGGTAACATTATTTGATTGTGGTCAAGTAGAAGACAGTTATTTCAGTTTTCCTGTTAGAGAATTGTTTTTGTTCTACTTAACAAAGTAGGGCCAGTTTTGGAGATCATATTTACTGCAGTAGAGGGTTATTTAGAAAGAATTAGGTATGGAGGCAAGAGATGTTGGAGGTTTAGACTCAGGTGCTAATGATGGGAAATCGTAGATGGAGTTGAGCACTCTGCAGGGGCGGAATTTAGACAGTATCTGATGAAGTGACTGATGGATCGGCTGGGCCAGAGAGCTGACACAGTTGTGTGACCTGAACAAGCTAGCTGATGACACTCTGTACCATCACAAAATAAAAATGTTGCGTACTATGTAATTATGGTATGAGTGGGTTAACTGGAGTCTTGTTATTGTTAATTACAATAGCAAGGATTGACTGTGTATTAAAAGTGATATATAGGTCTAGCTCAGCAGTGGACATGAGTTTCTTGTCCACAAGGATAGAGATGGAGAGGAGGACCCTGAGCTTGTCAGACGCTGTGAGAGTCCAGTGATCCAAGTTCCTGTGTTTGCTCTTTAAGAATGTGTGTGAGGGACTGCTCTGAGCATGTCCCATGCATGATGCGGATTGTTTAGCAGCAGTTCCTTTTTGAATTTGCAGAGTTGTGTCTGTCTTGTGGAATTGATTTCTAGTGTCTGAACCGTATTGCTGCTTTTAATGTAGAAACAAGTTTAAGGGAAACTGTCTCCTGTAGCCAGTTGTGTAAGTGTAGAGTCACACAGGCTAGCTGAAGAGAGCGCCCTTGTCTTACCTAGAAGTAAGAAAAACGTGGGTTTTTTTTTTTTTTGTTTTGTTTTGTTTTGTTTTGAGACAGGGTTTCTCTATGTAGTCCTGGCTGTCCTGGAACTCACTCTGTGGACCAGGCTGGCCTCAAACTCAGAAGTCCGCCTGCCTCTGCCTCCCAAGTGCTGGGATTACAGGCGTGTGCCACCACACCTGGCAAAACATGGGTTTTTGTTGTCATTGTTGTTTTTTTTTTTTTTTTTTTGTTGTTGTTGTTGTTGTTGTTGTTGTTTTTTCCAGAATGGAGGCCATTTCTCTATACAATGGCCGAACAAAGAATTTTCTTGTCAAAAATATGTAGTTTGGGGCATGGGCCTTTTCAGGCATTGCCAGTCAGTCTTTCCTGCCTGGACCTTACAGTATTTGAACTTTTGTGATTTCTGTTTTCATTATAGACTTTATTGAATGCATTTCTTATAGGGAGTATTTCGTGTTGTGAAATTTGGGGTTAGTGAAGGCATACAAAGGTTTTTCAGAGGTATGCACCTGTTGCGTTACAAGAAGTTACATTGAAATGGTATCCTATAACATATTACATTGTCTAAGGATGTCATAAGGGATATAACTGTGAGTTCCCCATGCATCAGGAACTTAGTTTGCTAAGTGCTGTAATCCCAGGCAGAGAGTAAAGGGGCAGAATGTTGTAGAAGGAATTGAAAGGAGTTTGTGCAGGCCTTGGAATATGGGCAGCTGTTCTCTGCAGGGCTGAGCCTGGTGACCTGAGCAGGTATAAACAATGTGCTGTGTATATACTTTAAGCACAATCACAGGGAGGAGAGCAGAGTGCTCTAAGCTGCTGGAGCATCTATGGCTTAAAAGTTACGCCAGGGGCTGCAGCTTTAAGCTGACAGATAAGAATTTCTAGCTTTTCTGAAAACAGTGGTGAAACTTTGGAGCTTAAAGGGAAACGACCCTAGTAGACATCGGACATTGGATGTATACATTAAAAAAGATACCACTCCATTAGACTTCTAGTGTCTAAGCACTGCTTTCCTGGCATGTTGTCTCATGACCCAGAACTATGTTCTCCCACCTAGCCAACCTCCATTGTGGGACATGAGAACCTTCATGAGCTGAGCACTGCCATATTTTCAGTCTCATCTTTCTGAATTGACGCTGCCACTTGCATGCCCTAGCATTATGAAGCTGTGTGGATATAAAGCTGCATTGCTTTTAGCTAATACACTGTACTGCTCTCACCCATGCTCTGGGTGCTCCGTGCTTGTCATTTCTGGTTCTTTGTTTTGGTATCTATTGAATATGTGTTTATTTTGTTTTGGGACAGGATCCCATGTAATCCAGGCGGGCTCACTATGTAACAGACTGCTCCTAAACCAATCTTGCCCCAAAGCTCTCAGGTGCTGGGATAGCAAGTCTATAGCACCATGCCTCGGTAAAACATTGTCTCCTTGAAAGCAGTGTGCTGCACTTTGAGTCACTGTGACCAGACACTTAGCAGAAACAACTGAAGAGAGGGAGGAATGGCTTCTTTGGGGTCTCCTTGCAGAGAGTCCATCAGGACAGAACAGTTTCATATGATGGCCGGGAGCAGTAGCTAGTCTCACAGCCTCAGACCAGGGTATGGTGAGAGTAGGCAAGGATCTGGGGAAGGTGCAATGGTCCAGAGTCTACCAAGTGACCCCTTTCTCCAGCCAGGCCCCACTTCCTGAAGGTTATGACCCTGCAAAGTAGTGCACAGACTTGGGAGGCAAGAGTGCTTGAGACCTAAGTCTGTTGGGAACATTCTAGGTTTGAATAACATGGGACTTGCATGTCTCAATCTAGCCCACTTCCTTCCCACTTCTCCTGTAGGTAGTAAAAGAGATTTGGGTAGAAGGAATGATGTAGTATATGTCTTACCTAAAAGCACATTTGTTTCAAGTAGAAAACAACTATACATTGCTGACCTAACATCCCTTGGAAGGGATTCAGTTATTTGCTATTATGTGATCTTTAATGTGTGTCAACTGAAGTTCCATTTTCATCTTGTTATGGAGAGGAGCTTGTCTTAGGTCCGTCAGCTTTATTAAAAGCTGTCCATGCTTGGTCAACGGCTTCTCTGGAAGAAGGCAGTGAAGGGCAAGGGCAGGCATGCTGGGTGTGACCAGAAACCTGGAACCTGTGCAACCTGTGCGCTGGGTCTGTTCCTAAGAGCTCATCGCTTCTTTTTCCTTTTTCCTTTTTCCTTTTGTCCCTTCGCTTCCCTTCCCTTCCCTTCCCTTCCCTTCCCTTCCCTTCCCTTCCCTTCCCTTCCCTTCCCTTCCCTTCCCTTCCCTTCCCTTCCCTTCCCTTCCCTTCCCTTCCCTTCCCTTCCCTTCTGTTCCCCTCCTCTCCCCTCCCTTCCCCTTCCTTTCTCCCTTCTCTCTTCTTCCCTTTTCTCTTCCCTTTTCCCTCCCCTCCCCTCCCCTTCCTCCCCTCCCTTCCAGTATCTTCTCCAGTATCTAGTTGGTTCTGCTCAGCATGCTTGCATGCTGCTGGGCAGGCAGTGTGGCCTGGGTAGGAGGTCAGGTTCTCCTAGGCAGTGCCCAGATGAAGTTCCAAAATGGTGCCGAGAAGTTGAAGCTGCTCTTCCTTGTAGAATTGGGGTGACTTTGATCTTATGGGTTTTGAGCTAAAGTAACTAAGCTGTTTTTGATAGTATTTCAGTAGGATCTGCTGCAGTTTTGTTTTATATTGTTTATTTTTAAATCGTGTCAAACATTTGGATAGCACTCCCCACTGTCCCTCTCAATGGGTAGATAGGGTGGGAAAGAAGAGGCCGAAAACCACTTGACATAATATAACATAAACCCTACTGTTGGTGACACATCCTGACTAATATTTTTCACGGTAAATGTTAAAGGGGAATGTGTAAGGGTGAAGTTAAGAGGTCAGACGAGAGTGGGACGGAGCTCACTTACAGTGAGGGAGAGCATAACTGAAGTACATTGGATTTTTGTTATGTAAGATTCAAGTCAAAGTTTGCTACCAAGAAAAGGAGATGCTAGAAACAAGGTTTGAGGTTCTCTTCTATAGAGTCTCTGCTGACTCTTCATAGATGAGATAAGGAAATGGGAAAAGCTGTCATAGACACATGACACTGTAGACTGGGTACTGTGAGCAACAGAAATTAATTTTTCAGTCTTAGAGGTGTGGGGGTAGAAGATCAAGGAGTGAACAGTTAAGGTCCCGCATGTCACTCTGCCGTGTCACAGAGAGTGTAGGGAGACAGCAGGTTCTACTGTGTGACTTTCTGTAGTGTGGATGCTCTCCAGAGCCCTCTATAGGTGCCTCTCGAGAGGTAAGGGCTTCCACATGTGCATTTGGGGAAGGTGGGGCTGTTAAGGATGTTTTGGTATCTTTGAGATGTGTTAGGAGTTTAGCCTTTGCTAGTAATCTTTACTAGTAATACTATGGGGAGGACAGTCAACAGCAAGTATAGTTTGTATAGTGAATTCTAGGTCCTGTAGAGTGTGTGTGTGTGTGTGTGTGTGTGTGTGTGTGTGTGTGTGAGAGAGAGAGAGAGAGAGAGAGAGAGAGAGAGAGAGACCCAGACCCTGTTTGAAAAAACAAAAACAAAAACTCCTAAACAAAATGACAATCTTCCCCCTCAAAATCTCCCCTCTGTATGCCACATAAGCCCTTTCAGACACAACAGCCCCTCCTTCCAGATAATGTTACAGTGGCTCCCATAAAGGCTCTCCCTGCTCCTCAGCTCCCGTCTTCCAGATGTCCTTTCCTGGTCTCTGACACTTCAGTTTTGTTCTGAGTTTTTCCTTCTTGTAGGTGGAGGCCACGTGGCTTTGCACGGCCAGAGTTAATGAAGATCTTACATAATTCACTGGATGACTCCTTTAAACGCCTCATCGTTCCTCTCCTCTGTAGAGAGTTCAGGTATGCATCTTGTTTAAGTTTGTGTGCTGTTTAATATTATGTATGGTCTTCAAAGAGTGTGGAGTAAATGTTAATTTGAACAGAGCCAAAGAACTTGGCCTTCAAACCAGACCTTGAGTGCAAGCCTTGGCTTTAATCTGTAGAGTTTAATCTGGAGAGTTCTCATGCATAGGTCTTCCAGTAGTCTTCTTAATTGTGATACACTTTAGTCCTGAGTGCCTAGTGTTTACACCCCTTCCAGTTCTACATGGCTGATGTTTCAGTTTGATAATGAAGCCAAACATGACTTTATTGATTAGAGATTTGACTTGGAAAAACAAACTGAGAAGTTAATGGAGAGGTTAGTTGGAAGCATTTTCTGGAGGTAATAGAGCCAAAGAAAGCATAAGGAGCTTGGTGAGGAACAAGATGATCTTACTGCTCTGAGGAGAGAAAGCAATTATGTGTGTTCATCTCCCAGTGGGAATTTCTGGATGAGCAACAGCGAGCACAGATGAAGAGGCGATTGAAAGAACCATACCAGCAGGAATTCTGGGAGGTGCAGGGCAGAGTCTCGCAGCAGCAGAACCCTGTTCTCTCTCCCTCTCCCCCTCCCCCTCCCCCTCCCCCTCCCTCTCCCTCCCCCCCCCCTCTCTCTTTCTCTCTTTTCTCTAGCTGTTGTCTTGGCTGTTAAGTTCCAGCACCCAGCATGTGGTCAGTCCCTCTCGTGGACTGTGGACCAGCACATCCTCATCATCACTGCTGCCTGGAGTGCTGGGACTGCGCATGTCTGCTCAGCTCACTAGGAGTTCTAGCTGACTGCAACTTTTCTATTCCTGCCTTGTACATTTGACCAGTGAGTTCAAAGTATCCAGAGTAGGAATGAACATTACAGAGATGAGGTGCTTCATTGCTCCATTTCTGTTGTTCCCTCCCACACTGTCTGGCTTCATCCTTTGTGGCCAAATGGCCACTATAGATACTGTTTTATTTGGAATTCTCTATCATCTGTGTAATCTGATGTCTCTTGCTTTCCATATTGTGGCATAAACTCAAGGGCTTTGTTCTTTTACTTGTTCATTTACTTGTGTGTGTGCAGCTGTCTGTGTATGTGTCTCTCTGTGAATGTGTATGAGTGTGAGTGTGTATACATGTACTTACATATGTGGTGCAGGTGCTTGTGTGCAGAGGCAAGAAGAGGGTAGTGGGGTGTCTTCTATCATCTGTACCTGAGTCTTGTGTCTGAACTAGGCTTGATGCCAGTAAGTTTTATACTTGTCTACACCCTGCATGGAGTTGGGGTGACAGGCATTGTCAGGATACAAGACAGGCATTGTCTTGTTATGTGGGTGCTAGGATTCAAACTTTAGTTGCCATGATTATATAGTGGGTGAACTATTGGGGTCCATTCATTCTGTTTTGAAGGGGAAAATAATCTTATGTAATATTTCAATGGGGTGCTGCCTTTTCTTTTCCTTTTCTACTTAAAACTGTCCCTGTGGGTCTTCAAGCTACCTAGAAGAGCCTGATGCTGGGTGGATGGGTGTCATCTGTCTCTTCAGTGTCCATGTCATTTCTTTTTCTCTTAGCCTTTGGTATTAGTTAGGGTTCTCCAGAGTCACAGAACATATGCGTAGTCTCTATATAGTAAGGGAGTTTGTTGATGACTTACGTTTGTTGTCCAGCTCCTCAACAATGGTCAGCAGCAGCTGTGAATGGAAGTCCAAGGATCTAGCAGTTGCTTAATCCCATAAGGCAAGCAGGGGAAGAGGAAAGAGAGAATAAATCTTTCTTCTTTCAATGTCCTTATGTAGGTCTCCAGCAGAAGGTGTGGCCCAGATTAAAGGTGCGTGCCACCATGTCTGGGACAGCTTCTCTGCCACTCTCCTTGTTTGCAGTGCCTCCTCCAGGTTATCTGCCTGCTGTCCCCACCTCTGTTGTGTGCCCCTTACATTTCCCACCCCTTCCCCTGAGCTGCTCCTTGTGTCGGTTCCTCCTGATTCGCACTCCTCACTGCTAGAGTCTCTGTCTGTCATTCTGCTTCCATCATGGTGGCTTTCTGGGAAGGTGTGGTCTTTCAACTTTGTGTCTCTTAAAATAATCTTGATAAGACTACCACCCAATGACTTCACACTAAATGAAGTTCAAAATAAAGGTTTAGAAATACTTGTAATGATATTTTGTATCCTGTTTTGCAGAAGTCAGAGAATTACAATGAAACATTAGAGGAGATGAAAAAATCCTTACAAACCAAATCAAGCAGAGAAACAGACAGTAGCATGTGCATCTTCACACATGTCTAGTTAGCTCTCCCCACAGACATAAAACATATTTTGAATTGCTTTGTATTACGTTTTCTTGTGGCCAATGGCATTTGTTTCTTATTCGATTTCATAGAGAAGAACTACTTCTTCTTATGAATTTCAAGAGATGGTGCAGGAGGCCTTCAAGGTTCCACCTCCCTTTCAGCTCATCGTTCACTTAGGTTTAACAGTGCACTCCTAACAGTGTCTGGATAGAACAGAGACATGGTTCTGTGCTGCCTGATTCTGTGTTAGGAACTGTGGCATTGCCGAATGCCTGGGCATGACAGGGAGGTGGAGATGTGGAGAGGATCGCAGACAAAGGCATCGAGAGTTCTGAACTAGGTAGCATCGGAGGAGGCTGCTGTGCTGCCAGGGCTTGTCATTCTTGGTTGTGGTTTATATTTATAATCATCTGCTAAGCTTTGATTTGACTTGCAAATCTTCAAGGCTCTTTAGTGTATCTATACTTATGACTTGTATCTGATGGAGCAGTTACAGAAGATAGATATGAAGACTTAGTTTGCTTTAGAGTTGTTTGTGGAATTTATTTCTGTGGTTACCAAAAGTAGACCCAATGTAACTCAGGGACAGGATGCTTTATCCTTGAGGATTGACTGTATAAAATAAATTGTGTTCTTTTTCTGAAAAGAAAATTTGGATGAATGAAAATCTAAGTACTTTTTGTGTTGCCCCCTTCCCTCTGTTTCTAAAGAGCCAGCCTGACATCGGATGCAGAGAAGCAGTCAGTAATGATGTTTGGGCAGAATCTCCGCCAGCTCCTTTTAACCAGTCCTGTTCCCGGCCGCACCCTGATGGGAGTGGATCCTGGCTACAAGCATGGGTGCAAACTAGCCATCATTTCTCCTACTAGTAAGCTCTTTGCCTTGCATATTAGAGCTTTTCGGTTGCTCCTAAGTTCCACTTGATAGATATCATGAAGATTTGGAAATAATGTTTGTTTCTGTGGTTTAGAAATTGTTTTCTCATGGGGCTGTGTGAACCAGAGGGTTTCCTGTATTTCTGCTCAGAACTCTCATCACGTATGTGTCTCTCTCTACTCTCTCTCTACTGCAGGCTTGAGCTCCTTGTCTCCTCTTTTGTTCTTTTCTTCTCTCTCCTCTCCCTCTCCCCCACCCCTCTCTTCCTTTCTTTCTTCACATAGTTTCTTATAGCCTAGGCTACCTTTGAATTCTCTTGGTGGCTAAGAAGAACGCTGAACTCTTGATTCCTTTTACCTCCTGTATCCTGGCACTGCAGCCATGTGTTACCACATCTGTGTGTGTGGTGCTGGCCTTCAAGCCCAGGCAAGCATTCTCCAACTGAGCGCTAGAGAACTCCTGCTGCTGAGACTTGAACTCGTAGCTCTTATCAACTTCAACTCTTTATTGTGTTTGCTGATGTTATATACATTTTAAGTGTCAGTTATTTTGTAGCTTTGAATATTCAGTTAGTGTAGTTTCCCTGTCCCATGTACTTAGTCTTCTTGTGACTCCTTTCCACACTTCTGTGTTCTCATTTGAGAAATCTTCATGTCTGAAAAGTTCCATGCTACGACTTTTCTCTTCTTTTTTGAGTCAGGGTCTCTGTGTAGCCCCAGCTGTCCTGGAACTCACTTTGTAGACCAGGCTGGCCCGAACTCACGGAGATCTGCCTCTGCCTCCCAAGTGCTGGGAGTTAGTGGACGAAATGTTGTTTCAGTTTTTGTCTGAAAAAGCTGCTTTTGTTTTCATTTTTGAAGATTATTTTCCTCGGTAGATTGGTTAATCAGTAGTAAGTTAAAGATATTATCCCATTGGTTTTAGTTTTATTGTTTTGGCTGATAGCTTTTATTTTTCCTCTGTAATTAGTCTAGAGACTTATAGGTGTTCCTTCTGGTGCCAAACTTTTCTCTTTGTTTCAAAGTTTTTATGTGATATGTTTAACACTGTGAATGTCTCGGCATGAATTCCATTTCAGAATGCCATTATGTTAATATAGTTCTCATTTTTCTTTCTTCTTTTTCAATATTTTACTTTATTTTCTTCTGATTAGTAATCTTCCAATCTCCCCTAGGTTGTTATTAAATCCATCTGTTTGAGTCTCTCTATGTAATTATTTTATGTTTTCCCTTTGATATACATGATAATTCTCTGGTAAGCATCTTCACTTTATTTTGTCATCTTTGCTCTCTCTTTGCTTTGTTTCTCTGAGGACCTTTGTTCTCTGTCCCTCCGCTGTCTCCTCTCGCTGGCCTGTGCTGGCCTGTGCTGGCCTGTGCTGCCCTTCTCCTTGTCGCAGAGTTGGTACATGTGCTGCTGAATCCACATTATGTTTTCTCTTCCATATGAAATTAATTCTTGCTATTTCATTCATGTGGTTTATGATTCTGATGCCTCAAAGTTTATATAATATTCCCTTTTAAAAAATCTCATTTTCATATATCTTGTCCTCTTTTGTGGGCATATTATGGTGGACTTTTACTTTCTGCCATAAGAAAAAACATCTTTCAAAAGGATGGTACAGTTTGCCCATCATCCTTTTGTCTTGCTCAGGCTACGTTTCCAGTACTTAGAAGGTGAGTTGGGTTGGGACAAGCTTCTCACCATGTAGAACTCACTTGTCTTACGTTTGCTGGTTATTAGAGATGTTGGCTGTCGCTGCACTGGTTTCTGGAGTGGGCCATCTGTTGCTTTCTCCTGTTTCATCTGGGTCTGTTCCCTTTGCTCATGCTGCCCTTGCTTTGCTCAGTTTAGGTGGAATTCTTGCTCTTTCTTTACACTCTTATGGTTTGTCTTCTTTTGCTTCGGGAGCCCATGAGGGTCAGGTTTTCCGTCCACAGAAGGTCACTGGCAGCTTTATCCTGGAGGGCGCAAGTATCAACTCCTCAGACTCACTCCTGTGCTCCCCAGTATGGGAGCTCTGCTCTGCCCCGCCCCTCAGACGCTCCCTACAGAGGTCCTGTGCTATGCTGTGCCCTTCCTAGCTGTTCGGTGTCTGCTCTCTGAGACCTTTGTCACAGGCACAGCCATGGTTTTTGCTTTTTCTTTTCCTAGTTGTCATTTATACTATTACTGCTTCCCACGTGGGAAGGATCAGCAATCCCAGGATTTTTCCTATACCCACTAAGATGCTTGTCCCTTACGGTGCCACTGTGATAATTATAGTATTTGGATAAGGCTTTACTCTTTACTCTGTAGCCTAGGCTAGCCTTAAGCTCACTGTGTAGTCGCAGCTGAGGTCTTCCTACCTTTGCTTTCTGAATGTTGGAATTCTGTGCCTTGCTAGGAGTTTTGTTTTGAGAATATCTGATTACATATATTTTAAAGGTAATTTCAACTTCACCTTGGACATGCTGGTGTGTTGTGTCCCTAGTTATATAGCTTTATTTCTAGTATATTTGTATCTTCCTTTTCTTAACTGATAACTGCTGAAAGCATTTTTTCTTACAAATAGTTTATTTGAAACTTAATTGACCCTTTCTGTTGTATGTTTTTCTCCCCCTGTTTCCCTTAGTTATGTAGGACTGCTGGCCTAGAACTTGAGGCAGTCTCCCCAGCGTGCCTGCTCAGTCCTGGATCACATCACTTATTTCTTACCCCTTTGTTTCTGGGTGTTATCCTGTGACTGAGACTCACTAATTTCCTGGTGTCTTTACCTAGCTCATTTATTTCTCTTTATTGAGGGATCACCTTGAAACTTTTTATTTCAGTTAAAAAATTTTTAAAATAAAATACTCTATATATAATAGAATGCAAGATAGAAAAAGCCTGAAGTTCTTTTTTTTTAGTTGTTTCTTTTTTTTTTTATTTGATATATTCTATATTTACAATTCATTTCCCTTTTTCTGGTTCCCCACCCCCAAGGGTCCCACATGCCCTTTTCCCTCCCCCTGCTCCCTCATCCACCCCCTCCCACCTCACTGTTCTTGTACTCCCCCACAATGATGCTTTGGTCCATTCTAGCTCCAGTGTCCTTTCTTCTTGTCAGACCTCACTTGGTATGTGATTTATGTCTTTGGTGTTCCAAGATTCTAGGCTAATATCCACTTATCAGTGACTGCATACCATGGGTATTCTAAGTGAGACTGGGTAACCTCACTTAGTATGACGTTCTCCAACTCCATTTCTCTAAGAATTTCATGAATTCATTGTTTCTAATGGCTGAATAGTACTCCATTGTGTATATATACCACATTTTTGCCTAAAGTTCTTAAATATGCAGCTCAAAGAAATAGAATAAACAAACTCATATCAGCAACTGAAAAGAAACAGAACAGCATAGCCGTGCCTGATCTACATAGCAGGTAGCTGGGCGGTGTGAGCTGTAGCTGCTGCCCAGGATAGTCTTTCTGAGAACCGTTTCTCCTGTAGGTGCCACAGCATAATGTTCACCTCGTAATGGTCTTGTGTTGAAAAGTGGAGTTCTTTTACTTTGACAGTAACAGCATTTCTGAACTTAGGAAGAACCTGATCTAGTGAGTAGGCATGAATCCGACCTTACTTTAACAACCTTTTTGACAGTTGAGTTGGTGTGGGTATGTGCATGTACACTCCTTCATGGAGGTCACATGTATTCCTCTACTGTGTGGGTTTCAGGACCCAACTAAGGGTTTCAGGTGTGGAGACAAGCCTTCTTACTTTCTGACGAAGCTCACAAACCCTGAGATTGCATTTTAAAAGATAAGCCATTTTCGGTTGCAACTTGCTTAATAGAAACAGTTCTATTATGAATCTTAGTTTGCAAATGTCTTCTTACACCCTTACCCCTTTTAAGGTCAGATACTTCATACTGATGTGGTTTATTTGCACTGTGGACAAGGCTTCCGAGAGGCAGAGAAGATCAAGAGGCTTTTGCTGCATTTCAAGTAAGAAAACAGCCTATTGAGTAGTTTAGTAACCCAGCCGATCGCAGGCACTTTGGGAGCTCCTAATTTAGAGTGTGGGATTAAGAGAAACACCTGGGAAGAAAGAAGGACCCTTGTGCACAGTGCTGGGGGGAATTGCTGGAGAACTCACACACGGAGACTGTTGTGGAATCCTTTTCCCTCTCCCCACCTTCTGTCAGGTAGAGGTGATGATGTGCTACCTGGGAGATCCTCCCTCCTCCCTCTTCCCTCCCTTCCATTCTCCCCTGAAGAAGGGATACTATAGCAGTTAAGAACTTCAGAAATTAACATCATATAATTTAGTTGTATTTATTATAGTTTGGAATGAGCCTGAGTTTACTTGTTCATTTTGGCTCTTTGTAGATGAGAAGAAAGCTGCCTGACTGTTGTTAAGATGACAGTAATCTGTTTTTCTGTCCTTCTCCCTCCCCACAATCCCCTCCCTCAACCAAATGCAGGGTGCCGTGTAACCTAGAGCAGAGGAGACAAGAGAGAAGAGCTGTGTCTCACACTTGTGCATTCGTGTGCTTTCTCTGGTTGACCTCAGAGTGTGCCTGGGACTCATTCAGGTTCTCATTCTGTTTTCCCTTGAAGATGCAGCACAGTGGTGATCGGAAATGGAACCGCCTGCCGGGAGACTGAAGCTTACTTTGCTGACCTGATAATGAAAAATTACTTTGCGCCACTGGATGTTGTTTACTGGTAAGGACAGTGGGAAGACTTGTTTTCTTGGAGTGTATAGGAGCTTCTCAGGCTCCTTTTGTGATGAGTTTTCCTTTCCTTTTTGAAAATCTCTATCTTGTGTGCCTCTCTGACTGCCTCTGGCTGTTAACAAGAATGTTGCGGGGTGAGGAGGGCAGGGCAGAAGCCTGTGGCAGCAGCTCTCCGAGTGCTAGATAGGAGGGCTCTGCTGGAGCATTAACTAGCATGGTGGAGTGCCAAGTTAGCAACCTCTGCTGTGAATAAATCACGCTCTTCTGCGGCCAGAATTCTAAGCCAAGGAGCCGTTGTACTCTGGAACTGAGAGTCAAGGAAACTGACAAGATAACTTCCCTGTTCTCCAAACTGCACATGGGCACCAGGACTTTTGAGAAGCTATTTGAACTTTGGTCATGGCTGATTATATTTATTACAGCTAGTTTCATTGTTATCTGTTCATCTTAATTTGATGTGAATATCTCAGGAATAGTTGTGGTGATTATGTATACACAACCTGGGAATCATTTACAAATGCTGTTGGAAGCAGGTGATGGTATAGACCAGTAATCCTAGCACTTGGGAGGCAGGAGAATATCTACAAGTTGAGGGCAGCCTGGGTTTACTCAGTAAGACCCTGCCTCAAAAATATCAAAACAGAAGGAGTGAAAACATTCTGAGTTTGATCTAAATGTGCTCGTAGAGCATGTCTTCAATGGGCTCTAGGTATTATATAATATTAGGAAAAATGAACCATGATGGTATAAAAATCTGGATTTATTAAACTTGATGGAATAGAAATGACGGATCTTTAAACAAACACACTTAAAGGTACGCCCTGTAAAAGACATTTGGTGTTTGTAGTAGTTGAGCTGTGAGTTACTGGAAGTAAGAGGGCACATGGATTTGTAGTTTTGTGTTCCAAAGACACTGTAGAAATGTGCAGTTCCACTGTTCTGTAGAGTGGCCGGGCCTGACATGCAGCAGTGTGCCGTTCACTGCCCATTTCTCCATTCTCTCCTGAGAACACCGGGCAGCTGCGGCGCACAGACTTTAGTCTTCACACAGTGGCTCGTAGTCTCTCTTCCTGTAGCCGAGCTGTCCGTCCGCAGTCATTCTAATGCGTTTGTCACAGAACATGAGCCCCAGTGTGCTTGTCTGTTTGCTCAGATCTGTTTGCTAGCACTTTACCATGGACTTGTAAAGTCTCTAAGTGTTGCAGAGATCTAATCCGAACTTACAGTGACTGCAGTAGGAAAATCAGTATTTGATCATTTGCTGTCACTGTGACCTTCCATTTGTCTCTATGCGTTCTCTGTCTGTCATTCTATGTACTTTCTCTTATGTATTTCTGTAATCTTGTGAATCTGCTTTTAAATATTTTCAAACCATCAAAGCCTCTAGCACATTCCTCATCTACTCTGGAGTACTTTTTATCTTGATTTGCTACTTAAGTTAGGATGTTCTGTGACTCATATCACACCTTACCACTTAGGTCACAGCTATTCACCTTCTTCCTAATGTTTCTACTCCTACCCGCAAACACTCTGTAATCCCTGGAACTTCTTCATACCCTGGGGAAAAAATCACCCAGGCTTTCAAATCATAAGTACAAAGGAGAGAAAATTTTAAACTGGATCCAAGTAGCAGAGTTTAACTGGATGTAGTCAGTTACTTACATTTAAAGTTGAAAGCGCTACTGAAAATTTAAGTTATATGTGCTCTTAACTGCTGAGCTATCTGTTGACCTCTCCGCTTTATCTTTTTAGTCCAGGTCTCACCTAAATCTGGAGCTAGACATTGGGATAGTTTGCCTAGCTAGCAAATCACTGGCATTTTCCTGTCACCATCTCACCTTGCACAGGGGTTGCTGCATTTGCAGCTGTGGATGGCTTTTATGTGAATGCTAGGAATCTGCACGCAGCCACCCAGGCTCAAGCAACAAGTACTTCATCTACTATAGCCTACTATAAATCCATTCATATTTATTAATGGCAAGTAGTAAACTGGTTTTGATCAGATAAATCTTTTCAAGACTATTGACTAGACTCATACTAGGTTGAAATAGCTCTTTTCTAAAATGCTTGGGACCAGACATGTTTAATATTTTGGATGGTTTTTTAAAAATTTTGTGATATTTCCCTATATAGACAATAACATTGTGTGGCTAGGATTTGAACTCAAACATGAGGCTTTTATACACAAAACCCAAAGGTAATCAGACAATATTTGCAATTTGCCTATGTTTCGACCAGGACCTATCACAAAAAAAAAATACATGAACTTTTTACTCATGTCATATCAGCATTAAAACATTTTAGATTTTGAGCATGTAGGTTTTTATAGAGTTCATTTTTCTCAAAGATAGATGTTGATTTTGTGAGTAAAATCATGACATGGTAGAGTTGTATAATTGAATTATGAAATGAGATATTTCATATGAAATGTTTAATATTTGGTGTCTTATATTTTAATCTCCAATTGACAAACTTTAGAGTGAAGAGTGCTCTAAGTCACCTCGCTGTGTATGTTTTGGAGCATCATAGATACATGAGGTCCCTCCACACCTGGTGTCTAGAAATGCAGAACAGTTTGTGCTATTGCTTAACTTGTTTAAGTTTCTGTGCTGAAAGCTTTACTATACACAGGGATGTTACCAGGCAAATCTCACAAGAAATAAGAAAACTTTTCTTTCTTTTTTTTTTTAATATTTTTTTTATTGAATATATTCTTCATTTATATTTCACATGCTAAAACCTTTCCTGGATTCCCCCCTCCCTGAAAAACCCCAACCCCTCCTCTCACCCCCTGCCTTCAAGTATATGCCCCTCCACCAGACCCACTCCCCACTCCCCCCTCTCAATTTCCCTTCGTTGGGGCATCTATTGAGCCTTCACAGGACCAAGGACCACTCCTCCCACTGATGCCCGACAAGGCATTCCTCTGCCACACTTTTGGCTGGAACCATGTGTATCCCTTGGTTGATGGTTAGTCCCTGGGAGTCCTGGGGCGTCTGGTTGGCTGACATTGTTGTTCTTCCCGTGGGGCTGTAAACCCCTTCAGCTCTTCCAGTCCTCCCTCCAGCTCCTCCTTTGGGGACCCCACACTCAGTCCAGTGGTTGGCTGCTAGCATCTGTCTATGTGTAAGGCTCTGGCAGGGCCCCTCCAGAGACAACCATGGCATGCTCCTTTTGGTACGCACTCTTGTCATACATAGTAGTGTCGGGGTTTGGTGACTGTTTATAGGATGAATCCCCACATAGGCAGTCTCTTGGAGGTCTTCCCTTCAGTCTCTGCTCCACACATTGTCTCCAAAACTTCTCAATGAGCACTTTTATTAGTAGGATTGGGAATGGATTGAGAAGTACAGCGTGCTATGCAAGGGAACAAAGGATGGTGCTGTGGGGGAGGTGTGTCTAGGTGTGTGGTACAGACATTACGCGTAGCCTCGGCCTGGGTACTGAGGGACAGAAGTGACTATGCTAGGAGGAAAGCCCTGGTGGTAGACATCTGGGAAACACACAGTAATGCTCATTCTTCTTCCATTCCAGCGTGTTAGCAACTTTAATAGGAAGAGAACATAATTTAAGGAATCATAAGGCTTTTTTGCTTGAGGTACGTTTATGTACCTTCCAGAGACTAACAATTATAGGGAATTGGATGGGCCTTGAAAGGTCAACTCCCTTGTGGAATAAATAGACTTTTACTTTAAGATAAAAAATTCAGCTTTTTTAAAAAAGAAAGTAAAGTTCATGTGAAGGAATATTTAGCTGAAGTGGACACACGGGAAAGGCTAAGGCAGACTCATGAAGAAATGTTTAGCTGAAGCAGACACAGGCTAAAGCAAGCATGAGAAAGGACATGTGATGAAAGATTCTTTCCTAACAACACATACGTATTGGTTCACCTTACATTGCGTAGTTGAGCTGCATGTGTTGGGGCTCCATAGAGAAACGCACCAAAAAACTTATGGTGGTGTGCTACAGTTTCTTGCTGCTTCCGCGGACTCAGACTGATTGGCAGAGTGATGTCAGCTGAGACGCATGCCGAGGCAAGCCCCGTGGAGGACACGTGATGTTTGCAGAGCATAAAAAGGACCTGATGAGCACTGATGGTGGCTGAGCTTAGCTTGCTTATAGGCCAAGCGTGTTGGGCTTGTGTCTTCACTGATCTTTGCTTCTCTGAGAGAGGCACAGCTTTTATTCTAGTAGGGAAAACATAGATAAATATGCATGGATTTATATATGGCATGTGAGTCAGTGATAAGTTACACATGGAAGAGTAAAAGCAAAGGAATATTGTCCAGAGGGACAAGCACAGACTCCAGGTCCACAGGTCGTAAGAGCCACTCAAGCTGAAGGAAGGCGTGTATAAGAATTGAGTGTGTCTTTTAGATTTCTGTTCTCACTATTCTTACATGAGTTCTCTAGAGCTGTGTTTTTCATGACAGATTTCAGTCCATTGGTGAAAGTTCAAAAACATTTTAGTTGAAAAGAACAGAAAATGTAGGCAGACATCATCTCATGCCTTTTGGGTTGGATGTGCTGGGTTGTACCGTGCAGGGTATTTGTTCTTTTCAGAGGCAGAATCAGTCACGTCTGAGGATCATTGCTATATGAAACTTAGCAACCTTTTAAAAGCTTGCAAACCTTGAAAATTGCTAACAGAGAAAATTGGCTGAGCAGGCGAGAAGTTTTTGGAAATAGAATTTGGGCTACTTTATAAAATGACAAAAGGGCTGCCCTCATTTTGAAAAAAAAAATAGGACAATAATTCATATAGCACAATATATGTGACCCAGACACTGGGCTTCACCTGTACAGCCCAAACCACAAACCTTTCCAAATTTTTTGAAATTTTTAAATTAAGGTAGAATTTTCTTAGTAAGATTCCTTGTGTTAAAGAAAATTTTCTAAACACTTTGGTTATTAACTCATGTCAGGGTTTTTATGGAAATTTCACTGTAAGAGAAAAGGCTTCTAGTAGGCCAACTGAGATGAACTCCTGAGAGTAGACTTTTATTCAAAAGAGAATATACAAGTACTGTTGTAGAAAACCAAAACTGTTCCAGTGATTGGTTCTTGGAACAAGCCTTAGACCCATTACCAGGTATCAGGTAATTACATTAAGGAGTGTATTAAAAATGCTGTAATTTTGTGTGTGTGTGTGTGTGTGTGTGTGTGTGTGTGTGTGTGAAAGAGTTTGACTTTCTTCTGCTTAAACTAAGATTGGAATAAATTTTCTTTTACAGTCAAACATTTTCTTTTGACATCTGTTAGTATTTAGTATCTGATTTAGCTCTTATGTATGTAATCATGCTGTTTTATATGCAAATATTCCATTATGTTCTGAAGAGAGAACATTGGTTTCCAGGGCTTTGCCAGTAGGAAAAACAAGTTGAAACTAAAAGTGAAAACCAATTTATATGTACTGACTGCAGACCTCCTGCAAGCATGACTTTTACAAAGACATAAATAAGCTGACAAAGAATAAGTAACCAAAGGTATTTGTTGAGACAGGATATCAAAAATAGCTCTCAGAGACTAAAGCTTCAGGTTAAATACATTACCTTTTCTTCTCTTACTGCTAAGAATAACATAGAAGGCTTTTCATAACTACCTTCGAGGAGAGAGGGTGGCCAGCGGACCCCACTGCTTGTCCATAGCTCTCATGGCCATGAACCTCACCACTGGTCAGACAAAGAACTGCTGACCTCTCCTTCAGGTCTGGGAGATAATATGATTTGGGGGCTGAAGATAGGAATGGGTATCACAGAAGAAGACAGGAATGCAGTTGAAGTAGGACCTCTCTAAGATAAGAGGCACTGTTTTTTATTTCATCATCTTGTGCAGATGAAGCACTTCCTGACGCTGCGGGTCATCTCTGAGTGCCATTGGGAAAGCAGTGTGGTCGCTGAGGGGCTGTGGGAACTAGAGACAGACAGTTCCAAAGAAGAAATAAAGTTCTGAAAGTGGCTGTTGGATGTGTTCTTGTCAGGCAAAATGGCAGTAGCCTCTGGAAGTCAGTGTGCACCTAGAAATTAAACACTAGACTAGTGAACACTCGATCTCAGCCACACTCCTTGATAGTCTTTTTAGACCCTGTGAGCTGTGGTGTGGCTGTGTGACTCCTGAGGAATGTCAATTCGTGTCCCATGCAAGGGCCTCAGTGCCTTCCTTATACACACACACACACACACACACACACACAGGACTGGGTTATTACAGTTAGATTTGGAGGTGTGCTTTTCAAATCTGTGGACACTAGAGTCTGCTAGAATCAATACCTGAGAAAATTCAAAAGGCCTTGGGTTTTAGCTTCAGTCTTGTCACATGAGCTATCATTTGGATAAATGACTCCTGCGGTGTTAGCGAGTGTTCCCTTAGATTTTGAAGGGATGATTTCTGAGGTTTCCTTGATTTCTGATGGTGGGCAATTCTTTTAAATAACACCAGCCATCTGAACCTTTTCCTTTTCCTTTAGTTGAAAGAAATTTACTTTCTAACAAATCACCAAACATCACTGTACAACCCAGATGTATTTAGCGGTGTAAAACCCAGTGTTCTGAAGTCAGTACTATTTTATGTGAGGCAATGTGGTTGCTCTTACTTCTTTCTCATCAATGTAGCTCCTCCCTTCTTTCTCTGTAATTACGAAGGACATCCCATGATGTCATTTTGTATCTTCAGCTGGGCTCAAACTTGTGATCCTCCTGTCTTAGCCTTCCTAATATTGAGACCACAGACATGTGGTACTGTGTCTGGCATGAATTACTCTTAGAACTTTTGATGGCCTCAATTGTTTTATGGGTCTCAGCATGGTCATTGTAAGTCATGACAAGATAAAGTGATGAGGTATTTCCATTCTGCAGCCTGGGAAGATGTAAGACACTGCAGAATTTTGTTACCTTTGACCTCTCTATATTCTCTCCTTTCCCACACTTGACCACAAGCACCGGGATCTTCTTAATAAGGCTTCTTGTTGGAATATTTGTGCTATTCAGTCAATTTAAAAATATATTTACGTTCCTTTTGTTGAAAGGCCAGGATGCTTTTAAACATATGTAGTTGAATAGACTGTTTCAGCTAAATAGAGTGGGAAAGGGGGCATAAGGCCTACATAATAAAGGGAGAGGCATTTTCAAAATTATGTTTGGATTTGAATTCAGTTTGACAGTTTTTGATCAAAATAAAATGTTTTACCAATTTTGTAACCCATGTGCTTTTGTGTCTCCAAGTCCAATTTAAATATCTGCAAGAGCTGCCCCAGCCCACCCTAAACTGCATCCCTTCTTGGAGATCTTTGTTTATTGACTTAGATTAGAACTGGCCCAGAGCCCAGAGATGGTCACTTTGCATCTTAAGGTTTTTGGTTACAAATCTACTTTTGTTGCCAGTTCCAATACAGATTCTTGATTGTTTTTGTTAGTTTTATTGTAAGTTCTTGCCAAAGATACAGTGTAGTGTAACCAAAACAGATGTTCTATTAGACAAGTGCACATGCTGGAACAGAATGTAGATACCAATTAGACAGCAAACTGTTGAACATTACCTTAATAAGTGATGAACTTTGGGGTTCTGTTTCTGATAACCTCTAGGTTATGGAATAAATAGTGCCTATTTTTCTCTGCAGTTTCAATTTGGACATCTACAATTTTATATTCTTGTAAACTGACAGTTTACTGTGATGTTAAAATAGTAGAGAATTCATCCATCTCATGTTTATAGTTCACTTATTTCTTAAAGCATATATATCAGATCAGCACTACTTTCTGACCCGGAGATGTTAGTATAAAGCAATAGTTTTAAAGATTAATGCTTGTAAATAGATGAGTGAAATTATCTTTCCAGTGATAATAGTCTCGTTAGTGCTGGGAACTGTACCATAGGAGATGGAGAGCCTGCCTTTCAGGACTTTTAGTAGCTGTCCCACAGGGCCCAGTGCAGCCTGTGTTGAATTCTGTGTCGGGGGAACACAGGCATGCAGAGACCTGGACAGGTACATTAAGTGGCTGTAGCAGCATTTGCTCATGATTCCCATGTCAGTGCATGTGAGGGTGAGTGGTAAATAGTGGGGACCATTTGTGCTTTGAGATGAGCTGGGGCCTCTTCTCCTTCAGGGTTTTTTGCTGTTGTTCCCTGTAATTTCAGTTTTCCATAAGTTTTGGCCAGCACTTCGAAAAATAAGTGTTCTGCTGGTCATTCAGGAACATATAAATTATTTCTTCCAGCTCCTGTCTGGGTCACGTAGAAACACTAGGTTTTTTGCTTTGCAATTTGTGTTAGAAGAATTCAGCAATGTAACAATTCTTTGCTTACAATCCTTTTCATTTGGTTCTGTGAGACTTGTAGATTCAGAGACCAGGAACTCAAGAGTTGAAAATAAGAGCTCTTAAATTCGCCTTATTTGTGGTGGTTTTTTTTTTTTTTTTGGAGGGGCATGGCATGGTGGGGTTTTTTTTATTCTAATGTGTTTTATGTGGCTAAATCTTTGTATTAGGTACTCCTAACTTAGTGAAAAACCATTTTTAAGTTATCCCACATCCGCACATTTCTAAGGTTACACCCAACTTAATTCCCATTGCTTTTCTGCTTCATAGCACTTGCATATTGAAGGAACCCTAACATTTGGGTTCACATTATGATAATGAGGCTTCCAGGACATGGAGGATTAGAGGTGTCGCAGGTCTCCTTGCAGAAGAAAGTTCAGAAGCACTTGTAAAGCTTGCCTGATTGGCGGGCTGAGGTGCTTTTGTTTATTCACTACTCACGCAGCATTAATCCGCATCTCACCAGGTACCTACAGTGCTGTAATTCTAGACATGACCTTGGATCTTGATTTACTTCGGCTCCGTTTTCTTTATTAATGTGCCATGAAAGAGGTACATGAAAGATAGCCAACATCAAAGCTCCTTTTAAAGTAAAATGGTTGAT
Source organism: Apodemus agrarius (assembly GCA_964023405.1). Taxonomy (NCBI): domain Eukaryota; kingdom Metazoa; phylum Chordata; class Mammalia; order Rodentia; family Muridae; genus Apodemus; species Apodemus agrarius. Next base: position 132,721,257 of record OZ030011.1, on the reverse strand, counting down.
AGGAATTCCCTGGTATTTAACATTGTCTGTCAAATGTTTCAGCTGGTTTGCATCCTTTTACAAGCTATTGCTTGCTGCACTAAAAGAAATTTAAAGCAGTTGTCTCAAGTGTTGATGGGATGAGGTGGGGGTGGGGTAGCAGGGATGGCGGCGGCGATGGTAGTGACGGGGATTGAGTCAGAGAGGAGAGTAGATGAGAGGTAAAAGCATGCTCTTCCAGCTGCGCTTCTCCTGGTGTGCCGAGGGGTTTCAGGTCAGAGCGCTGCCATGACTCAGTGGAGCAGACATTGTACCTTGGTTATCAGAAGGTTGACCAGTGGCCAAAGAAAACCCTCAGGCTTCTGTGACAAAGTAAAAGGCAATGCCAGTTTCTTTTCCAGAGATTGTTTAAACAGTTGAGCTTCGTAGCCTGTTTATATTGAATGCTTCATGGGATACAGAGTCTGAAGAAAGGCCAAAGGATGTGGGATCCAGAGAAGGCTGGCCATGTGTTGTGGGCTATACTCCCCCGAAATGCATCTCAGAGAGGCTGAGAACTCTTTGCAGACAAATGTTTGAGGGTGGAACTTCTTGTAGCTTAAGTTTTGAACTTTGGTTTTTGTTTTACAAGTAGTGATTGGTTTTGTCCCTACCTAAGAGGAAACACGTTAAAAGCTGTGCACTTGGAAGGCTCTCGGCAGTTTCCCAGGATTTATACCCGCCATCCTCTCCTCATCCAAATAGTGGAAAATAGAAAGTATGGCCTGCTTTAGAAAGTGATATTTATTTATCTTCAGACTTTTACTTTGAACATGCCAGCATAACTCTGACATATAAAAGTCTTTTACAATCTATTATAAGTTCTTGTTAACAGTATATGTTAACATATATTTGCATCTAAGTAAAATACTGTAAAATTGTTGTGTGTGATATGATATATACATTTAAAGATTTATTTATTTTATGTGCTGTATGAGTTTATATGTATCATGTACATGCAGGTGGCCAAGAAGGTCAGAAGAGGGCATTAGGTCCTGGGGAAGTGGGCTTACGGGGGTTGTGGGCTGCCTGATTGTGCTGGGAACTGAACTTAAGTCCCCTGAAAGAATTGTTACCTTTCTTAACTGCAGAGCCCTTTCTCTAGCTCCCAAATTACTATATTTTTATATTGTATAATTTTCTGTGCACTTATTATTTTTATTCATATGTGATGGGAAAAATTTCAGCTGAATCCTAGTTTAGAAGTTTATTGGACTAAAGATTTAACTTGTAGAATATAGGATAACCACACTTGAATGACACACAGCAGTTTAATAATAGCCTTTCCCAGAAAAGCAGAGTATTTTGAAACTCTGTAATGATCAACACAAGCTGAACTGCTGAGTTCTCTTTTGGGAGCTTATGAAGGGGGATATCCTAGTCAATGTGCAGTTGATTTGGGGTCAAACTGTGATGAAGAAAGACATATGAGAGAGGTACATCTGGCTCTCTTGCTAATAAAAGCAATGTAGAAATTGTTGCCATCATTGTCATATACCAAATGTGACTCTTTGTCTATGTGTCAAAGAGTAGCCCTAGGATACGAAAAGTGAAGGCTGTGGAGATGTTTCTGTTTCTGTTGCCTTGCTATGTAGCCTGGCCTCAAACATGATTAGATTGCATTAGCCTTCAGAGTGCTGCACCGTTTATGTGTGACATCATGCCTCCCAGGAGGTTTCTGGCTTATTGTAGTCACAGACAGCTAATCAGTGTACCTTAGAAAGTGCTTTTTTTTTTGTTGTTGTTGCTATTTATCTAAAATTCTGGTGTTTTGAGTATTTTACCTTATTGAGGATCAACATAGTTATTAAAGCACAAATTCATCCCAGTATTATGTATGTTGTTATTCAAACATTCTAACTGCAAGTTATTCTGGATTGATAAGCATTATTATAATCAAGGATCAGGAAGTGATATTTATTGGCTGCTTGGTAGTAAGCAATTTGAACTTGCAAATGAGCCATCAGCTTGGCAATTATTATATCAAAAGTCTGATTCATATATCCTATTGGTGCCTTAGTTACTTTTCCCTGCACTGTTATCATATAGCTGACAGAAGAGAATTAAGGGAGGGAGGTTATTTTAACTGTCAGTCTGAGAGCTCAGGTCCATCATGGCAGTTGACGGCGAGGAGGTTGGCATGTAAGGTGACTGGTGACACGGAGTGCGCAGTCAGTTGGAGAGAGACCAGTCTCATATAGCCTTTGGCTTTTGCCCATTGTATTCAGGTCCGATTCCTTCCTGGCTGCAGCCCACATTCGCATGGCCAGTCCTCAGTGAGACCTTCACAGACGTGTGCTGCAGTGCTGCACGATCCTGCAAGTGCACGGCGAAACCTGCTAGTCACATTCAGTGGCCTTGATTATGTAGAATTATTATGGTTCTTTAAAGCGTTTTCAACATAGCAATTTGCAGGAGTCTGAGGACTGCGAAAGACCATAAGAACGTTGATAGATCTCCCTCTTGATGCATTAAAGGTTTAAATTAGGTAGTTCTATTTTTTTTGAAATCACATTGCTGCTGCCTTCATTAAAATTGCTGTTTTCCACTTGGTATGTTAAGTCACTTTCAGTAATGTTATTTCAGGTGTTTCTGACTTAGAATTGAGATGTTGGTTTTGCCGAAGCTTGGATGTTCTGTATGCAAAGAGGCCTTTATCTCTTGAGTAAGGAGAACACTTAGGGTATGTCCGTCTCTGTTTGAACCGTATCTTCTCAGTGTAGCATTCAAAGACTCCCTCGGCTCTGATCATTTAGGGTCCTAGGCTGCTTTTCAACGGGAATTCACTAGTTATACAAGAGAAAGAATGCCTGGTCTCTTTATCTCTTCTCATTTGGGGGTTCTACACCTTTCAAGCCTTTTGAGATCTTCTTACATATAATTCTCACTGGGAGGTGTTGCTTTTAGATGTTTTACAGTCCAGTGGGAAAAGCCTTGATTAATATCTGAGCCAAAAACTAAATGTTTTCGACTTAAAAGAATTTAGCTGGGTATAGAAAGACCCTTCATGTATTACATCTTTCCTACAGATTTCTTTCTCTCTCTCTTTCTCTCTCTCTTATTCTAGGGACCCTTACTCAAGTTTTCAGATCAAGGATTGACATTTTTCTCATTCCTGAATCTAGACAGGAAGACCCAAGAAGAAGATAAGACCGCTCACCCAGGGATGCCTAAGGGATGCTTCTGCAGGGTCTCAGATCTTAGACCTTGCAGGTTTGAGCTACCTCCTCTCATCTTTCACTATTTTACTACCTCCTTGCTTTCTCTCTTTACCTCTCCTTAGTGAGAACTGGCAGGTTTGTGCTTGGTGGGAAATGTACAATGTATCTGTCTTCTTGAATTCCATATGCTGCTTGAAGTTTTCCATTTTTGGCATGTCAGAAGTGAAGTGTTTCCTTGGATTTCATGCACATAGTTGAAAGCGCAGGATGCACTGTGGGGTCCCCCATGTTTTACCTTTGCTAGTGTATTCAGGAGTCTTCTGGGGAGAGAAGACAACTGCCTTCTCTTTTGACTATCAAACTCCATCTATTCATCAGTTAAGCAAACACTGACTGAGAACCTAAATCTGTGCCAGGCTTGGAGGACACGAAGAGTGAGTGAACCTTGTCCAGTGCCCGCTTGACTTTAGTTCTACAGCAAAGCCTCAGTTCTAGCTTATTGGTTTCGTGCCCCTTAAGTTCACCCTCTTGAGACAGCATGGCTCTGTAGCTCAGGCCGCCTTTCTGCCCTTCTGCAGAGGGTGACCTGTTGGTTAGCATGCTTTGTCTGCACTCTTGCCCCACGCCCTCACTACTGAAATTATGTGCATGTAAGCATCCCCTCATCCACATGAGCTGCCTCCTCTACAGATTCTCTTTCCTTTGTAGTCCTCCACTGCGCTGACGTTCATTACTCAGTCATCCCGGTCTCTTCTTTGAAGAAGAGACAGTAAGATGACCTATTTTGTAGGATTTTTGGTTTTGAAGATTAAAATGAGTAAGATGTGATACTTAGAATAGTTCTTGGTATATAGTATGGTCAACAACTATGAGTTGCTATTGTCTTTTGACCAAATGTATAGTGTAGATTATTGTTCCACTGTTTCTTTCCTGGAATGCCCTTTCTTTATTCCTCCCTAGGACAGCCTTACCAGAGTCTTCAGAGGCTCTGGCACACTCCATCCCCCATGAAATTCTCTTAGGGATTTCAGGTTGGAATTAAACTTCTCTCTAAATTTTCCCAAAGCTTTGTATATGGTTTGCTGAGATGCTTCATTTATACTGCACCTAATATGTGATATTAGCTTGGAGGATTGTTTATAACCAGTGGGTCTTCATTATTCATCCCTTCAGAATAGTAACTGCCTTATCCAATTTACCAGTCTTACGTTTGAATTCATTTAGGCTCCCCACTTCCCTCTTTTGCCTGTGTATATCTTATGTGCGCGCACACACACACACACACACACACACACACAACCTTTTAGTAAAGACATTTTCCAAGGTCTTTGACAAATGCAAAAGAACTCAATGGTATGCTTTCTAGATTAAAACCCAGTGTTATTTTCAAATTTTAAAATGGTTTTGAAAATGTCATAGATGTTCCAGGGAATGTGTGCCTAGGATACATAAGGTACTGGGTTTGACTCCCCAGGACCATAGAAACTGGGTGTGGTGGCATGTGCCTGAAATTCATCACTGAGGAGATGGAAGCAGGAAGGCCAAACGTTTACAGCCATCGTGAGCTACAGAGCTGATGTCAACTTGAGCTACTTTGTACCCTATTTTAAAAGAAGTCGCAGCAATAACAGGGACAGTGGTGTTTAATGAACTGTGTATCCAACACTTAGTTTACGATGAAATATCAGTCCATTGGAAGCTCCTTTTTCTGTCTTCCTTCATGTTTCCCATCTCTCCTATAGATTTCTCCCCCTTCCCCCTCAGGGTCTGTCTGATGATTCTTTTGCTATTTTGCATGATGGCTCCTTTTTCAAATAGAACCCGGTTGCATGTATTATTATAGGACTTCCATTTTCTTCTTCTAGATAATTTTACATTTTTTTAAAATAAAAAATGGATTTGTGATTTTTCACTTTTAGGGATGTCTTACAGAGCTATAAATACCTTTCTATTTTAGGGTTAATGGAGATTTGAGTCACTTATGATATTATTTTTTGAAGGCCAAAATTATTTATTTTTCTAAATAATAGTTTATTGAGATAAAAACACATACTTTATAGTTCTTCCATTTGAAGTATACCAGTCAATATTTGTAATACATTCATATACAATGCAGGTGTCACCACTGTCAATTTAGAAAGCATTTGATTATCCCAAAATGAGCCCTGTATCCTTTGCTATCATTCCCTCCTGATTCCTCCCCCCCTCCCCCCAACACTCTAAGCAGTCACTGCTAAAGCTACACATATCAAAGCTGTAGTCCTAACAGATAGGATCTCAGCAAATGGTGAAAGCTTTAGGAGGTAGGGCCTTGTTGGGAGTCTGTAGGTCACTGGAGGCATGCCTTTGAAGGACACTGTGGGAGCCCACTCTTCTCAGTTTCCCGACTTGTGCGCTGAGTGCTTTGCTCTAGTGCAGGCTATGTGAACTTGGGATATTTTAGTAATGTTTGGTAGTTTTAGAGTATACAGTTTTTTACTTCTTATATTAAAGTTACACTTAAATATTTTGCTATTTTTGATGCTGTTATAAATGAGATGGTTTTTGTTTGTTTGTTTGTTTGTTTTTGGTTTTTCGAGACAAGGTTTCTCTGTGTAGCTCGGGCTGTCCTGGAACTCACTCTGTAGACCAGGCTGGCCTCGAACTCAGAAATCCGCCTGCCTCTGCCTCCCAAGTGCTGGGATTACAGGCGTGCGCCACCACCGCCCGGCATAAATGAGATGTTTTAAATTTTGTTTTTGGATTATTTTTGCAAGCATGTAGAAATACAATTGGTTTTTATAACTGACTATCTAACAGCCCTGCTGAATGTATTTTATACACACACACACACACACACACACACACATGTAAGTATATACTATTCCCTTGGATTTCCTTTTTCTGAAGATTTGAGGCTTTTAATTTTGTGTGTATATGTATGTAAGTGTATGTGTATTTGGGGTTCATTTGAAAGTGTGTTGGCACCACGTTTGTGTGTTGTTGTGTGGAGGCTGGAAGATGGCACTGAGTGCTATTTTCTTCATCACTGTCGACTTTATACACTGAAGTAGGCTCTCCCTTGAACTCAGAGCTCAATGAGATGGCTGGTCTAGCTATCTAGCTTGTTCTAAGGGTCCCACGCCTCTACTTCTCAAGCTCTGGGATCACAGGCAAGCCTCACATGTAGGTGTTGAGGATACACACTCTAATAGTCTTCACACCTCTGTAAGGAAAGCACTTTACCCACTGAACCTTCTTGCCAGTCCTCCTTTGTCTTTATACACAATCGTGATACCTGCCTATAGAGAGAGTTTCAGTTCTTTTCCAGTGTGGATGTCTTTTCTTTTTCATAACTAATTGCCTTGGCTTGAATTCCCAGTGTAGTAACAGGTATTCTCAACTTGTTGCAATATCAGGGGTAATGTATGCTTTGGGGTTTTGCTTTGATGGCTGAAAAAGACCCTTTGTATATATGAGAAAATGTTGTCTTTTCCTACTTTAGGGTGTTCCTTTTGCATCTAGTCTGCCTGAGTCTGAATCCTACTCTGCCATTTAATTAATCTTTTTGGATTTGATCAAGTCATCTCTTTGCATTTTCTTCATATTTAAGTTTGAGTTAATATAGTTAGGAGAGGGGTCTACTAGACCACCATACAGCAGAGAAAATTCTGTTCTCTTGAGAAGGAGAAATGTTGAATCTAAAGTTAAAATTTGAGAAAAATGAGAAGCAGGTGTGTCTGTGTGCATGAATGTGTGTATGTTGACAAGTACTTTACCTACTGAGTCATCTCACCAGCCAAAATAAGTAATTTTGTTTTTTTAAAACTCAATGTGTATGGTTGAATGAGTAGAATTATAACAATTTATTTTTAAAATGATGTGATATTGTTATACACTCTGTGTAGGTTGGAAATGGGTGTGTGAACGCAGGTCCCAGGAAGCCAGGAGAGTAAGATCCTCTCTAGCTGGAGTTACAGGTGGTCAGGAGCCTACAACTTGGTGCTGGGAACTGAGCTTGGGGTCTTTGTAAGAGCACTTTATGCTGTTAAGTGTTAATCTCTCCAGAACTCCCATCAAACACTAGACTTATGCAATAAAGATAAGATGAATATGTTCAATATGTGTAAAGAAATGAGTATGAATGAATTAATCTTGAGAGGTAGGGGACAGTGAAATCATACTTAATCAAATATACCTTTTGAAACCCTGCAATGCTAGTGTTGGGGCCCTGCAAGCATCACAAATCAGATACTCTGTCTCTCTGTGCTTTCCGTGGCTGCTGCTTCCTCTGCTTCCTGTTCAAACCTTAGGTAGATAAAGCCAAATCTGCTGTTTCTTCTGGAGAAAATTATAAAATGGTAACTATAGACTTGTTTAAAAGCTCACTTTTACTGTTTGTAACTTGGCTTATTCATGTGAATGAAATAAGTCACACGGGCACTTGCGTTTAGACCTAGCTCTTTGACTCTAGCCAACGTCTTTATATAAAGAACTGTCAGGGCATTTCTTATGGTCCATGCCTTTCCAAACTATTTCTTTACATTCCATCCTCAACACGGGGAGGCTTTTTCCTTGTTTGATTCCTAAGAAAGCCTGGGCAGGCTGTAGAGGTGTAAAGTGGAAGATTACTACTTTATGCTTCCCTTTGGTTCTCAGCAAGGTGCTGTGGATTACGGAAATGAAAGGCGTGGCCCGAGGCCCTGAACCTCTGCCAACCTCTCTTTTATTCTCTTTCCCAAAGGGAGCAACAGACTGCAGCAGCTACCTTTCTAGCTCTACATTACTGGATAAAACGGCTCTGCCTGTTTGTTTTTTGAGGTAGGGTCTCATGCTGGCCTCTAGTTTGCTATGTAGCTGAGGCTATCCTTGAATTCCTGGTCCTCTCCTGCATCTCCCCTCCCAACCAGTGTTGCTGTAACAGGGCACATGTGGCGCCATCATGTTCGTTGAGTCGTTTTTCTTAGGATTATCTCAAACAGCAATGTTCAAGTAAATTGAGGGGTGATGATGGTGATAATTGCTTAGATATTCAGGAAACTCTTTGAAGAGTCAGTGTGGACTGAGCTAATTAACAAAGAGGTACAATAGAGACAAGTGAGAGTTTGTATTCCAAGCCAGCTTTGCTAGTGTGCTAGTTTTGTATCCCTGGGTAAATGAGGTAACCATCAGTTTTCTGAGTTGTAAAAACAGGGATGATAACAATACTAATAGGATTATTCTGGAGGCTAAATAGATTAATCCATTTCAGTAAGTCTGAGACACTATTAATTTAAGACACACCATATTTATACAACTGTTAAAACCCTGCCTATTAAAGTGTCATTGTACTTTCTTATCACTAAGAGCTTTTAGAATCGTCTAGACACAAATTTTTATCATAGAGTACTCTTATAATAAAAATGTTAAAATAAGATCAGCCAAATTATTTCTGAAATTCTATATGTATTCAAAGACTCAGTTGAGAGTGAAGTTTGCTTTTGAGTCAGCAGGCGATTTCTGACAAATTAATGCAGGGAGGCTGGGCTGTAGACTTGCTCAAAGCCTGCCGCGGCAGCCCCTCTTTGCTCTGGAGTACTTTCATCTCTTCTGAGGGATTGAGCAGCTTTTCTTGCTCTGAGTTACCCTGCTGTAACCTACTTGTTATTTAGACTGGCCACTCACCACAGCTTTTCTCCGTGAAAATTCTCATTAAAGAGAAAGTTGAATCTTAGAAAAATTGAAATTAAGCAAGCATATCACAAAGCAATGTAATCACTCACAGAAATAGTAGCAGTTAGTAAATAAAATTGATGTCAAAACAGAGCTAACTATTGAAAAGTTAAGAGTTATCATGGCAAATCAATGGGGAAATATGGTTTAATGATGTCAGAATGGATTTAATAAAATATTTAAGTACTATTCACTACTACTGCATGTTGGTGGGTAGAGGCACTCGGAGAGCCTGCTGTCTGTGAGCTTGAGCTTCGCCGTGGCTGCAGTGCACGTTACTAGCTTTAACTGTTGGTGTTTGTACTTTAAACTTAAGGACTTCTAAATACTCACTAACATGCGCAGTTCCATTGGTGAAAGGGGCATTAGACCATATGTTCACTGATGTGTCTCCAGGGGTAGAGCAATGGTTAGCACATGCTAACACACTTAGTATTTAATAACCAAATATATTCTACATAGCCAGGGCTTGTGGGTACTAGGGTATTTTGTTTTGCAAAATGACCTTTTCTTCAGAGCCACTTTGTAATTTCTGTCAGGGTGTGTGTGTGTGTGTGTGTGTGTGTGTGTGTGTGTGATATTTATCATTTTAAAAACAATGCTTGTTTTGGTAAAATTAGAATGTCATGCCTATGAACTTTATATATAAGAAAATAAGGATATTACTGTTGCTTTGGAGGAAATATGGGCCCCTGCAGGTAGTTTGAAAAATAGATAGTAATCTAGCAGGCACTACAGAAATTTAATATGTATCCCAACAAGCACAGGTAATAATCATTCTTATATTGGTGGACAGGATTCTGGATTTGCCTCTGTTCTGCAGGTGTGTTTGTTATATAACTTAATATTAGCAGTTTCCATCTTTTTCTCACCATTGTATTATATATAACATTTTAAGGATCTGTGAGAAGCATTTAATTATGTTTATTTTATGGTTAATTTTCCTAATATGGACTCTTTAGCAGAGAGTTAAACACATGATTTTGCCAATCAGAATAAAACCAGTTGCTTGTTAACCTCAATATTTTTTTGAAAAATAATAGTGTACTATTTTGTATCCTTATTTATATATCTGGAATTTTCATTTTGTCCCCTTTTATAGAATGAATGATTCTCTATTTACTTGTTCATCCAATTTGTATATTCAATAATTTATCTTCAAATCCTGTTTTTGAAGTGAACCTGATAGGCTTCCAATGCTTTGAAATGAGCTCACTGGAGATGTTTTCACTGGGTTAAAGTCAAGCCTCAGTGCTTGGCTAGGAAGGAGTCTTGTACGAGGGATAGAAAAGATGGCTGACTTCAAGGGCAGGTCCAGGGTTGCTGGAGAAGATCTCAGGTATTCCACCCCAAGGGTCACAGGTATTCCACCCCAAGGGTCACAGGTATCCCACCCCAAGGGTCACAGGTATCCCACCCCAAGGGTCACAGGTATTCCACCCCAAGGGTCACAGGTATTCCACCCCAAGGGTCACAGGTATCCCACACCAAGGGTCACAGGTATTCCACACCAAGGGTCACAGGTATCCCACACCAAGGGTCACAGGTATCCCACACCAAGGGTCACAGGTATTCCACCCCAAGGGTCACAGGTATTCCACCTCAAGGGTCACAGGTATCCCACACCAAGGGTCACAGGCATTCTACCCCAAGGGCTCCCTCTAGAGCTTGTCTCTGGGAATGACCATGTCTCAGCCAGGCAGCAGTGGTGACTGATTGAAGATCAGTTCATGACCGGCCTCTCTGTGGTGGTGGGCGGGGTGGGGGGTGGAGGTGGAGTGGTGGAGGTGGAGTAGTGGAGGTAGAGGTGGAGTGGTGGGCGGGGTGGGGGTGGAGGTGGAGTGGTGGAGGTGGAGTAGTGGAGGTAGAGGTGGAGTGGTGGGCGGGGTGGGGGTGGAGGTGGAGTGGTGGAGGTGGTAGTGAATGGGGTGGAGGTGGAGGTGGAGTGGTGGAGGTGGAGGTGGTAGTGAATGGGGTGGAGGTGGAGGTGGAGTAGTGGAGGTGGAGGTGGAGGTGGTGGTGAATGGGGTGAAGGTGGAGGTGGAGGTGGTGGTGAATGGGGTGGAGGTGGAGGTGGAGTGGTGGAGGTGGAGGTGGTAGTGAATGGGGTGGAGGTGGAGGTGGAGTGGTGGAGGTGGAGGTGGTGGTGAATGGGGTGGAGGTGGAGGTGGAGTGGTGGAGGTGGAGGTGGTGGTGAATGGGGTGGAGGTGGAGGTGGAGTAGTGGAGGTGGAGGTGGAGGTGGTGGTGAATGGGGTGGAGGTGGAGGTGGAGTGGTGGAGGTGGAGGTGGTGGTGAATGGGGTGGAGGTGGAGTGGTGGAGGTGGAGGTGGTGGTGAATGGGGTGGAGGTGGAGTGGTGGAGGTGGAGGTGGAGGTGGTGGTGAATGGGGTGGAGGTGGAGTGGTGGAGATAGAAGTGGTAGTGGATGGGGTGGAGGTGGTGTTTCTTCTTCATCGTCAACAGTGGCTTTTCTGTGCAGAGATAACTTAGAAACATCACAATATTTACGTGAGCTTTTGTATCTTTCTTGTTTTCAGCTTTCATATCTTTCTTATTTTCTTCACAGAGTTTACTTTGGTCCCACACTTACCTGTCATGTCAGTGGTGAGATACAGGAGGAAAAGTCCTGTCTGTTGGTGAGAGGCTATTGTGGTGCAGAGTCACTGACTTCTTAGGAGATGGCATCATCTTTAGTCTAAGCACAGACCTCTCAACAATACAGCCCTGAGCTGGGACCTCTCCTCTGTGCCTTGCTAGCTGGCTGACAGACCCCTTAGTCTTCCCAGGCTTCATTTATGTAGTTAGAATAATGGAAATAATAATTCCTGTTTCTCAAGTGTGTGTGCATCATGCCAGATCTTTATGTTGGGTGATATAATAAATAGCTCATAGTAGTGACCAGGAGCACAGGATCCTGACTCATATCGATCCTTGCAGATCCTATGTCTGTCAGTAACTGTGTCTACCCCTCAGAGCTCCCTGGCCTCTGAACAGCTGCACTTTCTTCAATACATGGGCTAACAGTAGGCTTATTGTGAAAAATTTTAAAGTTAGCACACATGTATTCTTAATAGCCAGTGCATCATTTAGTTGTATAGTCAGAGTTGAGTCAGGAAACTCTTAGCACTTTGCAGCAAGTAGGAAATGTAACTGTGCAAGCTCACCATGTTACATCTCTGTAGGATGTGAGTCCACATGCTGTCACGCCTGCTCGAGCGTGGATTCCTTGTCGTTGAACTACCATTAGTATCACAGCTCTTGGTCACATTGCTTAGAGATATGTTTTCTTATGAGGAAAACAATTCCCTTTGAAGTTTTGAATATGGATGTGTGGTGGAGAACGTAGTCTGTCTCAGCTGTTCATCTAAGACTTGGAGTGTTTAGTTGAAAATGCTTTGGAATTGCCAGTGCTATAAAACTTGTAAGGTGTAAGGAAGTTGTTAGTAACTTTTTAAAGTGGTTTAAATAAAATGTGGGGCATTTTGGGAAGTATTTCAGAGACACTGAGATGAAAACATATTTCCTTTGGAAATCTGACTTGGACATGTCATTCACTGGTTTCCATAATGATGGAGCCAGCAGGAGAGACAGTGCCAGCTTCTCCCAAGTCATTTGCTTTTCAACAACAGTCTAGAAGAGTGACGTATTTGTTTTCTTCTTAGCCATGGGTTATTGTAGGAATGGAAGAAAAAGATTTTCCTCCTTTATTTTACCCAGAAAGTCAGCTAAAGTATCTGTGTTGGCATCGTTTCTGAGTGGTGGCTTGGTGTTTGTTTTCTGTCGCTCACTTACGTGATAAGTGTACTGCCAAACTGACCTTTCCCCTTTCCTACAGATGGACACAGGATTCTTTCCTCATAGTCGTTTCTTGTTGCTATCATCCTGTTTGTTTGTGAGATTTTGTCTGAAGTGACGTGCTGTCTGTCATGTTGGCCCCTGCTTTCTACACAGCGCACCCTTCCATGCAGTGCACCCTGCCTCTCTTGGTTTCAGTATTTCGTCATGTGTAGAATGTGCTCTCTCTCTTTCCTGGGTATTTTGAGACAGCCTTCCCAAGTGACCCATGCTGGCCTCCCACTGGTAACTTCCTAAGTGCTGGGATTACAAGCATCTGTCCGTGTCCAGTAATCTACTAAGAGTCTCAGATATTTTGTTTCTTTGGTTATAAATACAGGTTGTTAAGGTCTAAAAATAGACCAGAAAGCTTGCCCTTAGTTGATGATATTATAGTTTATACTTGAGCATTTTTACTGAATAGTAAGTCATGTGATATAACATACCATGATGTACTTAGAGGTGAATAAATGTTGATTTTAGTATTTAATTCAGGCTTTAGTATAGTAGCCAATGCATGTAGCACTGCGTATGGAGTGCCTTTATACCTCGTCACATTCAGTTCTCATAGTGACCCCTGTTGTATTAGAGAATTGGAGGAAGGGGGACTGGAGGCCAGCTTCTATCGGAATCCAGTCTGTTTCTGTAGACCCTTGGAATCCAGTCTGTTTCTGTAGACCCTTGGAATCCAGTCTGTTTCTGTAGACCCTTTGGCCTCTTCCCCTTCACATTCAGGTGTGGGAGCAGTGGTCAGAGGGTCTGAGGGGAGTCAGTAAGCCTTTTTCCTTTGAGCACAAAAAGAAACAAAAGAAACTTGCGGATGAGAACAGATGGAATGGAGCCTGAATGCCTTCAGCTCCAGGCCCTGGTCTTCTCTGGAAGGGGTCTGGGACCTTATGTCCTGAACGCTTTCAAATAGTTTAAAATTTATTAAGGTTGTAAAATGTAATGCCTCCTCTGAATCTTTCATCTTCTTCAACGTTTTGGAATTCAAAATTAATCTAATTTGTTTCTGTGCTATTTGAAACTGATTATTTTATTAACTGGTCAGGTTTTTATTTGTTTTTTTTTTTTAAAGGTGCATTCTTAGTGAGTGAATCTTCCAGAGTGATTATTAGTATATTATTACTAATTATACATATTAGTATATGACAAGTTTATGTGTCATATCATTACCTTCTGACAGTTTTTGAGCCTGTGATCTTAGTGTCGTGAAATAGTCACTGAGAATTACCTGTGACAGACACTCCATTACATGACTAACAAAGAGGGAAGAAGTGTGAAGTGTGTCCGGCACATCTGGTGTGCTGTCCCCGTGGTCATGTTCTGCTGGAACAGAGGCCGAGTGTTACCAATAGTGTGTGACCTGCAAGGAAGGCATCTGAAAGGGAGCTTGACTGCCGACTTTCCGGGCATGATTCCTGAGACAGACGACGGGGTGGGCTGTGGTGGCAGCGTGTGTGCCTGGCTGTGTGCTTGGCTGGCCCTCAGCATGGGGCTTGGACTCCTTCTCACTTCTCTTAACAGAAGCTACATTTAGCTTAAGGTGTAAGCTCTCTTTCTTTCCCCCAACAGAACACGAAGGACTCATGTTTCCATGATTACCATAAATATGATATAGGAATAAGGAGAGGTATTGTTCACGTACATAAATTCTGAATAGATATGCTGAAGTTAGAAGCTTATGGAAGGAGAGGCAAGCGTTTACTCCACCAGTGATTCCTTTGCGTTGTAAAGATTTTACTTTGTATTCAGATATTTGTTTAGCTCCCATGTTGCATATAAAATGCATTGAGAAGGACATTTGGGTTATGAAAATACTTAGAAAAAATAAATTTTCTTGAATCTATCCACATATAAAAGGGAAGCTTCATCTTTGAATCCAAAGTCTCAGTTGTCCTACAGAAATAACAAAGAACTCAGTACATATTGGAGTAAAAAAATCCCTGAGTTTAGTGTTTCAGACACAAGTTGTTCTTTAAATTTTTAAAATATCATTTGTTATCAAATAAGTCAAACTTCCATGTTGGCAAGATTGTCCTATGTAGATGCAGGTGGGCTTGTCACCACAGAGATGCTAGTTACCCTCCTTCCCTCACACCACACTGACCATGCTGCAGCTAGAACTGCTTCCACGGGATGACTAGATACTATATACTAGATGAAGGTATACAAAAAAGTATGATTTGTAGGTGGAAAACTGGAGAAATGGGGTAAATGCCATTAAAATGTTTTCTTTAAATAGTGGTCAGGTTAGAAAATCTCTCCGGAAACCAGGTTCTAAGCAAGAGAACCTCTTTGTCAAAGCTGTGGGACTTCAGGCTGCCCTGCTAGAGACAGACGTGGCAGTGTGCCTCAGGTTCTGCTGGGCGAGGGGAAGCGGAACAGCCATGCTGTGCATTTCAAAGAGCCCTTGTGTGGGTATTTAAACATGAAAGGAGATTGGCATTGAAGTCTGTGATCACGTCAAACGTTTGTAATTGAAAGTGGCTGTCGAAAATAATTCTTTACATAACTGAGTTCTCAAAGTCCAGTGAGGTAAGTAGACTGAATGGGGAATGGTCTGTTTGTCATCGCTTGAGACACAGAGCGGGAAATCTGCTACCTGGAAAGAGACCTTAAAAGACATCAGCAGAGGAAAGTGTTTGATAGCAAGTCCAGGGGCTTTTTGTGAAACTGTGGAAGGGATATATGCCCAGGAATGTATGCCCTTGGGTGTTTGCTATCAACCCCATCCCTTGCAACAGTTAGGGCCACTTTAGTTATCTGGCATAGCCCATCAGATGTTTTTTGGCCAGATCATTAGTTAGGTATCACTTGAGCGTGCTTCATATAAAGCCTTATTCTAAGAGTCTTAGTTTTGTCAAATGCTTGTCTTTCTAGCCTTAGAAACAATGTTTTAGAACTTTTTGGGGGAAGATTGTGAATAATCATAGATTTTTTTCTAGTACTTGTGTGGGTAAATTATAAATGCACTGTAAAAGCTCACTCTGCCCTGTGAGTGAGTTGACCTCCAGGAAGTGTGTCCAGTCCGCATGGTATCCTGCAAACCAGTGTACACTTGAGCTCTGTAGTCTGAGTGCTGAGCAGCTTTTGTAAAACAAGGCAAGGAAGAAATGCTTTTCTTAGAGGAATTTATGTTCATCCAAGGCAGCAGAAAGCATTAAGTGACTAGTGGGGTTTCTTTTCTCGGAGCCCCTTTCCTAACTCGAAATTTAAATTGGTTATTGTGCTAAGGGATAGGTGCACTGACCTTGTCAGAAGAGCGAATGAGACTTCATTTGACTTGGGTTTGCTAGTTCACAATACTTAGGCGTGTTTGGATCTCTAGCCTTGGCTTCTGACAGTGCTGCAATCCTAGGCAGCTATTCAGGATGGAAACACTTGTGTTTCTCCTTTCTTTTTGTATTTGTTCATTTGAAAAGCCTTTCAGTGGGAATTGCAGCCTGCGTGTGATTATAGCTATCAGTAGCACTTAAACTAACTGCTGAGATGAAACTTTCCTTTTTGGACCCTGCTAATTTCACATACTAAGAGAAATGCACACCCCTCCCTTCAGAAGCCCATCTTTGCTAATTGGTAGCTGCTCTTTGGATTGAGCTTAGATTCCTTAGGGACAACATTTGATAGAATAATTTCTGACATTTTAATTTGACAAGAAACAATTCAGGGAACGAATTTAGACACATGCCTGAAATGGAGGCTTCTCTAGTCGTGACTGAACTCGGTGTGGGAACTGCCTTTTGAAAGTCTGCAAGCCGCTCCCAGCGAGGCCCAGCTGCTTGGCCAGCTTTTGTGTAGGCGCTGCACTCAGAGGTTTACATTGCAGGACATTTTCTATTGATATTAGACTATGGGAGGAATAGATACTGCAATAAATTTTTTGTAATGAAAGCTTTGCAGAAGGACAGTAAGCTGATGCATACAGCATATGAAAGTTATGCTCTGTTTTCCATGTGTTACAGCGTATGTTTTTAAAGCTTTTTGTAGGGCAAGGTTGGAGCCCAGTAGCTAAGCAGGTACTCTGCCCAGGAGGCAGCTCGCCTGATGGTCTGAGAATAGTACTTCTAACATCCCTCTACTTAAAAATGGTAACGTAGATTAAATTTCACCGACAGATTATTTGTGTGTGTTTCTGGGGCTTAATATGGAAAACAGTGAAGTTAAACCTTGAAGCAGCCACACAGTGTACACATTAGACACACATTTTTCTGTTTCTGCATATTCCTAATATGTGACATTTTGTTTATCTAGTAGATGTGATTAGAAATGAGTACTGTCAAACCCACCCATGATGACTATGATTTATTCTATGTGCAGAAAACACCCAGGATATTTAATTTCCTTTCCACAATATTTTCTCAGAGTGAGGCTGGCAAGTGATGGGTAGACTGTCCAGTGTTGACTGACCCTGGTTCCATCAGAAAATATTATTAGTTTTTATTTTAATATATCATGGTTAATTTCTTAAGATATATTCATTTCTATTTTATGTATATGGATGGTTTGCTTGCTTGCCTTTCTGTGTACCACATACATCCAGTGCCCATAGAAGCTAGAAGTGGACCTTGGATCCCCTGAACTAGTCATAGAGGGTTGCTGAGAGTTAAGCCTGAGACCTCTGGAAGAGCAGTTAGTGCTCCTAACGCCTGAGCCAAGGCTAAAACTGTCTTAGTGGACTCTTATTTTTCTCTCTCTTCCTTTTCCTGTTCGCCTCCCTTCCTTTTTTTCCTCCTTAGTATCTGCTCTCCTTTTCTTTCTCTTTTGGGGAAAGGCTAACATATTTGGCTGACTTTGTGGCATGTCTATGACTATTGATTGCCCTACTTTTTCCATGAGGACTTGGGATATAAATAACTTAAAAGAGTCACTTTTAAGTTATATTTTGTAATCCACTGTTTAAAATTGTTCATAAAAATGCCACTATTCAAATTTTCTGTAAGGGAAAAAAATCCAACATTAACATAGGATATTGTGGACTTGGGTTTATATTCTTTAAAAAAAAAAAAATTGCAAATGGGGACTAGAGAGATAGCTCAGTAGTTAAGAGTACTGACTGCTCTTCCAGAGGCCATGAGTTCAAATCCCAGCAACTACATGATGGCACACAACCATCTGTAATGAGAAACAAATAAACCTATGGGCTGGAGCTAGCAGGGGCCAGAACAAGAGGGAGAAGGGAAGGGGGGGAAATAAAAGAAAAAAAAGAATTTTCTTAAAAAAATGCATATGAAAACTGTTGGAATATGACTAAGTATTTTAATATTATCTTAAGATTGTAGTGTTACTTGAATTTCTAAAAGTTTAAGTTAGAAAACTTGAAATTAGCACACACAAAAAAAAATCATAGGAGCCCATGGTTATAAAATGTCGTGTTTTGGGGACATCAAGTTGTATAAAATTTACTTTGGAAAGAGACTCATGCTCAAATCAGATTTAGGGGAAATAAAATAATCTCACAAGTTCTTCCTGCTGTCCTGCAGCTGGAACGCTCTCCAGCCCAGGGGCTCAGGAAGTCTGCAGTTTAAATTCCTAAGGATCAGATTATATTGCAGGTTTTCTTTACACATCACGGTAAGTGTATGCTAGTGACAGCTGGAACTTTTCCTCCTTACCTTTGGAAACTTACCTTAAGTTCAGAAATTTGTATTATTTTAATATTTGTTATTAATTTCAAAAATATAACTTTCTTTGTTAGTAATGTTCATATATATTTATTATATATATTGTTCAAATATATATATATATATAAACAAAAGTTCTGTGGCTATTGTATTGGCTGTATTTTAACTGTTTGGAGCAGGAGGCTCAGAAAGGACAGGTAAATATGTGACTGGACAGCAACACGCTTGCCTCTGTTGTTGGTCCTGGCCTCCCTTGCATTTCTCTCTTGCCACTTTATGATTTTATCTTAACATTGAGAGTTATAGATAAAATTTATTTCCTGAAAATTAGGTCCAAGAAAATAAGGTTTAAAGATTGCTAGGAAATGCCAAGAAAACATTGGCAAATGCTGATAGCTTGGAAGGAGAATGGAATATTTTTCATTTTTGTTTCCGAGAATGTTTAGTGACTTTAATAAACATAGCATTCAGCTGGGCAATGGTGGCGCATGCCTGTAATCCCAGCACTTGTTTGGCAGAGGCAGAGGCAGGTGGATTTCTGAGTTCGAGGCCAGCCTGGTCTACAAAGTGAGTTCCAGGACAGCCAGGGCTACACAGAGAAACCCTGTCTCGAAAAACCAAAAACAAAAAAACAAACAACAACAAAAAAATCATAGCATTCTGAGCTTGGTTTGACAAGGAGTTTGCTATAGTGCCATTAGCCACTGCCGTACCCTAGTCTGTCTGCTTTTTAAAGTAAACTGAGAAACTAATGGCTGTCACTGTGACCCTGCAGCAGCACTGATCACAGTTGCTGTGACCCTGCAGCAGCACTGATGACTGTCACTGTGACCCTGCAGCAGCACTGATGGCTGTCACTGTGACCCTGCAGCAGCACTGATGGCTGTCACTGTGACCCTGCAGCAGCACTGATGACTGTCACTGTGACCCTGCAGCAGCACTGATGACTGTCACTGTGACCCTGCAGCAGCACTGATGGCTGTCACTGTGACCCTGCAGCAGCATTGATGACTGACTGTCACTGTGACCCTGCATCAGTACTGATGGCTGTCACTGTGACCCTGCAGCAGCACTGATGACTGACTGTCACTGTGACCCTGCAGGAGCACTGATGACTGTCGCTGTGACCCTGCAGCAGCACTGATGACTGTCACTGTGACCCTGCAGCAGCACTGATGGCTGTCGCTGTGACCCTGCAGCAGCACTGATGACTGACTGTCACTGTGACCCTGCAGCAGCACTGATGACTGTCACTGTGACCCTGCAGCAGCACTGATGGCTGTCACTGTGACCCTGCAGCAGCACTGATGACTGTCACTGTGACCCTGCAGCAGCACTGATGACTGTCACTGTGACCCTGCAGGAGCACTGATGACTGTCGCTGTGACCCTGCAGCAGCACTGATGACTGTCACTGTGACCCTGCAGCAGCACTGATGACTGTCACTGTGACCCTGCAGCAGCACTGATGACTGACTGTCGCTGTGACCCTGCAGCAGCACTGATGGCTGTCACTGTGACCCTGCAGCAGCACTGATGACTGTCACTGTGACCCTGCAGCAGCACTGATGGCTGTCGCTGTGACCCTGCAGCAGCACTGATGACTGTCGCTGTGACCCTGCAGCAGCACTGATGACTGTCACTGTGACCCTGCAGCAGCACTGGGGATTTTACTGAGCCTGACTCATCTTTGTCTGGCTGGTGTTTCAGTTGAGATGGCAGCTGTTGCCCCCTCCCCTGTTGTCCTCTGTGTGGCTTGAGCAGTGAACATTCCTGAGGACGGCACCACCTTGCTTTCCACCCACACTCCTCTTCCCAGTAATGAGCACAGCCTATATCTTCTCCAGGTTCATGAGGAAGAATGTAAAATAGAAAAATGTAATTCTTGGAAGTCCAGAATCAATTAGGTCAGCAAAGGGTGTAGGAAAAAAGACAGCAGACATGGTAATATAAACCTGCAAAATACATGCTGAAATTAAATTAATTTAGGAATATTATTTTAATTCTGTTTATTTAGGCTCAATTTTATTTAATAATTTGATTTTTGAACAATAGAAAATGAGTATTTTAATATTTATATGAACATAAATAACTGCTATTTTTATTTGTTCCATGGTATTTTATTCATGTGTGAATGTTTATGCCTTGTGTACATGCAGAAGTATGTGCCTTCGTTTACATCTGTGGAAGACAGAGGAAGATACAGACTGTTCTCCTCTGTCTCTGTCTACCCTATTCCCTGAGACAAGGGCTCACTGAACTTGGAGCCCCTCTCTTTCCCCCAGCATCCTCCTTCCTTTATCCTATGCAGTGCCACTGTCGCAGGCCCATGTGGCCATGTCAGGCATTTTAACCTGTGGATGCTGGGGATTTGAACCAGGATCTTTATTTGCACAGCAGCTCCTGTGCCATTTATTTTAATTGGCTTAGAAAAAGATCTGAAAATATGAAGATAAGAGATACTTGTATAATTGCCCAGTGTTGAAGAACCATGTTTCCCAGCTGTTTATACAGCAAGACTAGACAATGGAAGCTTTACTGAGTTGTGTCTGTGGAATAGGCACAAATGTATGGCAAATGCGTCAAGATCAGAGATAGAGTCATAGAAGTGAAAGTGGGGAAGAGAGAAATAGTCTATGAGCGAATTACAACACCCTCTCTACCATGATGCTTTGAAAGGCCATTTCACTGGGACTCTTACATGAATAGATTCCTTAAACTCTATCCAAGTCGAGCCCTGATTATCTGCGCTTTATCTTGTAAGGTGCATCAGGTAGATTTGAGGTACTGGTCTTTGTAGATCCTGGTTGAGTATAGAACCCTAAGTTGCCCTGTCTATTTTTTTCCATGAGTGGATTGTGTCATTAACCATGTCCTCCTGAGCCAAGTGGATTCTCATCTGTTTAGTTTCTTGGGGATTTGACCTGGTGAGCTGGTGGTGCATGCTCCTCCCTGAGCAGGTGATGCGTGTGCTCCCAGTGCCCTCAGCTCTTGATAATCTCCCAGCACCACCACAGTGCCTGAGACCCCATCCG
Organism: Apodemus agrarius; assembly: GCA_964023405.1. Classification (NCBI taxonomy): domain Eukaryota; kingdom Metazoa; phylum Chordata; class Mammalia; order Rodentia; family Muridae; genus Apodemus; species Apodemus agrarius. The sequence continues at coordinate 132,699,894 of OZ030011.1, read as the reverse complement.
AGGGGGTCAGAGGGAGCATCTTGCCAGATTTGTTTCAGGAAGATCATGGAGGAAGATGGCCGGGAGAGCGGCCCTGGATGGATCTGTGCTAGTCCAGAGGCAGGACTTTTTTTTTTTTTTTAAATCTTTGTTTTACTGTTTGGTTTCAGATGATATTGGTTTGATTCCTTTTTGGTGTCATTCTGTTTCATAAATGAGGTTGTTGGCACAGACTTGCTCGAAGGCTGTGACTATAAAAGGGTATTAGTTTGAGTAGATCTTGCTGTATTCTCAGAAAGCTGTATATGGTCATGTGTCAAGGATGCAACAGTGGTCATTGTCCAGAGATGGCCACAGCCGTTATGGTTGGTATAGATATGTTCTGTGACCCTCAGGAATGACAGTTACTCTTTTGTCAAGGGACACTAGTTGTATTATGCAGATGTAAGAGATTTGTATCATTTACTTTAGAATAGCAGAAGATAACCTTGAAAAAGTAGTACCCACTTGTAGACTAAAGAATTCTCCAACCTTTCCTGCCTGCGTGAAGGATCCATTGGGCCCTATTGTTATATAGACAGACTATACATATGCTGTTGCAGTCAGCCCTTTCCCCTTTCGGTAAGGGTCTTGAGTTGAATGTTTCTCTGGGCAGCTAAGCCTTGGCATCATAGTCTTGTTCTGAGAGTGGCATCTGGCCCTGGGTTGGTTTAACTGAGTCTGAGGTTTCTCTTTCAAGGCAGAGTCTGTGGCTCAGCTATGACCACATGCTGCTGCTGCCTTTTCTGTCCTCCAGGCCCACATGTGACATTAAGGCATTCTGGCACTTATCATTTGGAACCTGTACTTGCTGGAAAATGTCAGGACTTTCATATATAATGAAGACAAATGTAGCTGATCATCTTCCCCATCCCTGAAGGAGGCCAAGGGTGTTGTGGGTAAATTGATGTGTGGTACATTTCCCTTAGTCCTGAGAGAATGTACACAAAATCTGTGTCCCAGGCCTTGGTGTGTTTAAGAGTTCTTCTTTTCCCTCGCACCTCCTTGTTATGACAGTAAAGGTGCTGTTTGGATAAGGAAGTGTTTTAATAATCACTTCTGGATTTCATTAGAGTTTAGACAAGACTTCCCTTCATTGCTCTTCCCTTACTTTTATGAAAAACCTAAGTGGATACTTCAGCTTTTGGAGCTGAGCTATTGCTGTGACCAGATCACCATCCCATGTGGACCTGGTGGCCTTCACACCTTCACCCAGGAGTTAGAGCTCCTGCTCCAGGTCCTTGCTCTTCCTCTGCAGTTTTCCCTCCATTTTGTATTTTAAGACCCGGGAGTTGGTTGGTAAGTTAAGGAAGAAAAAGTGATAACTTAGCTAAGTTTGTTCCTCACAGTTATTAATGTTTAGTGGATTAAAGAAAATTTAGAAGACTGTTGCTGCTGCTGCTGTTGCTATTGCCTTGTTTACTCTTACCTTGCAAATTAAGGACTGAATTATAGTTGGCTGTATGCAGTTTAGTAAACTATTGCCTAAATTACATTCACCTTGAATCTCAAATCTAACTTAACCACAATCTAACTCAAAGTGATTTGGGAAAGATGCTTCCATAACTTTAGTCTTTCAATTGAAAAAAAAAAAAAAGGTGATGAGAAGCTACCATAAACACTGGATTATCCAGATCCAGAGACTGGTGAGACTGCATTACATGGGAGACCATTACCTTGTGGCTTTCTTTAGGAAGCTGCCTCTCAGTGGCTTTGAGTGGCAGTGGAAAGGGAGAATGAATCTCGGTCAACAGGCCTGTTCATTGCAGGATGACTTACAAAGATGAAGGTAAATAGTCATTAGCAACTAGACAGCAAGGAAGACAAACAACTTACATGTCAACAAGAGCCATCAAATAGAACATACATATTTAAAGTTATTTTACAGTGGAAACCTTTTAATAAAACCATTAGTAATAAAAATCTTGCTTTTTTTCTAGGTCAAATTGAATTGTTTAAAGAATTTTTTTTTAATCTGCCTTTCTTCATCTCTTAATTGGATCCTTCCTAGTGTAACAGCTTGTACAGAATTCAAGATGTGTGTCTCATGTAGTAGCTACACTCATGGAATCGTGTCTGCACTTTGGGATTTGCATTTTTGATTATAAATAAATCATCAGAGAATAAACATGTACTAGCTGGTTTTGTGTGTCAACTTGACACAGGCTGGAGTTATCACAGAGAAAGGAGCTTTAGTTGGGGAAATGCCTCCATGAGATCCAGCAGTGGGGCCTTTTCTCAGTTGGTGATCAAGGGAGGAGGGCCGATTGTGGGTGGTGCCATCCCTGGGCTGGTATTCTTGGGTTCTATAAGAGAGCAGGCTGAGCAAGCCTGGGGAAGCAAGCTAGTAAGTAACATCCCTCCCCGGCCTCTGTGTCAGCTCCTGCTTCCTGACCTGCTTGAGTTCCAGTCCTGACTTCCTTTGGTGATGAACAGCTGTGTGGAAGTGTAAGCTGAATTAACCCTTTCCTCCCCAACTTGCTTCTTGGTCGTGATGTCTGTGCAGGAATGCACAACTAAAACAAACATTATATTGGGTTTCATCTTGGAGATAAACCATACACTCCTACCTGAATCGGATGTATCTTGGAACATTTTCTACATTTGAAGTTAGGGCTCTGGACAAGCCTGAGTTGTTATTCTTATTTCCTTTTAACTTAAGGTCCTACAGACTTTCAGCAAGGGGTTGTTTTGGCATGCAGATTATTTTTAAAAGGCCCCAAAGTAAAGAAAGCCAGTATAATTAAACAACAACAACAACAATAACAACACACACACACACAGAGACACACACACTGATATGAACCAAACATACCCTTCAAATAATAATCTTTGTAATCTTGCCTTTCTTCCTATTAATCTACAGAGTTGATAGATATACACCTTAAATAAGAATAGTATTAGTCCTATGGCTGACCTGTGATTGGGTTAGAAAGCCATATTTTTCATTGTCAACAGTCTCCAAAATTTGAAGCTTTAGCTGAAGGTGATTTCATTATGTAATAAGTTAAAAACAGTTGCAGGTTTAATCCTTTCTTTTTCCTACAATGTAGGTCTGTTTAGGATGTTAACTACAATAATATTACCAGCTGTAAATGGGACATACCCAAGGAAATGGGATTCAGTTAAGAAACTGCCTCTATTCCATTGGACTGTGTGCACGTCTCAGAAGCATTTTCTTAATTGCTAATTGGTGTAGGCTGGATCAGTGCAGTGTGGGCAGCTCCATCCCTAGGCAGATGGGCTTGGGTTGTGCGAGAAAGATGGATGAACAAGGCAGAGGCAGGGAATCCCTGCCTCTGAGTTCTACCCTTGGCTTTCCTCAGTGCCGGCTACAGTCTGTACGTTAACATAAACCCTTTCCTCCCTAAGTTGCTTTTGGTTGTGTTTATCAGAGCAACAGAAAGCACTAGGCTTTGCTAAGAAAAAATAGGCAAGATGCTGTAATATGCCCACGAGGTGTGTGGGTGCTGAGTGTCCACAGCACAGCATGAAAGTTCACGATTTTCAAGCAGTTGGTGGAGGTTTTGTTTTGTTTTGTTTTGTTTTGTTCTGTTTTTTTGTTTGCAGTTTTGAGGCTTTAGAACATTGCTTCTCAAAGTGTAGTCCCAGTCACACTTAAAAACTTTTGTATTTCAAGACTGAGGAGAATGAAAAGGCAAACTACAAGCTGTATATCTTTTAAAGGATTTGTATTTAGAATAAAGAACATTTAAAACTGATTAATAAGGAGACAAGTCAAATCAAAATGAAAAACAAATTTTCCCAACAGTCTGGGAAATGAGTCCTCATCCTCGTACAAAGGCTCTACCACTGAGCCCCACTTTTTTTTTTTCACATTTTATGTTGAGACAAGGCCTTACTAAGTGACCCAGGCTTGCCTTGAACACACTATGTAAACCTAGCCTTTCAGAATCTGTGGTCTTCCTGTCTCGCCCTCGGGGCGTAATTGGATTACACGCACTGAGTTGTGCTAAAGATTTCATTTTAAGGGAGGAGGAGAAGGAAGAGGAAGACGTAGTAGCAGTGGTTGTTGTTGCTGCTGCTGTTGTAGCCAATAGAGTGGCTTTGGTCAAAACAACAAAAAGCAAGAATCACCAGGGCTACGGGTCTGCCATACATTGTACCTAGATGACTTCTTGAAAAGTGAGAACTGCATGCAAGGCGACAAGTGTGTGGCTTGTATGCGCGAGAGCGTGGAAGTGCCGTGGCGCTCGGTGGTGCTGGTGAGCCAAGGCAGAGCTAGCCAGTCACAGACGTTTACGACGTGCTATATTTCTAACTATGAAATACTCAGCAATAAGAGGAGACACTAGCACATGCACATTGAATAAGATGGGCGCAGAAGGCCAAGCAGTGTACGCTTGCATTAATATGAAGTGTGCAAAAATGTAAGCATGTAGAGAAGGCACATCAATGCGTACCAGGGCTGACAAAGGAGAACTGAACCCACATGTAGTTATAGATAACCTGTCTGACATAGGAGCATTCTAAACTGGTGGATTTCTGTATGATTGTACATTTACTACAAGTTACTGAGTTATACACTTAAGATAGGTCAGTTCAATGTGTTGGTTAAATGACAAACACCTCTAATACTCTCTGGCACTTGAACACTTGGTCCCCTTTCTTGCAATTACAGGAACTGTGCAGATTGAATATACAAAAACTAGATAATACTCTCCCCACATCTCCAATGAACTTCTCTGGATTCTATAGTAGCAATTCTCATGATTCAGCCTGCATGAGAATCAGCAAGGAGGCATGGTTAAACACAAGCGGCTAGAAACTCACCCTCGGTTTCTGCTATACTGAAACTGAGAATCTGCACTGCTAACAAGTTCCTTGGCAACTTGGTGGCTTAGGAGGTGGCTTAGGAGGTGTGGCCTTCCTGGAGGAGTATATCAGTAAGGGTAGGCTTTGAGGCCTTAAGCTAAGCACCATTCCAGGGAACTCTCTCTCCTTTCTGTCGTGGCCTAAGATGTGAGTCCTCAACTTCCTCTTCCTACCAACGTGCCTTCATTTGGCCTCAATGAACTATAACCTTCTGAAAACATAAACCCAAGTAACCATTTTTTTTGGTATAAGTTGCCTTGGTTGTTGTATTTTATCAAAGCAATAGGAAACTAGTATTTCTAATAAAACCTTAAATCCAAAACTGTGCTCCCAAGACCAGCAGCACCAGCTCTGCCAAGGAACTTGTTAGCAGTGCAGATTCTCAGTTTCAGTATAGCAGAAACCGAGGGTGAGTTTCTAGTCGCTTGTGCTTAACCATGCCTCCTTGCTGATTCTCATGCAGGCTGAATCGTGAGAATTGCTACTATAGAATCCAGAGAAGTTCATTGGAGATGTGGGGAGAGTATTATCTAGTTTTTGTATATTCAATCTGCACTGTTCCTGTAATTGCAAGAAAGGTTTAAATTAAGGGTTGTTCTAGTAGAGTTAAAGGAAATTACAGGGCAATGTGAGTAAAACTAAACTTCTTTCATGTTCTTGATGTGTCCCCTAAGAAGCTTTATGACCGTAATGTTTGTGTGCCACATGTTAGTAAATTCCTGTGCTCTTTTAGGCTTGCCTTCATTAACGAACATTGCATAAACAGCTTCATTTACCATAACAACAGTGGAAGTTTAGATCCTTGAAAGGAATTATTTTTCCTAAATGTTTACACAGTGTAATGTATCAGAGCCAGACGTGTGCAGTGATCCTGCAGAAGGGGAGATGTGGCTATTGATAAAGGATACGTGGAGCAGCTGTCTGCACTGAGCCCCTCCTCTCCCAGCTACACTGCGCACACAGGCTATGCTTCTAAGCTACACTTACAAAGAGGCTTGCCCTAGGGCACAGCTTAGACATGGCAAATACTTTTGGGATGCTTTTCAGCATTGGCTGGGTACCCAGGAGGAATTCTGATGGCAGAGGCTTCTTCACAAGGGCCTGGCGAGCCAACCTGGATGCTCTTGGAAAGTGGTAGGTTGAATTTGTACCTAGAGTCTTTCCTGTTTGGGGCCGTGGAGAAGTTGATGTGTGATCCCTCTGAGAGGATGCTCACATTCCTTTTGTGGGGAGATACAAGCGTTGAATGGGATAAAATAGATGTAAAAGAGGGAAGGAGAAAGAAGATTGGGAGCCAGGGTATGGAAATGATAACCTGAGCTCCCTTGTCTGTGGAATTGGGGTTGTGAACAGTGGAAGTTAAGAAAAGGTTAACTGAAGAGTGCGGCGCACACTTTATTGCTGTAGATGAAAGAGTTGGGCTTTCGTTGCAAACTCTCTTCCTCTGTATCTCATCTCTCTCTCTTGCAGTGTGTGCTACTTGGTGTGTTCTTTGTTTTTCAGACATGGTCAGCTATAGCCCAGGCTGGTCCCATCCTCAGCCTCGATTCCCTGCTCGGCCTCCCCAGTGCTGAGACTGCTGGACTCACCACCTGTACTCTCTCCTTCTCTTCTAAATTTCTCCCTCACTCGCTCTCTCTGACTGTGTGAGTCTCTCAATTGTTTAGTGTTTCACTTTTACCATTTTTGCTAGAGCTCTTACTACTCAGAAGTAGCTCTTATTGGGATGTCAATACTATATTCTGTCTAAGTTTCTGAGTTTTTGAAGTCTGGCTATACAATAAAGAACATTTGGAATAAGTTTCATTGAAAAGGACTATAGCAACCTGATTTCAGCATGCTTCTTACTAGACAAATTTTCCTTCATGCAGTGATGGTAAACTGTCAGGTTGATAGGGTCTAGAGTCACCTAAGGGATGAGCCTCTGGTTAACTTCTGTGAGGGGTTATCTTAATTAGGTTAATTGAGGCGGGAAGACATGGTTCCCTGGGCCTACATCCTGGACTACATAGAGGCTAGCCCAGCATTTCTGTCTCCCTTTTCTGCCTCCAGACTGCTGATGCAATGCAGCAGACTGCGTCTGCTTCCAGTGCCTGGTGCCAGGACTTCCCCCTTCATGAGGGCCAGTACCTCCCAAATGAGATCCACAACAAGCTCTTTTGCTGCTTTTGACTGGGAAGGGGTGGTGTGTGTGTTTTATCATAGTAGCAAGCACAGTAACCAAGATATATTGAAGGTTTAAACAAATAAAATAAATGAATCAGACTTCTCAATGAATTCAGATCCATGTCTCTGTAAATTAAAATCAAGTTGGAATAAGAAAATGCAGCTTATCTTTTATCGGGAGCAGGCACATAAGAATTTTCTGTTTTAGAGTTAACTGTTAGTCAGGACTTTTGGTTGTGGGGACTTGCAGGTAGGATGACATGTTTTCAGGCCCATGCGTTTCAGAGCACTGGAGACAATCGCTCAAATGATGGACATGAAGCACCCCCAAGCTCTCAGGGTGTCCTGCCTTCTGTGTTTCTGTTTCGTGTCAGTGATGACTCTGGAGCTGAGCTGCTTTTCCTATCTTGCATTCAGCAGGGCCTTTGCTTCACCTTATGGCTGGTCCTGTGGTGCACTTAGTGGTGTCATGTGCTTTTTATAACAGTTTTAAGCAGGTTCTGCTTGATAGTTGTTCATTTGGATCTGCCCCTTTAAGGCTTCTTTTGTACCTATAAAGTGTTCTTTTCATCCATAGTGCTGTGAGACTGCAGGAAAGTTAGCCAGGGAACTTGGTCCTGTTGAAATTGCTCTGTAGGCAACTGTTAGAATATCCACCTGGGAATGCATGGAGGGCTCACTTGTGTAGACCCTAAACCTACCTAGGCTTGCGGTGGATCCTCTGCATGATACTGCACCGTTGCTGATGTTGTTCTCAGGAAAATAAATGGTCATTGTAGAGCTTTTCCCAGTTGGTAATTGAGGAGTTGTTCCCAGCTTGCCTGCCACCAGATGGTGCTAGAGCTACACACCTAAAGGCAAATGTTCTGTAATGTAGAGGTAGTGCGCTTGCTTTTTCTTTCTTTGCTGACCTTTCTGGCATGCTTTGGAATGGGTTCATAGTTAACTTTGTGAGCAGGGAGCCAGCTGAGCCAGTTGATCACGGAGGATTCGTTAGCGATGGACACTTAGGGCCATGCAACTCGTCCTTCCTGTAAAAGTTGTCTTGATACATTTGCTTCTCATGTGGCCTGTGTATAAAACTGACAGCGTGAGGTTTCCGCTTCCTTTTAAGTAACCACGAAAACACCAAGTTTACAGTAATCAAAAGGTGATGTTCAGAGGCCATTACCAACAAAATATGTCTATCCAGATTGAAGTCAAAATAGAATAATGTAAAACTGGGTACATTTCAAAATATTAACTATTGTTTAATAGCAGATTTCCTTATCAGTTAGCAATTATGCTTAATTTTGAAGTTTTTTTTAAACTTTACAAATAAATATGACTCGGGTATTGTGGAAAATAAAAGGAATAATTTTTGCTTAAGTATTACATATTACATGAAACAATTTCTTTGCTTATACATATTTTGAAGCTAAACTTGTTATGTTTATACAGTTTTATGGCTAGTTTTTTCACTTAATTTATCATGAATATTTTACATGAAATCAAAATCTCTTAGGATGGTAATTTTGACTGACAAGCTGGTTTTTTATTCATTGAATCTTTAATGATAGGCTTTTGGATTTTCATTTATTTTTGGTCCCTTCTGAACCAAAATTTATTTACAGTTATTTCATATTAACTCTAAAAAATATATTTCTGGATCAGGAAGAAAGGATAGTTTTTGTAACTTTTGATCAAATTTTTATTTTACCACCAAGCTTTATAGTTAAATATCCTTACCAGTATTTGATTTTTTTTCCCATCATCTTCCTGATCATCAACAGAGTCCCTCTGTTTTTGTTGTTGGTTGGTTGATTGTTTGTTTCTTGAGATCTTGCTACCTCAGCACCCCCTCGCCCCCATGCTGGAGGTATAGGTATATACTACCTTGCCCAGCTTGGTTACCTTCAAATGATTGAGACCGCTCTGAAATAGTAAGCTCTACTAAATACAGATTTTAGAGAGCTTGGTTGTATTCCGTAGCATTCGGTCCTAGAGCCCCTTCTGTTTGTGGAGTTTGAGTTTTAGGTTTATTACCTGTTCTTGAGATATAAGCCAATGTCCATTCATACTTCATAACAGACTAACTCATGGGCAGAGCAGGGAGTCACTATATGTGTTGTTAGTTTGTTTTAAGGGATAATAATACAGTAAACAGAATAGAATAAAATGAAATAAAAACTGACACACTGGAGTTAGAACAGACAAACAGCAAAGAGTTCAAGAGAAGGCACAAGGATCAAAGACTTGGTGCTTCCTAGTACTGAGATTAGAGGACACAGTCGGTTTCTCTATGAATTTTTCCAGCCTGAAAAGTTGCAAGAACTGTGTTTAAAGAAGTTGTTTTGAAGACTAGAGTGGAATGTAGCTTTTCTGTGCAGCAGAGGTGTAATACATGTATTTTAGAAAGACAAAGGAAAGACATACATTCTTAGGAAGAATTAGAAGCACAGTAGTGCATTAATGGAAGAATTCTGCCCTTGCAGGTTTTTTTTTTTTTTAATTTTTTGTTTTTGTTTGTTTCTTTTTTTTCTTTTAAATCTCAGTCTCTACATTGTTTGTTTGTTTGTTTGTTTGTTTGTTTGTTTGAGACAGGGTTTCTCTGTGTAGCCTTGGCTGTCCTAGAACTCACTTTGTAGACCAGGCTGACCTCAAACTCAGAAATCTGCCTGCCTCTGCCTACCAAGTGCTGAGATTAAAGGCGTGCGCCACCACCGCCCAGCTAGTCTCTACATTTTTATTTAAGCTAATTATTTCTTAATTAAATTCTCCCATTAACATAAGGAAAGAAGTGCATTATTTTAAAATCAAAGGAGACAGCAAAGCCGTTTTCGTATTTGGAGACTGGGGAGAGCAGTGGCTGTTCATGCAGAAACTTTCTGGCATGTGAGAGAGAGCTGTTCGCACTTTCCGGAAAACAAAAGACAAACCAGTCTTTTCTCATGCCAAGATTCTCATTCTTCTTCCCTTGTAAAGAAGGAAGCAGAAGGCTGCTCTGTTCTCCTGGGATTTCAGTCACTAAGAGAAGTACTCCCAGGCCAGACCAGAAAGGCTTGATCAACATACGGTCTTCCTGTGAGAGCTGAGAGATTTCAATTCTCTAATTGAAGTATCTCTTAAAAAAAGAATCAGTTATTGATTTATGGTGTATTTTATTTAAGCAACATTGGGTTTTATTTGGGGATTAACATATAGCATTTTTATTTAGAGAGTTGTAGGGAAAATTTTTATTTAGAGTTTTAGTGAATTGAAAATAATTGTTTCTATATTGTAGATATTTGACTTTTTAGGTTATGAGGTTGTACCTTGGATTTTTTTTTTAACGTAAAGAGACACAGATAACCCCCCAAGATAGTGTTTAGATAAAATGTTTCTAAAATTACCTATGTACTTCTTGAGACTCAGTGTACTGGATAGCATGTGGACCCACGCAAATGGAGCTCCGTGTCGGCTTCTGAAATATGCCTTTCTGTAACACGGTGCAGGACGCCAGGTGCTGCCGTGTAGCTGTTTGTCTTAGCTGTGTAATTTAGAAGGAGGTCCTTATACCCTGAGAATCTTAAAACATTAGTTCATTTACAACTTTCTCACTTAAAATTACCCCAAAGAATAAGTTCTGATTACTTCCGTTGGCTTTATGTTCAGATAAATACAGTAATCAGATTGCTATGATATTAAGTTTAGAATACTGGAGAGGAACTTGGCTTTTTAAATATAATGCTCCACAGATTTTTGCAGATGGCGCAAAGCTCGAAGTTGTTCTCTTCATATCCCTGAGTTTTACAGGCTGTCAGCATAGTTCCCTGCAGTTGGCTGGGAGACTCCCACTAAACAGAAAGTGCCCAATTCATCTGACGTGGGCTCTGCTGAGTGCCTGCTTTGAACTTGGAACAGGAGTTGGAAGCTGCAGAGGACATGGTAGCTTTTGTCCTCAGTAAGTTCTCCGGTAAACATTGTCGCCCTCTGATTTATTTTGATTTTACATACTTACATATCTTAGGCCATATATATTTTATATCTGAGTAATTTTCCTTTAGGTCACTTAACTTTCTGACCCATGATTAGTACTTGACCGTTTATTGGGTCCGCACTGTTAAGTAAATATGGCATACAAAATTTACTACATTTTGTATTGATTTAGTATTATTGCTAATCTAAAATCTTTGGGTGCAATGTGTCACATCTGTTTTATATTCCTGTGTTGAAAAGAAGTGGCAGTATGGAATTTGGAGGAATATTTATTATCTAAGTATTTTTCTTAACAAAAGTTTCCCCTCAGTTTGTTGAGAATTATAACCTCCAAAAGAAAGTGAATCACTTGGCAAATTCTCAGGTACCCAACTACTAAAGGCTAGTTAATTAAAATTTTAGCTTACCATTTAAATTCACTTTACTTAAATAGTTGTAACTTTGGAAATTTCTGGGAATAATATAAAGTCCGTTTGTGGAAAGTTTTTTTTTTTTTTTTAATATCCTTTTCTTTTAATAATGGGTCTGGGCTACATTTCGTTGATAGTTAATTTTTTTTTTAGAAAGGACTTTATTATCCTGAGTGTTGGTTTGTGTTGAAATGGTTCTTTCTATATCTGGTTACTAAATAGTCTTCTCCTGTGGTAGTTTCATAACCCTTTTGGAGATTTTGAATTTTCTCAACTAGCCAGTTAACCCATTTCCCTAGGGATAAGTAGACATGAGCATGGCATTTCACATGTAGTCGCAAATAAACCTGAGTCTTGCTGCCCAGTCATTCAGAAGCCAGTTAGAAAACTGCTGTATGGAAACGGATATCTGTCCTAGCCTGTGACATCAGCTTCATCTTGCTGTGCCAATGCATGGGTTTTACATTTTTTATTTTATTTTATTTATTATTTATTATTATTGTGAGACCATGTAGGCACGTGTGTCAGAGGACAGTTTTCAGAAGCCAGTTCTCTCTTCTGCTGTCCTCTGTGAGCTCTGGGGATTAAACTCAGGTTGGTTGTCAAGCTTGATGACAAATGCTTTAATCTGTTGATCCATTTCATCAGCCTGTGTTTTCTACACCTTGTTTTATTTAATGTTACATTTTATCTTTGATCATTATGTAGTAGAAGATAAGGATAATCTGGATCTTATGTTGGAAGGAAAAGCACAGTTCCTTCTAGTTTAAACTTGGTCTCAAATTAAGGAGTTTCATTTGATCTTGAATATGATTTAGGTTCTAAAGAAAACAAACTCACTTTCTCTTTGGGTCCTAGGTGAAGACACAAGGAGAGAGTTATGAGTTCTTAGGGAGCTGTTGTTAGGAAAGTGGATCTTAGGAGAGGTGCTGCACAAAACTGAGTTATCCTGTTAACAAAAGCCATGCAGTTCATTAACAGTTCAGCCATGCTTTTTAGCAGCAGTGCTCCTACTTCATGTCTTCAGACCCTAGAGCAATGGTCTCAACCTTCCTAGAGCTGGGACCCTTTAATACAGTTGTGCTGATCCCAAGCATAAAATTAGTTTCATTGCTACTTCGTCACTGTTGTTTTGCTACTGTTATGAATTGTAGTATAAATGTCTGATATGTAGGATATCTGATACACAACCCCTGTGAAAGGATCATTTGGCCCCCAAAGGGATTGTGAACTGGTTAAGAACCGCTTCTCTGGAGTAATTTCAAGCATTAGTGACTTGCAGTTGTCACATTTCAGTAAAGTTTTCCATTTGATTACTTAGTGTTTGATTATTAGCAAAGGGCAGTATGTTAAGGGTTGTCTAAGTGTCTCTTAGATGATTGAAGAGTTTGAGAAGCCCAGAATGAGAGAGGTTGCTAAAAGAGGAATAAAGCTTAATCACTGACAGGATTCTCTTTGATTCTTCACACCGGGATGGCAGAGCTGAAGGTCTTGCGGTTGCATAAAAATATATAATGTGCCTTTGCTTTTATGTCATAATTTCAAATGTTTGATTAGGCACATGCTTGTCAACCAGTGTACAAATAGTATCTACAAGAATGTTTTCACTGTGGTTGGTAAAGCACTGGGAGCCACAGAGGAAAGGAAGAGGGTGATTTATGTAGTTCTTTGAGTAAGTAAATGATGAGCAACATCTTTAGTACCTGCCTGAAGGGAGAGCTTACAGTACTGACCTCCCAACAAGAGATTGGTGGGCAGGTGGTCTATCTGACCTTTCCTTTCCATGTATGTTGTTATGTACATGACATACATATAACCTGCTAATAGTAGTTTATGGTAATGGTTCTTGCTACTTTAACTACCACACCAAGGACTGTTGATTCAGATGGAAATCATAATTGTCAGTCAGGAATGCCCACTAAGCACAAGAGAAGCTGAATATATTCTGGCAACTGAATATATTCTGGTGTTAGGGGAAGGTGTTCATTGTGTTCATTTAGAAATGCTCTTGTTGCTGAGAGAATGAGTCCTGGATGTGAGCCTTGGTGTTTGCTATCCAGAAAAGCACAACTTATCCAGGTAAGCATAGCTCAGTGCTGCTCTCTGTGGCGGGCAGTCTGTGCTGTGGCTATTGTCCAGCTCTTCTTGCCCTGCCTAGTTTATCATGTATTCTCTTTGACCAGGTGGATGGTTTAGAAAATAATGCTTCCACTTCCTATCTTTTCAGCATCGTCAGTGAAGCAGGGGCCTCTATCTACAGTGTCAGCCCCGAAGCTAACAAGGAGATGCCTGGGCTAGACCCTAACTTGAGAAGTGCAGGTGAGAAGCTATGACCATCACACAGCATGGGATTGAAATATTTTAGATCCGTAAATGTGACAAACTAAATGTCTTACATGTCCATGAAAATGTAGAAGCTTTGCCACATGTATAAGACTTGGTGCATTTGTAAGTTATAGACTAAACTAATACTGGGAATTATGAAAAGTGCGAGCAACAGTACTCTTCTCTGTAAATGCCTTGAAGTACTCTAGAAATAGTGAAAGTTCAACACAAAGTCTTATTAAATGCCAGAGTTCAATACTAAGGAGAGTCAAATAATTATAAAATGATTATCATAGTCTCTTCTTGGCAGTGAGGAACATAAACGTGAGTGCAGGGCCAGTGTGTCAGCGCAGACTTTTGGCTTGTGGCTCAGGGTCTGGCCACTGAGCACTCTCTGGCCTCTGCCTGGGGCTTCATGGCAAGGGTCGCTTTATTTATACTTCGTTACTTTGATGTCTGCGGTGTGGAATAGCTAAAATTTTGTAATAGAAAATTAAAATACTTTGAGAAATCCAGGAAAAGTAGTTGGAATAAATAAAATTTTACATCTGATATATAAGTTTTTTATGCAATGGGGAATATTTATGCCACTTTCTTAGAAATTAAAGTTTCAATATTTGTGCTTGTTTCAATATTTGTGCTTAAATATTTTCACTGACTTTTAGAATTTTAGCTCTATAATTTTTGAAAGTTTTTGCATTGATCTAAAGCATAAAAAAGTTTAATACAAAAGACCCTGTTGCATCTTTTCAGTTGATTGTTGAAATAAGACACTTCCTTGGCTAAATTATCTTCTAAAACTGAAACATTGCTTCTGCAGTGGTCTTCCCCCATCATATCAGCTCAGCCTCCTTCCCCTGCTCCGCGGGCTTGCCTTGAAACAGTGTGAGTGTTGGCCATGGTAGGAGTGAGAGGGCATCAGGGGGACTGTGAACTAGTCTCTCCTACCCAGAGTGCAGGAGGCACTGCACACTGTCATCACAGTTGCCCCGGGGACATAATCATTCTTACCACATTACAGATGAAGAAACTAAGGCTTAAAGAGGCCATACATAGTGTACTTGTAATATTTGTGTCTAGACTATCTGAATAAATGATAAGTTTTTTTTTTTTTTTTTAAAGTAAAAGAATCACCAAATTTGGCTTTCTCTTATAACAGAGTATTGGGAGGAATACTTTTGCCATAATTTTTGGGAGGCAACAGTTTTCCCAACTACTAACATCTGTTTCTTCCTAACTACTGGCCTTTGAAGAGAAACAATGTCATAGAGTCCTATGTGGAGACAGATCGCAGTGTCCAGCACTGCACTGTGAGGGTAAAGTTTAAGAAAGAAGACAAGCTACTGCCCAGGTCCCTTGCTTTGATTTCACAATGTTAACTGGCAGTGTCTTCAGTCTGTGATTCACTACAAGTACATCTTCCCTCAGCTTGCACCTGTACAGAAGTGATGGTGTTTAATTTATTCTGAGTCAAAGCATCTTACAAGCCACTCAAGTCTTCAAAGTCTGTCCTTAAAGAAAGCAGTCGAAGAAACTTGGTCTCCATTGTGGTTCCTCGGCCCCACTTCCCTTTTCAAACCTTATTTATGTCTAACATTTTGCAGTTTCCTAGTAATTGATGCCGAGAATGATTTTATACTTTATTTCAAACCCCAGCACCTAGGTATGGGTTTTATCTTTAAACCCTTTTATACTTTAAATGTGGTTTCTCCCTGGATTAAAGTATTAGAAGTTTGGAAAGGTATGGCAATGTTGATAGATGATTGAACCTTGTAGAACTGAGGCCTAGTCCTGGGTGTTTGAAGCCATAAAGCTATCACCTTCAGTAAACACTAGTCTTCTGAAGTGAGGTGCTTTCCATAAGAGTTCATTGTTCTCGGAGGCCACACATGTGCTCTGCCCCTTCTGCATGTCATGATTGGTTTTTTGTTTGTTTGTTTTTATTTTGTTTCATGTTTTCCTTTCTTCCATATTGTAATCCATTCCATCCTCACCAGAAGCCAGATAGATGAAGCCAGTCAGTCTCAGACTGTCTAACTCTACAGCTGAGAACTGAATTTAAATGAGCCTCTTTTAAAAATTAATGACCCACTGTCAGGTATTTTGCTATAGCAACTGAAAACAGACTGATAAATTCTGTATTGTTTGGCTGTGTTGTATTTAACAGAATCATAACATTCTAGAAGCATTAAAGCATCTCTAAAATGACCTTCATAAGGACGTTCTCATCAGCTTATTGAAGACAGTTGTTCTTCCACCCAATGCTTGTGTCCTACAGTAAAGACATCACATATGAGCAGCACTAACAGTGAACTGATAGAAGTTGTAGATTTCTGAGTTAACATGGAGTGAATATTGCCTTCATTCTTTCCCTTATTTCTGAAATTCTTTTAAAAAATGGTAGAAACACGAGGGAATAGAAACAAGGACAAAAAAGAAAAATGAGAAGAGAATATAGCAGCATGTTTTGAAACCTGAAGCTAGACAGATGAGTAGTAAGTGAGCCAGCTAGCCCAGGCCAGGTTGAATCTTACGAAAGCACGAGTGTGGCCAGCAGCACTTGTCGTAGTAACCAAGGACTGGACACAGTCCAAATGTCCAGCAGCAGATGACGAAAGAAAGAAAATGTGTTTCCATACACTGGGGTATTATTTAGCCATAAAAAGGCAGAAGTGCTAAAACATGTATACCATGAATGAAACTTGAAAAGTTAAGTATAAGGAGGCAGTCACAAAAGATGGCGTTCTGTGTAATGGCGTCGGTAGGAAGCCTGTAGACTAGGCAGATCTATAGTGAGAAGCAGCTAGGTGTGCTTGTCAGGGACTAGGGAGAGGTGGCCATAAAGTGACTGATCAGTACATTCAGGATTTTCTCTCTTGATGTGATGAATTGAACATTTGAGAACTTGCTAAGGTAGCCACACAGCGTGAGTATACTAAGTTGCACTAAGTTTGTGTTTTATTTAAAATGCCTAGCGTAGTGAATTTCAATTCAACCAGATGGCAGCAGCAGACATCTTCCATACAGATAGCTGCTTGTTTCTATCTCTGTGTGAGATTGGAGGTTTCCTCTGAGCCACTTATATGGAAAGTCCCTGCACTCATAGCCAAATATTAGAGTGGGATCCCTGATGCTAGGGAGGAGCCTGCACAGGTGTCATTCAGCATGCTGCTCGAACCTTAGAGGAGAGCTGAGCGGTCATGCAGATTCTTGACCTTGACTGACCCCTCAGGATCAGGCCTGCCGGAACAAGGTCCCAACCCCTCACCTTTGAGTAAATTAGGGGTTAATCATAGGTCCCCTCCTATAAGAAAGCCCAGTATTACTAAAGACCTTGTCAGAAGACAGTGCAAGAAAGAAGTTCCTTGGAGGAAATAGAAATGATACAGATGAGAGAAATGAAACTTCCAATTTCTCGGAATAGTAAAAACATTTTCATCATTCGAGGGGTGTGCGCATGCAACACAGATATGTTACCTTTACCTTAGGCAAGGTCTCAGCACCTTGGGACTTGTGTCACTTCTGCTGCAGCCTCCCAAGCAGCTCCAGAGCCAGCTTAGAGACAGAAGAAACATCATCTATTAATTTTAACAAACTCACCTTGGTTGAGTAGCTACCAGCATCATCACAGTGAAGCTGTAGAAACAGTTTATCAGGTCGCTGCAATTGTCAGATTCTTGTTCAAAATAGCGGTTATTTATCAGCAGGTAAAGATTGCAGTCTACTTGCTCTGAGTATTCAAATTATGACATGGAGAAGATTGATTTCCTGTGTTCCCTCTTCCTAGTTAGGTCTCTATTGCTGTGATAAAGCACCGTGGTCCTCCCAGGGAGGGAAGGCTTTATTTGGCTCACAGTTTACAGTCCATCGTCAGGCAAAGGCAAGGCAAGAACCTGCAGGCAGGAGCTGAACAGAGGCCGTAGAGGCCTGCCGCTCAATGGCTCGCTCTCCATGGCTTCCTCAGGCTGCTTTCTTAGAGAACCCAGGACCACCTGGCTGGGCACCAGTGCCAGTGAGCTGGGCTTTCTCGCATCCAGAAATGCCTTAAAGACTTGCTTATAGTCCACTCTGGTGGAGGTGTCGTAATAACAAAAAAAACCTGGCTAGGACACTTTCTGGTCAGAGGGAAAGTGATAACATGAGATGAGTGTTAGATTTAAAAAGAAATACTTGTCTTAGGTACTGGTTTATTGCTGTGAAGAGACATCATGACCACAGCAACTCTTATAAAAGGAATCATTTTATTGGGGCTGGCTTAAGGTTCAGAAGTGGCTGGAAGCATGTGTAGGCACAGATGGTGCTGGAGAGCTAGTTGAGAGTTCTACGTGCGGGTCAGCAGGCAGCAGGAAGAGAGGCATTGGGTCTGGCTTGGGCTTCTGAAACCCCAAAGCTCACCCCTAGTGGCACACTTCCTCTAACAAGGCCAAACCTCCCAATAGTGCCACTCTCTATGAACATATGGGGACAGTTTTCATTCAAACCATTACAACACTTCTATTTAATATCGTTAAATAGTGAGACAAAGTTTGCAGACTGCTGCTTACTGGAGTTTGGGGGCAATAATTTGGCTTGTTCTATAAATTTTAGGATTCTGAATATTTCTTAGAAAAGAAAGTTCCAAAGTCTGGCGCCTGTTTATCCTTAGGACCTAAGACCTATTAGGAAGGGAGAAGAAGTGTTTCTCTCAAGGCTGCTGAGGGTTTTGCTGAAGACATCCATTGTCTCTCATTCTCTGCATATTGTCCAGTTGTGGGTCTCTGTGTTAGTGCCCATCTCTGCAAAAAGACGCTTCTCTGATCTGTGGGTGTGGGAGTATGTCATTAGGAGTCGTTTTATTGCTATGTTCTTTTAACAGAACAACATAGTGGGTTTTCCCGCAGGACCCATGGCCTATCTAGTGTCAGATTCTTGACCATTTCAGCAGTTCCGAGTATGGGATCGATACCATGGAGTAGGCTTTAAATTCAAAGATAAAGAGGTTGGTTACTCTCATCACATTTTTGCCACCATGACACTTATGTTACAATCACATGATGTCACTGCCACACTATGCCACTATGACACAGTGTCACCATGACACTATACCACCAGACTTATACCACCATCACACTTACGTTACATCACACAGTGTTACCATCACACTTATGCCGCCATGACACTTACATTACAATTACACAACATCACCACCACACGTTTGCCACCATGACACTATGCTACCATCACATTTATGTACCATTACAGGATGCTGCCATTACACTAGTACATCTTGCAGTCAGGTCACTGTTTGAGGTTGCAGGGTTTGTAGCTGAGAGATATCGATTATTACCTTTTTCCTCTAGTAGCATGCTGGGTGCCTTCCCATGAGCATAGTCAGTAGGGGACAAGCTTCTAGTTAGACATAGTTCTAGTTAGACTGTCTCCATATTAGATGACATACATAAGTGTAGTTTTCAGCAATAGGCCCTTACCATCAAGTTGTAGAGGGTAACACAGTAGCCTGTGGTGTTTAGAGTTTCCATGGGGCTTCTTTGGCCAATGATTCAACAGACGTAACCCACACCTGGCACTGGATGCTTGGTGTGGCATGTCTCCCCTATTACTTGGCTACTCCATTTAGACTCCTTTCTTATATGTATGCATTTTAGGAAGCTTCTCCAGTAGTAGGTTTCCATACTTCAGGTTTCTTGATCCCGATTGTGATGGTGAGGAAAGGTTATGATCAGAGCCAGTAGGTAGATTCCAGAGCATACTCTGTTTACAGTCACCTTTAAACCTCCCAAGGGTATTTACTTGCCAGCACAACCTGGCTGCCCTTATATAAAACTCTAACATCTACTCATGATCACCATGTTCTAGTTTTATTAAGAATATTAGATATATCATATTGATAACAACGCAAGATTATTTAAAACAACTCTTTCTATACTCTTTAAAGCTTGAGGTACTCAACTTATGCCTTATTTAAAGAATGAACAGATAATTGTGTGAGTTTAGGAGCAAGATGCTTTATTTATTTCTCTGAATCTGTAGTCTTTTTCCATGAATGTCTTAGAAATGCCCAGAAGTCTTAGTCAGGTGTGGTGGTTCATGTCTGTTAACGCAGCATTCAGAAGGCCAAGGCAGGTGGATCATCATGGCCACATAGTAGGTTCCAGACCCCAGCCAAGGCCACAGAAGGAGACCTTGTCTCAAAAATAATAAATAATGCCTGGTGTATATAAATATATGTGTGTATGTATATTTATATATATGCTGGCCCAATTAAGTCTGAAATCTTGCATTCATTCCTTTTTGCATGGAAAAAAAGAACTTTGAAACAAATTATAGTGTCTTTGGAGGTGGGCACTAGAGGGCTAGGATTAAGAGTTTATATCATGAGGAACTAACTTAAGTAATTATCTGAGTACTGCTTTTCACATTAAATCATACTTGTTTTCTGATTCTGTTTTTTCAGTTTCCATAGCAAGGCGTGTTCAAGATCCATTAGCTGAGCTAGTGAAATTTGACCCGAAGCATATTGGAGTTGGAATGTATCAGGTAAAGCAATGTGGATCGTTTAAGTTTGAAGCCCATCAATACTAAGAGTATGCTTAAACCTGACATTGTACTTAGCTATTACTGGAAGTAGATTTCCATTTTCAAAGCCTATACAGTTTCAAGCTGTCAGGGAAAGAGAGATTTCTTCTTGCTTTTTCTTGTCTTAATTATTTTGATTAAGTTTTTAAATTGGCTATAGTCAGATTTGAAGACTTTGAAAACATTAGTCCAGGTATGATGGTGCATAAATATTAGGTTCAACTAGGTGCTTGATTTGGAGACCTGGTCTTTTCAACTCTATTATAAAAAATGGAAGGAGTGTGGACCATTGGACCATGTGACTCTTTGTTTAAACCAGAATGAACTCAATTGTTACTGGTCTTCCAGGGACCTCTGGTATTTACTGTGACCTTTTCTGCATTCATTTCTATTTGGTCATTATTAGTTTTGGATTTTACCCAGAGTAATTTAAGTCTTGTAGTTGTTGATAATTGCCATCCTCCTTATGGTTTTGTTGGTTCTGTATTTTCAATTCTTGAGCTTATATACATGCACTGAATGATTGAGGATAGCAGTGAACCTTAACAAAGAGAGGTACATAAAGTGTGTGGGCTATAGAGTCCTGAGGGCTCTGTCAAAGAATTCTCCTTTTTGTAGTAATTCTTTGCTAAACTGTGTGTGTGATATTCACTTGAACTCCTAGCTACTCATGAGGCTGAAGCAAGATGATTCCTTGAGTTCATAAGTTTGAACCCAGCCTGGCCAATGTGTAAGACTTTGTCCCTCCCTACCTCCCAAGTAGTCCTTGTTGTTGCTGTTGCTGTTGCTGTTGTTGTATAGTTTGGTTTTTGCTAGAGTGTCTTACTGTAGTCTAGGCTCCCTAGAAAGCATTATGTAGCCATGGATGGCCTCAAAATCATAGAAATCCTCCTGTCTCGGTCTCTTAGTGCTGGAAATATAGCCAGTCCTGACAGGAAAGTACTTTTTAGATCTAAAGTCCAGTTTCATGGAGTTGAGTGGCGCTGCATTATACTTTTTTTCCTAAAGAAGTATTATTAAGTCATGGCTTCTGTGTTACCAGAAATGGGAGAAACTCCACAAATCATTCCGCTCAACCCCATCACTTGACAGTAAAACAAAACCAACATGCTGTGCCCCAGAAGTACACAGTGGCAGTGTTTGGACTAATATGTCACCTACATTGAGATTCAGCTGAAACTATTAGCATTTTATGCTAGCTGGTGGTAGAACTAGCTATAGTCTTGTGATAGTTAGTGTTTGGGTTTAGAGATGTCTTTGAGATTGTTGATATACACTGCTATATGTCTATAGATACATTTTCGGAGAAGGTTAATAAAGAGAAAAGGTGTGAGTTGTTTTGTTTTGGTTGGCTGGTTGTTCTGTGAGTGACATCACCTAACAGACTAGCATACAGAGGAATAAAGGAAGAAAGGCTTCCTACGTCCTGCGTCCCGCGTCCCGCGTCCTGCTGCCGTGAGATGGGCCACATTGCTCCACCATTCTCTCCCTGTCAAGTAATGACGTTTTGAAACCTTGGGCCACATGAATCTTTCTTCCCTGAAATAGTTTTGCTCAGGTGTTTTGTCACAGTGATAAAAATCTGGCAAAATAAGATGAAAGATGGAGCAAGAACAGAAGCCTTGTAGAAAAGACCATGTAGCTCCAGCTCCACAGACAAGTCATCTGTTAACACACAAGTGTGATGCCAGGTGATGGGTTAGGGACATAATTTGCCATAAATTCATATGTATTATATAGCAATTGTGTATTTTACTATTAAGAATTTTGATTTATTTTCCTTGTTGGCTTGTATATATTTATATGTTAGTTTATTTGAAACATTTACATAAACTATATAAAGAGCATGTCCGTAGCCTGGCACCATTACGAATGCAGGGTTTTGAGCCATATACACTTGCAAGTGCCCATTATTCCAGGCACTGGGATGATTGGCTAGGAATTCAGTGCTTCCGTGGGCACTATAGCAAAACCCTGTCTCAAAAATAAACAAACAAACAAAATCAGATTTTTAAGGAAGATCTATTAACATGAGAAATTATTTTTGAAATGACCTATTTAAATTACACAAGGTTGTTAATATAGAAGTAAACTGAATTTCAGGGTAAAGTTGTGAATTTCTGTTAAAGAAGACAGCATCTGGCAGGCTGAACATGATGAGAAATTTTTATGTTCTTTGATCTTCAATTTTCTATACTGAATATATATTCTGAATTTTTATTATAAATTATTTATTTATTTTTTATGTATTTATATCCCAGCCTATGGACCATTTAATATTAAGTCTTCATACAATACACCATAGTGGGACTGACTTTCTTTTCAGTTGAGTTCCCTTTGATATAAGTTTCATCCTTATATCAAAGAAAATAGATCTAATAGGTAAACGTTGTTAACTGAGAAAATGAATGGTGTTTAAAGTAGAGTTAATGGAAGTGTCGACACTACAGTGTAACTTCAGTGGAAACTCAAGAACTTAAGAGCAGCTAAACTTATGAGCAGCTAGAATCTTCGGCAGTGCTCCAGCTCTCGTCTGCGAAAATGAAGAGAGCTGATCTTAAAAACACATGCCTGTCATTATTTCTGGAAAGCAAGGCATCCAGTGTGGTCGATTGACAGCATATCCCTGATCGACCCCTAAAGATGTTGCTGCAAAGTGGCTTGGTATTGCTCCCAGGAAAACACTCTGGGGTGAAGAAGGCAGGATGACGCAGGGCCTGGCTTGGCCGCTGTGGGATGTGAGGCTGAGGGCTTCACTTGGCCTTGTGGTGCCCTGCGTCTAGGTGATGGGTTACTGGTTCTTATGTCCTCTTGGGACTTTCTTGCACTTTCCTCTTATTAGCACCTTCACATGGTCAAGAGTCTGTTCAGTCATGGAGCAAAGACTCAGACACCCCTTTTTCCTCATTTGTGCCTCTGTAAGATCACTTGCTGGTGTTACAGACTGAAGTGCTGGAGCCCTTAGTGGACTGTCGCCCAGATCATCCTTCCTCCTCAGTGAGTGCCTGTGATGGCCGAGCCACTGTAAGGGAAGTCACCTTGCCAGCACCTGGCAGGTAGCAATTTGCATTTTCTCCTCTCCTCCTCCATGGAATCAATCCTGCATAAAAACAAACAAGTATATCAGAACCAAAGAAAGACAGTTCTTCCTGGTGAAAGGACTGGGTGGGTAGAACCCTTCCACAACCTGCAAGGGGTACAGGCGTGGTTAGGTCAGAAAGGCGAGGCTGCTTGTCTTTTTGTGTTGTTTGCTTAGATCTTTTAAAACACATTTGAGCTGCGGAGTAATGTGTCACTATAGAGTAAGACTTCTGAGCTGTCCATAGTTATCTGGGTACCTTGCTTATGTCATTACTGTCATCATTAGCATCTTCACTAAGGCAAAGGTGAGACAGAAAACTTTCCAAATGGGGACTTAGCCACTGAGCTGACTGGTTTCTGTCTACTTGACACAAATCTAGAGCTATTTCCGAAGAGGAACTTCAACTGAGAAAATGCCTCCATCAGACTGCACTGTAGACAAGCTGGTGCCAGCTGACTGAGGCAGGGCCACCACTAGTCCTGGGTTCCATAAGAAAGCAAACTCAGGAAGCCATGAGGAGAAGCCAATAAACAGCATTCCTCCATGGTCTCTGCTGCAGTTCCTGCCTCCAGGAGCCTGCCTTGCTTCCCTAATAATGGACTCTAACTTCTAAGCCAAATAAACACTCCATTTTGTACTGGACATTTAAAACTGTATATTTTTGACTTATGACATCTAGTACATTGAGAAATACTGATCATCACTTTATTTGTTAATGTGGAGTGCCATTCATTAGTCATGGTCTTTAAAGGAATACTGGTAATCTAATGCTCATGAGATTCCGGTCCGTTTTGCTTCCATGGATAGGACTCATAAGTTGCACAGTGGCAGCTCACATTAAGTCCATGTTCCCGTGGGAAGGGGCTGGTGAAGCACGACCCAGCCTGTGTCGACCCAGGGATTCTAAAGGGCTGTGGTGCAGGGAGCTGGCCATGCTGAGTTAGTGTGAGCTCATCCTCACAGGCAGCAGGCCACACTGCCTCTCCGTCCTTTGCTGTGCACGGTGGCATTGCAGTATCTTTCTGGTAGTCATAGAGAGGAATCCAAATGAAAAGAAAAAAGTAAATCAAGACCAGAAGACTGTCCAAGTTTATGAAAATTTTCTTTCCTTCTCTACTATTCTCAGCATTTAATACCATTACCAGCAAGAAAGTTCATGTGCTAGGAATTGTACAGTATTGACTCTAAGTCCATAGGAGGAAAAGCACCTGTTGCCTGGCATTTTGAACAACTGATTTTAGAAAACATCTTTATTTGGGGGTGAAACTGCTACTTGATTGACATCTTAGAGTACTGTTAACCAGGATGAGATATGTTGTTTTTTTTTAATAATTAAGATAAGGAATCTAAGTTGTTTGTTGTATAGTTTTACTTTTAAAAGTGTATGCATTCATAGGTGTAATTGAAAGAGAAGTCTCTCTTGATGTGTCCAGGTTTCCCATTTATTTGGGGTAGATGGGCCCAGAAGTACGAGTACAGTCAGACTTTGTAGGGTCCGACTTTCTGAGGCATGATGCACAAGCGAGTGTTTCTAAGTCTCGGAGGCGTGATTATGTCACAGCAGCATAACCTCTGGGCTTGCTTTATTACCTTTATTAAAACAAATCTGTATGGGGGTGCTATGGCTATTTTGGTGGTGAAGGAAATGAGGTGGCTAATTTATTATGTGAGCAGCACTTTGAACTAACCGCAGCATGATTCACTGAGAGTGCGGTACAAAACCCCAGTTCTGCAGACACGTCTGCTGTGTGATTTGTGGACCTTAACTTTCAACACCAGAGTGTGAAGTTTATCTACAAAACAATTCTCTCCTTTTTTCCTCTAATATTTTTGTCTAAATTTAAACTTGAAATTTTCCTTTATTTTATTGTGGGCACTTACTGAGTCTAAACGAACAGTCCTTGCCAATAGCCTCCAGGGAAAGTTGGGCTTAGACTCTCTGTATGGGGCCATTAGGAGAGTGGGGAGCACACCTTGACAGTTCCCAGACCCCTGGGTGTACCTCAGAAGGCCTTCATGGAATACACTGGCACCTCGTGGCTTCAGTATGTGAAGATAACTGTAGAATCAGACAGCAGTTAGGAGAAAGTTCCACATCTGAGGTCTTCTCCTTCCTGTTCTGTGTCCTCACACACAAATGCTACTGTGGAAAAGTCTCCTGCAAGAGGCTCCCTCCCCAGCCCTCCCGCCCCCAGGTGTTTATTTGTGGCTGGAGGGTGGTTGTGGGAGGAGCTGTGAGCACACACCACACAGAGGTGTGTGGACAACAGTGAGGGGGAGAGGTCCAACAAGCTTGCAGCACATATAAAGCTCCTGTTGTATACTCATAAACAGCCATTGAATGGCTGAGAAGGGTTGTTTTCCTTGGAACGGAGCCATGTCCAGCATCATCTGTGATGTGACCTGCCTAGAAGGTGAGTGAAATAGGTCATCTTCCCAGGGTGCTGTTTGAAAGACCCTTTCTTTCATTTTCCAGATTTTCCCAGTACCACTCATTTTCAGACCAAAAGAAAAAAGAAAAGGCTAGAAATCAGCTAGGCATTATATTGACAAGATAATGAAGGCATTTAATATCTGGGACAGCACCAGTTTGAAACTGTGCCGGCATCTGGATGGGTGCTGCGTAGGCATCACAGCCAAGCTGTCCCGTGATTGTGTGCCTAAACACGCCAGCCTGCTTCGCTACAGCTATGGCAGAAATTTAATTTAAAAGAAGTTGGGGAGTAAGGCAAACTTTTAGCTACAATGACCAGGTCTTTCCAGCTCCCATGTCACTCACTAGGAGAAGGAAATCATTTTGGACAAACAGGCTTTGGAGAAGACACTTTTGGACAGTGTGTGGCCTAGTAAAAGTGGGCTTCTCTTCTTAATGGTTTTTGCTACAGTTTAGAAGATTGAGATTTAACATTTACTTTTGGGAGTTATTTTTAAAAGTGTGATAGTTTAATTCCTCTCAATACCACAACTCAGTGTAGACCATCACAGCCACTTCCAAAGCCTGGGTCCTGGAGAAGGGCCAGCCCTGCTGTGCCTTGCAAAGCATTCTGCACTGCTTTCTGATAGGCTCTGATTAGCTCCTGGGGCATTTGTTCCCTACCCTTTCTTCCCAGGCCTCCTTACCCATCCTTTATATGGTTTAAAATACAGCCATGCATCTCTAAAAAAGAAAGCCAACCATCATTTGAAACATGAAATTTACAAAGATGTCTGTTAACAAGTTTAGGCAGCTTTTTTAGATTCTCAATATACAGATGTATGGATCTGTACAAAGGTTAGCATTACTACACCCAGGCCCAGTGATGGCAGCATGACACAGGGAGTCCCCCTGAGTCTGCTATCTAAGCACTGCCTAAAGTGAATGTTACCTTATAGTCAAGAGTGACACAGGAGGAAAAAGAAAACATTTTATGGGAAATGTATTTATCATTAAGCTTGTAAGAGATTCTTGGGTAGTTATTGTATCTGGGGCACAAAACCATGTTCATTGACCTATGTCAATCTTTGCAGTTGAATAGCTGTACTTCAGGGTGTGTTTAATCACAGTTTACCTGAGGGCTAATAGTCTTACATAGCCAGGGCCTCTCTTAAACTTAAATTGCATAAACGTTCTTAGGGCACCATCCTTGTTTCAGTGTGGTTCAGTGGAGAGAACCTAGCCTGGGGCTCCGTGGCGCTACCTTTACCGTGTCTCCTTGGTGAAATAAATTTATTTGTTCATGCTTTGTTGTAAAATAAGGATACCCACATGCTTTCTAGAAGACTGTTAACAAGAGAAAGAAAAATAGACATGAACTTGCCTCAAGGTTCAGGTATGAACGTGCTTTTGTTGCTTAGGAGACATCAAATAAATTCTGTGTACTTTAGAATTCTTTGGCCTTTTTTGTTGTTGTTGTTAAAAGTCCGTTTTACTCCAAATATTTATTCATATGTTAAGCTTATCAAGAATTCATAGACTCATTCAATGTCAAGCTCGCTCAGGTCATACTGGCACACATAAACATGTTCATTCCTGTCTGCCAAAAGGGAGGACAGAAGAAGCTGTGGGCAAAACTTCAGAACAAAGAATCAGAGTGGCAGCCTCACTATGGCCATAGTCCAGGAATGAGGAAATGAGGCCTGAGCTGCCTCTCGCTTGCACAGGGAGAGATAGGCGTTTGGAGCGGAGTCGGAGCATGTACGTGAGACTTCTGTTGGTGATTAACTCCTGACTTATCCCAGTCTACAGTGCTTCACGTGTTAGCTGACTGGCATGTGCGCCTGGTTCTTGTGCTGTGGCTCCTGTCCAGTGTTGAAACTGACTCCCTGTCTGGAGGTGGGAGGAGAAGAGGTAGAGTGCTTAGAGGCAAGCAGCAGCTCCAGCAGAGACCAGCTCCGCGCCCTGGCCTCACCATCTGATTGTGCGGTGGCAGCACAAAGCACCAGTTGGTTTGTTGACAGCTGCCTTTCCTCTCTCACAGTCAAGCTCTTTCTAATCACGGAATTACCAGCTCTTTTGTGTTTGAGACTTGGAGATTTGTAGTCAGTAAATAATGTGTGCCGACATCATCGTTTAGATAAAATTAGTGATTCTGCTGTAGAAATATGAATGCGGATTGTAATAAAAGAAAGAAAGATGCCTGAAGAAACTTGTGAGGTACATTTTGAACTGAAGGGCGTGCTGCGGTAGCTTTTCATGCGTGTTTTCTGAGTGCAATGCTTACCTTCTCAAGGACTCGTTACTGGGAGGCATTGTGTTTTCTGCTTGCTTACAAATGTAGTCTGCACATATGCAGCCGGTGGAAAAGCTTGTTCTGGTCCTTGTTGCCCACTGTTCTTTTGACATATTCCCCAGAACACTGGTGTTCTGGTGTTCACTTCACTGATGCTAAAGCCAGGATTGAAAGGAAATGAAGCTAAATCAGAGGTCTGCTTCTGCAAGGATGGTTCAGCCTCCAGGGTAGCTCTACCAGCTGGAAAAGACCTGAGGAGCCTCCTGCCGTGGATGTCCCCAGGCTTTGTGTGAAGACCCTTCCTTGGGCACTGCTGAGAGCCAGCCCCATCTGAAGTGAGGACGCTCCAAGCGCTAGGAAGTGGGAGGGAGGGAACGGTGTGCTTCTGCCACTCCACTGTAGCCTACTGAGGAAGACAGTAAATGTTCTCTAGTCATGTTTCAGGCACTCCTCTAGACTAGCCGTGCTTCTCAGAGGCTGCCTTAGGAAATGCCCGTCACTGCGGTGTGACCAATCGGCTTTTATTTTCTAAGTGTGTCTTTGATTGCTCTGTTGCTTGCTTTGAAATTTGAAGTTACAATGGAGTTAAAAATACTTTCCATAGTATTCTCCCTCTGGTCATAAAGGTATATTATATACATTAAAAAGTATTCTCAGTATAAAAATGTATTTTAAAAAAAGATAGTGAATAGCAATTTTTCTTATGAGAGACTGACTAGGAAAAGGAATGTATTAGTTTAAAATGTGTGAAAATCACATTTGAAATTAATATTTTATAGTATATATTTTCATTGTTTATACTGTATCTTTCATCTGTCTTTTCTAAAAGTCTAAGTTGTAAAAATATTTTACTCTATTTTAAAAGTATTTGTCAAAATCTTGTCTAGATAAGTGAGCCCAGCTGTTACAGGAACTAGACTATCAATGATGCCACCAGGTCCTCAGTGATGGTTAATACTTGGGGATCATTACCAGAATCTGACCCGTTCTGATTTTATTACACCATGAAAATGGCATATCTTTTAGCTGCTCTTAAACAATTTTAATTACATTTAACATGGGCATTTAGTCCTTACCTTAAACCTTAGCTGTAAACCACTGTGTTGAGAGCCAAACCAAGAGACTGCTGTGCCCCGGCTGCCGCAGAGGGGCGCTGGGGTGTACGGGGCTCTGCCTGCAGCTGTGCCATCGGCAGGCCTCCCTGAGCCGGATGCGGCTGCACTAGTGCTCAGGTGCCGTTTAAGGCACTTTACTGCTTGAGTGTCGGGGGGGGGGGGAATTTAGTTGTAGTTTTGAGAACTTCATCCCCAAATCATTTAATGCTGTATTTCATTTCAGCTGTTCCAAGTTTATGTGGATAAAAAATCAATCAGTTATACATAAAAAACTGTGCAAATCCTCACTCTTATGACCTGTGTGGGGGAGTACTAGGGTATGAGGAGACATCACAGGATGTCATTACTCCTCGTCTATATTGTTTGGTAATGCTTTCTCAAAAACTGTGCTCAAAATCCATGATTACCAGGCCATTAAGAAATACTGGGTTATTATCCTTTGATTAACATCCATGGCCTTTATTTTTGAATCAGATTCATAAATATATATATTTTCTCTGTCAGTCATTGTCTAGAATTTCAGTTTTGCCCTGCTTTCCATTACATACCATGAATTATATGAAATTAATTTAATCACTACTACAAACAGAAATTGAATGTGCCCTAATCCAGAGTTACGTTGTTTGCTTTTACAACTGTAAGTCATAAGTAATTAATTTTCCTTGGAAAATTAATTCACTTACCATTCCCAGTAGCATCATGTGTTGACACAGGGTTCTAGGTAGTTTAATATTTTTCTTCAGCATGTTGGCCTCAACTTTAGAAGACCTTAAATGAAAACAAATTAAAATTTAATCAACTGAATATAATTTGGGCTTATTTAAAACAAGTGTTGTTGTTGATGTCGTCCAGGTGATGATTCAAAAATTATATTCAAACTTTCCAGAATCTCCACTAGTATATTAACACATCTAAAACAATTTATCTTTGAAAAGCTGTTTATATGACAGTAATCATTAGTATGCTCTGAATAAACATTTTCCAGGACAGCATCAGACAGTGCTTTACCGTCATTTGCTGGGCAGGCAGATCTAGAGACAGACACCTTGGCCCCCTAAAGTGGCTGGCTGTCATATCTGTTATCACAGAGGTTGCTTCAAGATCTGCCTCCAGCTTCACCTAGTACAAAGATCTCTGGCAAGCTCTTTTTTTTTTTTTTTTTCTTTTTAAGTACTTTTAAAAGTAATGTATTTATTTGTATTTTATATACATTAGTGGTATATGCAGGCCTGCCTGTGTGTCTGTGTGAAGTTATCAGATCTCCTAGAACAGGCATGGTGTGAGCAGCCATGTAAGTGCTAGGAATTGAACCCTGGTCCTCTGAAAGAGCAGCCAGTGCCCCCAACCGCTGAGCCATCTCTCCAGACTGCAAGTTCTTCTCAAACCATGAGAGGTGCCTCGTACGCACCCGGCAGTTGTTCCCATGTCGGCTGTGCCCCTCTGGTTCTCTCAGCCTCCTGGTTCATTCCTTTCGCTCCTCTCCCAGAAAGGCCCTCGTGGAAACTGAAACTAGTAAGCTTCTTTCAGCTAAAGGAATTAAGTTCTGCACACTGCTGCTTATATTCTGGGAACTCAGAAAGCATGAGCAAACCAAATTTAGCTTCCTTTTGCATTTGCCAGAAGGTTATTTAGTAAGGTGACTTTTTTTCCTGGTTCATGGAACTCTATAAAACATAGAGTGTTTATAACTCTGTTTATATTTACTTAAGTCACTAAGGTGAGCTTCAGTGATGGAGGCAGGGTTACATTTTAACAAGTGGAGCTTATTTTATAAATGTGCCTTTGTGGCTGTAGCTTTAGAAAGTCATGAGGTAGCAGTGATGTGCTCTTTGTGTCTTTTGGAAAGAAAATTCACTGTTTAACTCCAACACAGAAATAGCGTGAGAATCCGGAATCACTGCTGCTGGTTGTTCTTCTGTTCAGCTCTTTGCCTGTGTCCTGGAGGTGCAGCGTGTCCAGGGAGATGGTTGGCCTGCTCCTCTCACTGTAGGGAAGCGACAGGGACGTCCCCATCCCTCACTCAGCTGCTGCCTTCAGAATCAGTAGCGCAGCTTTCTTCTTCACATCCACAGACAAGGTGAGAACTCATGTAACATATGAGTCATGTGCCATGCCATAGACATGTTTGTGCTCTGACCCAAGTACAAATGGCGGCATGGTCATATTGTTAAGGGAAAGTGATCTTTCACATATAACTGGAGTGGGCATTGAGAGCAGTGAAGACTTGCAGCATCTCCCTGCTGTGTGTTAGGTGTGCGTGTTTTGTAATAAGTCATGCACTTTTTTATGCTGTTTCTACAATGCCTTTATTCCGAATTGAACCAAACAAGCTTGCTTTATCTTGAAGTAGGAAAGTATTAATAAGCATTTTTACCTTGAGAATATAGCCTCAGAAAATTAAATTCAAATAAGAGGTATTTGGCTTATTGGCCCGTCTCTACTTTTTGGATGAAATGGTTGTATTTTAGAACCATATTAATTTTATTGTGAACTAAGACACATACGGGGTTTGTGTGTATAAGTAGGTCTCGAGAGTGTGGAAATAAGAGGTGCTGATTGAGCTACAGATGTTTACCTAAAGCTAGCAAATACAAAGTTTATTTAAAAATTATTCATTCAAGAAACAAAATTCAGAGAAGCAAATTTTCCTATTTATCTTTAGGTTAGAATAGAAGAACTAAGACTTTGTAGTAGAAACATAATTTTTTAAAATTATATGTTAAGATGACACAAATTTTGTGACTTGGTAAATAGTAGTTGTAATGTTTATAACACTCAACAGTTAAATGACTATCATGCAAATGCCCAGGACCTTAGTGCAGAATCTGGCTTTGGTCAGTAATCCCTTTTTCTTTTTGGGGTGTGTGTTGGGGGGGGGGTGTCCGGAAGCAGAGCGTAAATAATTATACTTACTCTTAAATTGCTCCCTGAGATATGGTAAAAGTGAGATTTGAAGACTCTTAATACCTGTCAGAGAAGAATATTTATGTTGTGTAAATTGTAACTCTTCAATGGGCTCCTTCCAAATGGCATTGAGTGGAAAAGTTAATTTCTACCTGAAGAAACTGCACAACTATTCATTTGCTTTTATCCCATGCTGTTTTTTTTTACAAAGACTGAATTTGAATATATTTTTACTTCTCACAAAAATAATATTTAAATTAAGGCAATACCAAGGAAAGTAAAATGGCAATTTGCCACTAAGATTAGAACCACTAAGATTAACAGAACTCTCTAGTCCAACAGATGGAATCAGGCTCCCATGATATCTTGTATGACCTGGATTCTGCACAGACACAGTGGAGTAAATCCCGTTGTACGTGGACTCTGACTAAGATGCTCAGATCGAAGCACAAACAGCGCAGACAGTGCTGCACTGAGAGCCCCGCTGTCTGCCTGCCAGGGCTGCCCGGCAGCCTGTGGTGTAGAGGCCAGCTCACCTCCATCTGCTCTGCTGTCTGCAGCATCATTGGTGCGTCCATCCAGTGGATAAAAACGTCTCCAAGAAACAGCAGACTTGTGTAAGAAGGGGGAACGGTTTAAAAAGGGCCTCCGGGTGACTCTGAAGTAAAGTAGAGATGTGTCATTGCAGTGCCTGAATTGCCACATTTGCTCCCCTAAAGCTGTGTAGCAGAAGAGAGGACTAGAACCTTTAAGTTATGCCCTGTCTCGGGGTTAAACCAGAACTTTTTTCTCCATCTATACTATTAGAAGAGCAACTTTTGAGTAGTGATTTTTTTTTTTCATAAATCAAATTCTTAAAGTAGAACTTCTTCCCAAACTTTACCTCTAACATTGAGTTTGCAACTTTTAGGATAAAGGAACACCAGTTAAGAAACGATTTTAACAATAGAAATAAAAACTTGATCCTTGTGAAATCTACAGAGCTCTCAAGTGATGGCGTTGCCTTTCACCCTCTGCTCTCGTCAGCAGAACAGAGGTGAGTCTGCACGGATTCATCTCCTGTGGTAATGACAGAAATGTACTGCTCGCTAATAATGACATTGGGCTTACTTTAACGCTAGTGTAGACTCTGTGTGCTGTAATACAGAAAATAACGAGTAATATGGAATGAAGTAGATTATTCTGTCTAGTAAGAGCGCTTAACTCTGGTGGGGCCACCAAGAAGTTTGGTCATGATTGACAAGCATCTAGTGGAGTCTTCTTTTTCTTCCTCTTTTTTCTCCCCTGTAGCAATGTTGAAGTCAGTCAAAGTATATATACAAAGCTGAGTGAATACCAGTTTCCCCAGTACAGGGGCTATTTTTTCAGGAAGTCTAACTCAAACCAGATGTTTTGCCTAGACCTAGAGTTTGCTGCTGCCAAGTATCTCATCAGAGGTCAGAGTTCTGGGCTCTGGGCCCTGCTAGAATTCTTTCACAAATTGCTATTCGGTGAGGTTTTAATCCTAATGGAAAGAATAATGTGCTTGTAAAATCTGCAGTTATTACAAACACAGTATACATATTGTGAACTTCAAATGACTACATATTTCACTCCCATAAACAGGGACTGCAGATGGATGCCTAGTGTGATAGCTTTAGACACTCTTCTAAAGCCCGTATGCAGTTTATACCATGTTAGCCATTCTCATGTGTAATATCCCAGTAAAAGCAAGCCTGTGTTTGGGTGACACTGGGAACGAACTCACCCTCCCTACCAGGTCCAGTTTTCTTTTTCTTAAAAACAAACTTTGCAACCTCATGCGGCTGTTTGAACACATAGGAAGGTCTGTGGATGTGACAGTCAGAAGTGAAAAGTTCCTCAGGTGACATAGAAGACTCCATCATGTCAGCATGCAAGTGCCTGTTTTCAGAAACATGTCTGTTGATATCACATGCATTTGCTCAGATTCCTTTGGAATGGTGGGTGTAATTGAGACTCGTTGGGAAGGAAAGAAGATTAGTGATACTTACCAATAGTGTATATTTAATAATATAAGTTATTAAATGCTGATTTAGGGGCTCTGTTGTTGTATGAGCCCAAGAATAAATCTGAAGTACCTACAATGTCTAAAATCCAAGAATCCCTATTTGGCCAATTGATAAGTTTTTTAGTTAGACTGGACCTACTCAAATTAAATCTGCTGTTGTAGCAAATGTGACCAGTTTTTTGTGTTGACAATGCAGTAGAAGATCATATTTGTGGAAAAGAAAATTAAGCTTAAAAAACTAGACAAATTCTAATATCTGAATTATGCCATTCCATACCAACAGATTATAGTATTTATTTGGAAATGGGATTCTAATTTTATGTTTTTGTATGAGGTCTTCTGTAAGTCTTGGAAATAAATAAAAGCAGTTAATTCCAGGACTCATGATTCTAAAAGGACCTAATAGGATGTATACAGGAGGGCAGTGCTTTTTAACTACCAGTCTTGTTACATGTCTATAAAAGAAAATTAGCACTGATGCTTGCTCTGCTACACAAACTGGCCATTCAACAGGTGTTGGGAGGGGTCATCATCTCCATGAACTGCTGCCCTAATTGCTGCCAGCAAGTGAGAAGAAAATATTCAAGTATGATACAAAGAGATTTTGTTTGGAAAATCTATAATGTATCAATTTATTTAAAACAAAAAGATCTTTCTTGCTTCTCTTCCCCCTCCTCCTGTGTACTGCATCCATCTCTCTCTCTCTCTCTCTCTCTCTCTCTCTCTCTCTCTCTGTGTGTGTGTGTGTGTCCTGTGTGTATGTGTGTGTGTGTGTGTGTGTGTGTGTGTGTGTGTGTGCTGTCGCTATGCTGTGTTGTGCTGTGCCGTGCTGTATATCAAACCAAGGTCTTAAACTAACATGGCATAGACCCTACCAGTAGACTCCCTTTCCTCTTCTAAATGGTATTTTCTGGTCCTTCTCTTGCTGTTAGATGCCTCTGACGCCGCATGGTTGGCAGCTCTCCCACCTGACGGTGCTACATTTAGACCCTGTCCTTTAGTTTCACTGTGGTGTATGCTTCCCTACAAGAGGGTCTTTCTTGAAGACAGGGTTAGTGTTACTTTGTAATGTCTTTATTGTCTTTGATATTCTGAGCAGTAAAATAATGTTATTTTTTTTAATGTTCATAAGCCTCAGTTTGTAGGTTTTGTCCTAAAAAGCCAGGGGATACCATTATCAATTTCTGTAAACAAGTAGAAAATAAATGTCAAAACTTAAGCCTACAATCCATCCTATGTGGCACAATCATTCAAGTGTGATTTAAAACACAGTCTGAGACTATGATCATGTAATGAGAAACAAACAATTCCATATTAATGAGAACCCATTTGCCAATAACTCTGTCATTTGTAACTTGAATCAGTCATCACCCCTGCAAATAACCCTTTCAAGACATTATTTGCAATTTTGTCCTCTGCTTTTTGTCCTTGATGTTGTGAAAATGGCCGTCTACTGTTACAGGAATGAAAAGAGATCCCATTCAAACATCTTTTGTGTTTCCACTTTCGGTGAAAAATGTTTTTCAAACCTGCAGCTGGTTATTTCTGCAGGAGTTCCCACTTATGCTCAGATTTGATTGACATTTTGAAATGGCAGGTTTTCATGAAAAGCTGTTAACTTGTAGAATTCAGTTATGGTACCAAGACAGACTGACTTTGTTCTGTGGCTGGGACCTGTCCAAACTAAATAGAGCCCTGCATCTGAATTTAATAGTGCTCCTCGGCCAGGGCAGGCCACTTTGCCTTTGATTCTTCCTCAAGACTGATGCTTCCTATGTGTTCTGAAATAAATTTGATGGGTATTCATACCAACATCTTTCTGTTCTGTAGTTGCTTTAATTGACATATGTAGTCGTCTCCTCCCCTCCCCTCCCCTCCCCATCTAATGGATCAAGACAGACCTTCATTTTTAAATTGAGAAGAGCTTCATAATTTGCAACTAGTGTTACAGAGCACAAAAAATTAAAAAATAGTGTAATTTTTTTTTCCCCCAGTATAGAGGATCTAAAATTTTTGGAAATACATCCCTACTGTTCATGGGAAAGTATGTTACATATGGCTGTGCAGATCTGTTTAGTATATGATACTGTGCAAATGTAGTTAATACTATCCATCTGCTTATTCAGCCAGTGGACCATTTCAAGGCCACTGCACTAGGTAGCCAAGTACGTGTGCTGTGTACTTTTTCAGTGTCTTATTTTATATAACCGCAGGTCCATATGGCTGTTAGCTGCTAAGGGCCTCTCCCTGTCCAAGTGCTTCACTGTCTTTATCTTTGGTTATACGTTGCAACATTCTCATGAGTTTAATGTGAAAATGTGCCTGTTGTGCTTTCTATGGTCCTCTGCTGTCCTTTGGAAAATATAAGTAAAAATGGGTTTCCCTCCCCAACTACTAGGGTGCTTATCTTGAATATTTCTATGGACCGGTTTGATTTTCCTATCAAGATAGTACTAGGAAAGGTTATCACTGTCAATCCTGGTGTCTTTTAGTTTGTTTTGTTGTTGCATTATTGCCTATGCAAACCTTAAACTTGAAACACCCCCTTTGTCTGGGCTTCCAGGTGTGGGCTATAGGCACATACCTCCAATGCCTGGCTTCTGATTGCCTTCGGAATCATGAATTGATTTCATTGACATAGCTAACTCCAGACATCTTAGTTCATTTTACTGTTACGTGGCTTACCTTACAAAAAGAGCTTGCATGCCTACAGGAATATGAGCAAGGGCTGCACAGTCTGCCTCTGAGACTGCTGGTCCGAGATACGGTGTTTTAGTGCTTTTTTCCCCCCTTATAATTTAGCTTCAGGGCTGAAGTTCATTGAGAATACAGGAGTTCTTACCTCTTATCCACAGGGATAGGTTGGAAAACCCTACATGGTTCTTTAGATCATGCATTGTAGCAGACCCTGTATGTGTATGTATGTGTTCTTTATGTTTTTTTTCTATACTGTACACACCCATGTTTAAAAAAATTCAGTTCTAAATTGAGCATAGTGAGAGATTACCCACAATGGTGATGCAGAGCAGATATACAATGTAAAGTATGTGAGTAGGTCTCTCTAAATCCCTTACTGCACATTTGTTTTCACCCCTAAAGGAAATTCTTTGTATCCTCTCTTTGGCATGTGTAAGCATCATGATTCTAGCATCAGTGCTCCTGTACATTCATTGCTCCTACACACTGGAACCATTGCTAAGTACAATGTGGGTTACTCAAGCGTAGGCACTGGGGTGCCGAGACAAGTGATCTGAGCTAAGCTAGCCACCAGCGACCATCAAAGGAGTGAATACAGCACGATGTACTGGGCAGAGGGAGCCAGGTCTAGCCAGGAGCAGGCAGGATAGAGCAGAACTTGAAACTGAAGTTTTAGGTTTGTTTGTTGTTTGTTTTCTTTTTAATTTCTGAATTCCCATTTAAATTTAGAGTCATGGTTAATCACCAGAACTGAAGCTGTGGAAAGCAAAACCACAGATAAAGAATACCCTTGTACTGAAAAAAAAAATGACAATTCTAATATCCTTGGCTTTTAGTATTCTACCCAAATTTTGCTCCCCAACAATTTATGAAATTGAAATAAAATTATCCATTTCCAGTTGTAGTAATATAGAGGATTTTAGAACATCAGAGAAGACTTAATAAAAGTAATGCAGCTTTGAAGTTAGTCTCTCTGTGCCATTTCTAATTGAGAGCTAGTTACTATGTTTTCCCCCTAATTACAAAATAACTGAAGCTCAACAAACTCAGTGCCTTTTAATAGTAGAACCAAGAGTTGAAGCTAAGTCTACTTGGATTCCCGTTCTTACACATGTGTAGTATAATGAGTGTGTACTAATAGCCCTAGAGCAGAACACTTGCTCCCCACCAGCACCCAGGAGGCAGGGCTGCGTGAATCTCGGAGTTGGAGTCCGACAGGGCTACACAGAGAAACTCAGTCTCAAAAAGCTAAAAAAAACCCAAACAAACAAAAAACAGTTATATACTACAAACAAAATGATAGCCAAGTTTCCTGGTGTTGCTCTTCATAGCTTCATTCACCATAACCAGTGTCCCACTGCTTACTTTTTAACCTTCGGAAACGAAACAGTGGTGTTTACCATAGACCTGATAAACACTTTATCTCTGCCCTAGGGACAATGCGCGTCCTCCTTATATAGTCAGGTGTACTCAGGTCTGCTGCTCTGTGTACTTAGTCATAACTGCAACTGTTAGGATTCTGTCTAAGCCCCTCCCCACAGTTACCTGGCAACAGCCAGGTAGGCCTGGCCCACTATAAAAGGGGATGCTTGGTCCCTCCTCTCTCTCTTCTCTTGCCTCTCTATTCTCTCACTCTCTTAGCTTCTCTCTTGCCTTCTTGGGCTCTTTCTCTCCTCCTCTGCCCCCTCTCTCTACATGGTCATGGCTGGCCTCTACTACTCCTCTCTCTGCTTCTCTCTGTCCTTCTCTGCCTCTTCTACCCTCTTAACTCCCCTCCCCATGCCCTAAATAAACTCTATTCTATGCCGTGTCTGGTCCCCCACACCGTATGCATAGAACATGTCCTTACTCTGCTTTCTCTCTTTGTGACTACAACTGCAGCCCTTTGATGGCCGCCAGCACAGCTCTGTGTGCCGAATGCCCATTATCACAGATACATAGTATTCCCTTTTGGTTTTCTTTTGGTTAAAGAAGCTTCTCTGTGAAACTAAAAATAAATATGATCCAAAATTTGTAACAGTCTTATGAAAGCTAAGTTACCTCTTTTCCAAGTCCCATTTCAGAAATGTAACACACCATTTTAAGTAATTGTTTACAGATCCTGGGCAAAGGGTGGGAAAAGCCACTAATGTAATCTCTGCTGTAAACTGTGTAGAGAGTTTACTACAAGCTTGTATGCCACTCATAGTACATGGAAAAATAGGAAGAGGGGAAACACACCTATCTACACTGGTGCAGAGTTGTGGGAAGTGTGTAAATGTTTGGAATGTTGAAAAATATTTTACTTTCATGCTTGAAAGAGTTTTACTGACATACATATTGAGAATAATGTTTCCTTAAAGGTTTTCCTGCATACATTCTACTATCTACCATGCAGGATCCATGGCGAGTTGGTTCCCATTTCCCTCGAAGAATAATCTGTATTTTGAACCTCTGAAGCTTGTTGTTGCTTGTGATGGTTTCAGTGGGAGTGACCCTGCAACGCTCAAATGTTTGGATACTTGGCCCACAGTTGGTGCAACTGTTTGGAAACGACTAGGACGTGTAGCTTTGTTGGATGTGTCTCAGGGAGTGGGGAGGGACTTTGAGGTTTCAACAGCCTGTGCCACTCCGAGTTAGTGTGCCCAGTGCCCCCCTGTATGCTTTTGGATAGAGGAGTGAGCTCTCAGCCGCTGCCCCAGCGCCATGCCTGCCGCTGTGCTCCCTGCCATGATGGTCACGACTCACCCCGTTCTTCTATAAAGTGACTAAGACCAAAGCTGGTGCCAGGCTAGGGTGCCAGGATATGTGACAGCCCTGACCATACTGGGTTTTTTGTTTTTGTTTGTTGTTGGGTTTTTTTTTTTTTTGAATAATGTGGAAGACTTTGGACTTTGGGGCTTTGCACTAAGAAAGCAGTTGAATGCTTTAAGTAGGAACTTGGAAAATAGTACTACTGAGAGCACTGAAGAGAGTACTGAGCCTGGCTCGGGAGGCTCCAGACAGGAACAGTATTAGGAATGGCCTGGAGACCAGTCTTGGTGTTGGCAAAGAACAGAAATGGCTTTTTGCCCTTGTTATAAGAATCAGCCTGAACCCAAATTGAAGAGTTTTGGACTAATTTTGATGGCAGAGGGGATTTCAAGATAGCCTAAAATTGACTATGTCACTTGGTGATTAGTGAACAGTCTTATGTAGGTCTACAATAAACATGAGCAAGTGGGACAAAAAGAAATGCAAAATGAGTGCTTCAAGGGGAAAATGAATATTTGGGAATTTAATATTCAGGCCAATGCTTGTGCTGACCCACCCCTTTAAAAAGGAAGGAGGGAGGGAGGGAGAAAGAGAGGGGGGAGAGGGAGAGAGAGGGAGAGAGAGGGAGAGGGAGGGAGAGAGAGAGAGAGAGAGAGAGAGAGAGAGAGAGAGAGAGAGAGAGAGAGAGAGAGAGACACCAAATGCCAATCAAAGGGAGTGGTGATTTTGCTGTAAGACCCCAAGAAAAGCGCTAAAGAATTATCTGTTCCTAAAGAGCATCAACAAAGGTCCTACTAGCTGAAGAGCTACTGGCATTTGATGGCTGTAGGGAGATAGAGAACTGGGTTTCTTTAAAATCACTGGTAGGTCACCCCTACTCCCAGTAGACCCCACTCCCAGTAGTAGTTTGGCAACACAAATTGGACTTAATATCTATAATGAAAACTCAAAATTATAGTGGTGAGGGTGAATATAGAAGAGTTGGGAAGGGGAGATGAATATGAACAAAATACATTATATGAAATTCCCAAAGAATTAAAATTTTTTTTGAGGATCCAGTTATCCAAAGCAGACAAGAACTCTGTTTTATGTAGCAGTGCACACTTCCTTAGTAGGTTCTATTTTGCCAGGATCTCTTGAAGGGGAAGTGTCTACCTGCCACACTGAGGAGAACTTCTTCTGGTGGCTTTATATATAGGTCCTCCTTAGTGAAGAACAAGTGTGTATGTGTTCATTTCTCTTAGATGGGGAAAGCGGCATAAATATTTTACGTGCCTCTTCGGGTAAGCCTTCTGCATGTCATGGTTGAGCTGTGTCCCTGACCAAGTTCATGCTTTAGTTGGAAAGAGATATAGCTTGCTAGAATAAGGCCATAATAGATTAGTGTGGACCTTGATCCAGTGGCCAGTGTCCTTATGAGAATAAAGACCTCTGGCATACAGGCAGAAAATACCATGTGCAGGAGACAGGGACTAGCATCCTGTGTAAAAAACAGGCCTGTTAATTTTTACTGTCTTGGAAGGAAACTGTTGTATAGCCTAACTTTGAATAATTCCCCTGACTTACCTATTATGGTCTTTGACACATCCTAAGAGCTCTGGAGAGGTTGTACCTGACTTGAAAAGCTCCCTCCTCAACTGTATTCTGTCTGTGATGTGCAAGCCTGCAGTGTCCCTCTCAAGGGGCTTGGTGTTGACACCTGGTGGCAGATCTACCACGGAGTATTCATCAAGGAAAAACAAAACCTTGATCCTTTTTGTTGTTTTCCTTCATGCTTTCTTTAACTTCACTGGGAAAAAGGTCTAGAACTTAAATCTTTAAACTTAGTCCTTGTTGAAATGGAAAGGTTTTATGGGCAAGTTTTCTCAGTGGTTGAGATTTTGGTCTGATGCCTAATAACAGGCATCATTAAAAGCAAGTGTGGCTCGGGCGTGGTCAGTGATAGCGTGTGGCCCTTTCTCATGGTGCCCTTGTATAGTTTCTTTCATGTGTTTCTAACTTGGGGTTTGTGGCTTAACTAGTCCTAACTCCTCTGGTTTCTCTCTATCCTTGAGAGGAGTTGCCTCTGAGATCTCACATTGTAGAGAGAAACTTGCCACACTGTGACCCCTAACCTATGCCATAAATCCTCTGAAATTCTATTTCTTCCTGATCTGTGCCCATGTGACTCTCCTCAAGACTCCATTATTAGATTCTGACAGCCTTTTAAATTTGTAAGTGCCACAAACATGTCACTAGAGACTAATGGGTAAAAAGAGAATTCCTTGCTGGAGAGGATATGGGTAGAATATTCCAAGTAGCAGATCTGCATCAATAGTGTGAATGTTTATGGAGTGTTGAAAACCATGGAAGTCTTAGGCCAGAGTCATGTGCAACTGAGTATTAGAAATTTTGACCACAGAAGTGAAGACACATTCTATTTACTCCAACAAATGTTTGTCAAGTTCTTTACAACTATTTGGAAGACAGCTGTCATTCTTCAGAACTTGAACCATTAATGACAGTGATAAATTGTTACTGTCAATAAAAGTGATTGTCTCTTGTATCCAAGATGACTATTCTCTGCCTCAAGTTCTTAAAATGGAGAGTCAATTTAGTTGTGCGATTTTACTTTTATTTTTCTTTGTCCTCTAAGAATATTTTTTAATTATTATGTGTTTTATGTGTGTGTGTGTGTGTGTACACACACATGTACATGAGTGTAGACACACACACACACACACACACACACAGAGGTCAGAGCACAATTGCAGGAGTTGGTTTTCTCTTTCCACTTTGTGGGTCCCAGGGACACAAACCTATTGCCTGCCTGGCAATATTTCTGAGAACTTTTGCATCATTTCTGACTGATTTCTGGTCTTGCTTTCTGTGTCAGAAGTTTGTGTTTCCTGCACAGTAAGCAACCGCAGAGGAAGAGCCTTGCCCTGCTTTTCACTGCTCCCAAGAACTGCTTCTGCCTTGGGAGACTGAGAAGTGCATACATTCAGAGGAAATTACCCTGAATATGATGCCAGGTAGCATGTTAATGCTATTTTTAGCTAAGAGGATAAAGAGCTTTTCAAAATTATATTTTTTATCCTTGTACTGGCATAGCCTTTGATGTTTTTCTTGAAAACTACTAGCAGGCAAAAAAAAACCTAATGAAAAACTAAGCTATCATAAAGTGTCTCTGAGAAATGAAAAGAAGAAGGAAAAGGACGGGAAAGAGAGAGCAAAGAAAACCATGACTAAAGAGCTCAGCCCCTCCTCACGCAGCCGCAGCCGAGCAGGTGTCTGTGTGAACAAGCATCTCTCCTAGGCTGGAAGGGGCTGCCTGCACAGTAGTGGGAAATTTCACCCTGCATAGAAAGTAGTTACTGTTGTAAAACGGCACGTTTCTTAAATGTCCTACAACAAAGCCACTTCACCCACTACAATGAAGGGTGAAAAAGAAGTTAGTTCTTGTGAAGGACTTAAGGGGGATGAGCTAGGAGTGTTTTCTCCACAGTGCAACTGATCACGATGTCAGGAAATTGCATTTCACTTACTATTTCTACCAGTCTTCATTTAATTTATCTAACATTAAGAGGGTGGGAACTGTTCAGAGGCTAAGGCAAGAAGCTCACAAGCTAGAGGCCAGCCTGGGAAGGAAGAAGATTGGGCTACAGCGCCATGGCAGTGCTGGAGGCAGAGCAGGCGCGCATGGCTCTGCAGCCCAGCTGCTTGAGTTAACGGCAGGTTGACTCCACTCCTGTAACGTTACAGTCAGGCCTGGCTAGCCTCCCCTCTTTATCCAAAGAAGTTGACATCTCAGTAGCTAGTTAGTGTTTCAGCTATTGCCAGCACAGTTCTCTTCCCCGCTGTCCTCTCTGTCTACTGTATAGCAGCATTTCTAGATGGCTTATGTCATGGCCTAGTAGCATCTAATAAAAGTCTGTTGTGGCCACTAGCATTCCAGGATATTTGTTAGTGATTCCTGACTCCTCCTGTTCACACCAGATCTCATCTCTGCCCCCACTGTAACAGTCTTTCTACCCTCTACTTGATAGAGGAAGTGGTGCTGTGTCTCTTGAGATCCAGTTATCCAAGATAATCTCAACTTAACAACTGCTTTCATCCATCCTTGTGGCCCACTTGATGGGAAAGAAACTCCCACGCCATGTGCAGCCATATGCAGTGGCCTGTGTGGTGAGGCCTGGAGCCTCTGGGGGCAGCAGGAGCCTCTGAGGAACTTGGCAATGATGCGAGTCACCTTTGACCTGACCATAGTTCCAACCTGTCTCTTGACAGAAAGCTCATAGGAAACCCTCCTGAGAGGCTTTGCTGAGCTGTTCAGAAACTGGGAATATAAGTGCTTGTTGTCTGTGCCCAGGCTTTGGGGTAACTTGTTACACAGCAGTAGATAACTAGGGCAGTCTGATTGTGAAGATCTGATGCATTTCTAAAGTTTTCCCTTGTTTGAGCTGAGAAAAAGAAAAAAGGACTCTCTTAGCATCAAAATAGCAGGGATGTCATAATTACATAGCAAATGACAGTTACTTAAAGGAAAATTATCTTGTTGAGAAACTTGTCACACTGCTCCTTTTTCTGTTTTGCTATGGAGCAGCTGACAACTTTATCATCACCTGGCATCCACTTCCTGCCGAGTTTCAGTTGATGACTCTCAACTTTGCCTGG
Organism: Apodemus agrarius; assembly: GCA_964023405.1. Classification (NCBI taxonomy): domain Eukaryota; kingdom Metazoa; phylum Chordata; class Mammalia; order Rodentia; family Muridae; genus Apodemus; species Apodemus agrarius. Next base: position 132,655,681 of record OZ030011.1, on the reverse strand, counting down.
TTTTTTTTTATATATGAAAAGGTATGTATTTGAATGATGTTAACAGTTTTTTGTTTTTTGTTTTGTTTTTACATTTCTTTCTTTTTTTTTAATTGCATATATTCTATATTTACATTTCATTTCCCTTTTTTCTGGTTCCCCACTCCCAAAGGTCCCACATGCCCTTTTCCCTCCCCCTGCTCCCTCATCCACCCCTTCCCACTTCCCTGTTCTGGTATTCCCCTACACTGATGCTTTGATCCTTTCCAGCACCAGTGTCCACTCCTCTTGTCAGACATCATTTGGTATGTGAATTGTGTCTTTGGTGTCCCAAGATTCTAGGCTAATATCCACTTATCAGTGAGTGCATACCATGGGTATTCTTTTGAGACTGGGTTACCTCACTTAGTATGATGTTCTCCAGCTCCATCCATTTCTCTAAAAATTTCATGAATTCTTTGTTTCTAATGGCTGAATAGTATTCAGTTAAAAACTCCATGGTATTGGTACAGTGACAGGGAAGTGGATCAATGGAATAGGATTGAAGACCCAGAATTGAACCCACACATATATGGCCAATTGATCTTCGACAAAGGAGCTGAAAAATCCAGTGGGAAAAAAAATAGCCTTTTCAACAAATGGTGCTGGCTCAACTGGAGGTCAACATGCAGAAGAATGAGAATTGATCCACTCTTATCTCCTTGCACTAAGCTCAACTCCAAGTGGATCAAGGACCTCCACATAAAACCAGACACACTAAAACTAATAGAAAAGAAACTGGGGAAGACCCTTGAGGATATTGGCTCAGGGGGAAAATTCCTGAACAGAACTTTGCCCGTTTTATACTCAGTTATATTCTAGATAAAAGAAAAAAGATGTTGTCTTTGAATTGTGGCTCAATAAGCTCTGAGCCTAGGGGAGGAAGTGATGTGGCGTTATTTTACTGTGGCAGAAGATACAGCTCCATATTTGGATTTTGTTTTCTCTTGTTTTTGAAAGAGTCTCACTGTGTGGCCCCCAACTGTTCTAGAACTTGATTTGTAGACCATGCTGGCTCTAAATTCACAGAGATCTGCCTGTTTCTACCTTCTAAGTGCTGGGATTAAAGGCATGCACCAACACATCCCCTTTCCAGTTGTTAAAATGTAGTTCTTTAAAATCAAATTTAGAAATCTCATTAAGACATATAATTACTCAGAAGAAAAAAGACCAACAAATAAAACCCCTGTTGGTTGTAATACATTTCTCCTTCCCCTTTCCCGTGGGTCTGCTGCAGGTATCTATACGTGTCTTGGCCATATACACTGTTGTGTGACGGAACCTACCAGTAATGGAAATGTCCCCAAGTAGTCATTTCCATGGATGAGGAAGTACATCTGTCACTCATAGCTGAGCTGCTTAGACGGCTAATCATAATCATTTTCTGTGTGTCAGATAAAATAGTACAGTTGGTCCTTTAGTGACAGAAGGATAGAAAAATTAGGGGGAAGGAAGCAGGAGGAAGGAAATTACAGTTTTATGGTAGTTCAGACTTGCGCCCTGTCACGGCAAGTCACTGTGCCGTTTCCTGAGAAATCACTTATCTTCCTTTTTCTCCTAAAATTGCACACAGTTACCACTTAGGTAAGGTTTATAATACAGAATTTTAAAGGTTTATTCTCTTAGAACAGTTTTAGTCATAGCAAGTCTTACCAATGAGTGGGAACCATATTATAAACAAGAAAAGGTATGTTGATTATTTTTAAAATGTGCCCTTAAAAAACAAGAGATAGGTAAATCAGTGGGCTTTCTTTGTAACTTACGCAAAAAAGCTGGAACTTCTAACTCTTTAATTGGAATATCATATTTAAATGCTTGGACTCCAGAGACAGAGCCTTTGTGTTCTGCTACATTGTCTATAGGAACTTAGGCTATTGCTTCAGTTTCTTCTCCTTTAACATGGAAAAATAATGTTTCTTATACCAAAGCCTTGTGGGGATGGGCTCAGACAGTATTCCAAGACTGTAGACATCCAACATAAATGTTTTCTAGGTTACTACTTGAAATGGCTCTGCTCTGAAGACTTGGGAGACCTCTGGCGGCCTGTATGGGTTCCCTGTAGCATTCTGCTCCTTGTGTGAATACTAGTAAACAAGCTGATGGGCGTTATGGCAGTGCAGCCCTGCTGCAGCCACATAGAGTACCTGCTGGTACAGCTTAGGCGCCTGGCCCTGTGGCTGCCACTGGGTTTGTATATAAGCTCTGGAGGAGCTTCACAGAAGAGTAGAGCATTACCTCCTGTCTTTCACAGATGGATTTTTCAGCATCGTTTGTATAGAGCAACTGTAGAGAACATGGTACTAAGGTTTTTGGTGACTTTCTGACTTAAAGAATGCACATTTCCACGTTGTCCCTCTGTTCTTATGGGCCCTTATCCTGCTCTACTGCACCTTCCCCAAGACGGTCCTGCCTAGTGTGTTCCTCCTATCTGAAGAGCAGGTGGGCCATCCTTTAAATTCCATGGATCTCTGAGCTCCTCACCTCCATACCTGCTACCTATAGTTTACAAGTTAGAAATCTAAAAGGCAACCCAGACTTCTGTGTTAAAAAGAAGACAGCCTCCTTCTCCCCTCTCCAGCTGAACACATTCACCCAGTTTCTAAAGCTGCAAACCTCATTAAAGCTTCTCTGTATTAAAAACCTGAGAGTAGCATCAGCTCCTCCTGGAGGCCACCTGGGTAGCTACGCATTTCATCCATATTAGATAATTGTCTTTACCCCATAATGTAACTTCCTCTTGGAATGACAGCCACATGCTACTCCAAGAGCAGGGTTACAGGCCGTTTCAGTTTCCTTAGTGGTGGCCTGGGACTACTTGGTTTGTTGGTTTGTTTTCCTTTTTGCAGAGCTGGGATTGAATTCCAGTGTGTGAAAGCAAGGAGCGCTCTCTTTTGGAGTGACAGCCCCAGTCTGCTGTGTGACTTTAGACTGGATGACGCTCACTGCTGCTTCCCAGTGGAATGGACTGTGGTCATCTTTTGAATTTCTCATTCAGAACAGCACATATTTTGGACAGTTCTGCTTTTGTGATGCAAACAGTAGTGCCTCCATTATTAGAATGTCTCTGGTTCCCTTTGCCTTTTGTTCTCAGTGTCAAGAAACCAACAAAACTCTCAAAGTAAACTAAAAGCAAACGGCAAACTCATCTTAGAAACTAAACTTGTTTAAAACAATCTTCTCTAAACCAAACCTAACACTAATAAAAAGAGTCTCCTTGGTAGTTTCAAGAATTAATGCAGTAAGTATCTGAGTCCTAGCTTTGTATAGTTCATCTGTAAGGACAGTTCAGTTCTTTCCAAGGAATTGGTAACATCTATTCCTTTTCTAAATTCTAGAATGTTTCTACTGCAAGTCATGACTCTGTGGGATAAACAAGTGGGTATGCTTTCACCTAATCCTGTCATGACCTATGGAGAGGCTTCTGGAGAAAGGTTAATTATCATACATTGAACTCTCAAAGTCTGGATTTAAAAAAAAAAAAAAAATGCAGAGAGGAGAGAGAAAAGAAGACAGATGGTCTCCTTGCCCAGCTCTCCCTGGGCTGGAACTTGATGTGGATGGAGACTGGGCATGAACTTGCACAGACCCCCCTGCCTTGGCCTCCTGAACATTGAGATGACAGACACAGTGTCCACAAAAAAAAAAAAAAAAAAAAAAAAGTGATGTAACCGAGCACTTTGATGCTAGAAACCAGACTGTCCCCACCTGTCCGCTGCCTGCAGCCTGGTGGCTGTGCGTCCTTTCTAGCTGTAGCACTGAGTCAGTTTTTGTTGCTGCTGGTTAGAATGTTGCCTGGCTGTGGTCAGTGCGATTAGGAATGCGTTCTGAAGGCTGACCTGAGAGCGGCCAGTAGGATTCTTTTGTATGTTTTTCCTTTTGGTAGTAGTCTTTGTACTCCAAGGTTATGTGTGCCCTTGGAGGTCTGCTCCCTCCCGAAGTCTCGGATCAGACTTTCTCCAGTCTTTTATTTCTAGTTTATTAGGAGGGAATTTTCTCTGTTGTGGCTAAATCTTTTTGCTCTGTGTTTTTTCCTGAAGTCCGCTTTTATGACTAGGCCATAAATCGCTAAAAATAAAGATTTATAGTGGAAATGTCAACTCCTTTGTATTATGTAAGGTCAAACTAATTGGTGTGCATTTGTTCATGTCTGTGTCATGAGCCAAGATTAAGTTTTAGCTGTGTGACCACACATGAGGTGTGGCCCAGTGTAGATGTGTTAATGTTCCTTTTGTTATGATCGAGTGGATCTTGGTTTAGAGAGGTCTGTGGGCAAGGCAGGCGTTTAGGAGTTACAAGCCTTCACTGAGCCAGAATTGCCTGTCTTCTCTCCACTCTCATCCTGTAGCCACTAGGGGACATTAGAGCACCTGCTGCCGGGCAGAGTGAAGGTCAGTTAAAATGTAAACACTGAACACTCAGGCAATGTGAAAGACTCAGTTCTCATTTTCATGGTTCAGAAAGAAGCTGTACATTCGGTTTCAGTCTCTGTTATCACGGGCAATTTATAAAGGTGAGTTCAGCATCTTAAAGGAGTGGGACCACACAAGCAGCAACTAGCAGGCTTTGTTATCAGCCTGTGCTCCTTCTCTCAGAGGCTAGGAAGGCGGGGATGAGAGTGCTTCTAACATTGGAGATAATAACTTTATGTAGAAGAAATTCTCTCTTAAAGGCAAGGCTACCCATGTCTGGGGAGGTCATCTACTGTCAGTCCAATGGACAAACCCCAGTGTACTGTATTTTACACCCAGTCACCTGCCCCAGAGCCATGAAGCCCACGATAGAGAGCATAGTCGAGTGCCAGTGTTCCCTTCTAAAATGTGAGCTAAGGTAACCAGATATCTCAGCTAATGGTTTGGAAGCTTGGATTGGAGTTTTATTTTGTATGGCTCTGTGTATGCCGTGCACATGAGAGTGGAGGCCAGAGGTTAACAGCAGGAATCTTGTTTATTGGGACAGAATCTTATTGTACCAGAGCTCATCAGTCTGGCTAGGCCAGCTGGCCAATGAAGTTCGGGGTCTGCCTGCTCTGCTGCACTGTGCTGGGGTTTGCAAGAGGGAAGCACCACAGCTGGCTTCTTATGCGGGTGCTGGGATCAGAATTCAGGTCTTCCTGCTTGCCCAGCAGTCAGTAACTGTCTGAGCCATTTCCTTAGTTAGCTTAAAATTATAACCTATGTATCAAAAATACAAAGACTTTAAGTGATAAAAGACAACTTTGTCTTTATTTGACATGTTTATATCACAGATATAGCTGGCATGTTTGTGTCACTGCAGTAAGGTATGCAGCTGTGCCCTTCCCTTCCTGCTTTCCATCTGCCTGCTGCTCCTCTGTTCTTCCTTTGCTGGCTTTATTTGGACAGAAAAGTCAAAAAGTTTCAGGTTTTCAGCTTTCAGTTGTATTGGTTTTCCCCTGCACTCCTCTGCATTTTTCTGAATGGTTATGCTAGGGATTGTAATGTGTATTCCTCCCTTTTCTAGTCTGCAGTGGTCAGATATCTCAGTCCCCCCCTTCTTTTCATATGGATAGATATGTGTATGTGTCACATATATAATACATATCTCCAAATATGTTATCATTTTTTTGCTTTAAGTGCTTCTTTATCTTTAATTTAAATTAGAATACACACAAACTCATCATTGTGTACATGTCCACCCATTTCCCATCTCTTGTCAATTTTCTTTAGTTAGAAATTCCCATTAGCATTTTTTTTTTTGTAGGTCAGGTCTGGTGACACCCAGTTCTCATCTATCCAAAAGTGCCTTTACTTTTTCCTTTATCATTGAGATAGATTTGAAGTTGACAGGGTTTTGTGTTTATTTTCCTTACACTGAACACTGAAGATGTCCTTGTCCCCTTTGTTCCTGATAGCTCAGCCAGTCCTCGTGCTGGCCCCTTCTTGCCACCCTGTGTTCACATCTCCCTTCGCTCAGCCCCTAAGCACTTCACAGCAATCCTGTGTATAGCTTTCTAGTCTTTCATGGGGTTTTTACAATGTTTTTCAGAAGAACTGGGACGTTTTCCTGTCTGGAGCTCACATTTTTACTCTATCTGCTCTCTGCTCTACGGTCTCACACATTACCCAGTTTGGTCTCCGCCCTGCAGTCACTTCTGTCACTGAGGCTCTGCTGTCCCTACCCTGTCCCTCCTCTTACTCCTATTTCTCATGTTGGATGACGTCCATGAGTCTCTTTGTGTTAGCTGATGAATTTCTCCTGCAATCCGCTATTAAACTTAATAACTTTGTGTCCACTAATTTTACTTTACTTCAGATACATTTTATAATCAGATGGTTGATGTAGCCTCTAATTCTCTTCTTTTCCTATTTGCTTGTTTACTTACTTGTTTTCCTCTTAAAGCTTTCTTAAAAGTCCTCACCTGTTCTCTGCCATCCTGTGTACTTTTCTGTTGAACTGCTGATCTCTGTTATAGGCTGCGTTGCCTCATTGGTTTGTATACCCAACCGTTTTATTTTATACAGAGAAGACAATGCAGATTTTGTTTCTTCCTCGGAGTATTCAATCTGTTTTGTCAAATCAAGTCATTTACCAACAGATCAGATTGAATATGATAGGGCTTTTGAGAAGTTTTAGGTTTGCAACAAATCTAAGCAGAAACTAGAGAGCTCTCACGTATCCTTCTACACAGAAAAACAGGTTCCCAAACTATTAGCACCCTGCACCATAGTAGTGTATTTATTGCAGTTGATGAACCCATTATCACCACAGTTCATACCTGAGAGTTGTTGTTCTATAGACTTTGACAGCGGTGTAGTGGCATGTATCTAGTACTCTAGGTCTTGTAGAATGGTTTCAGCACCATGAGAAGTTATCTGTGCCATGCCAGTTCAGACCACCTTCACCTCCAGTCAGCCATAAGCACTTTTCATTTTTATATAGGGTAGCCTCAAACAGAACATGGAGCCACACAGCAGGAAGCCTTTGAGATTCACACCTCATACTTAACAGTACACATTGTTCATGCTTTTCCATGATCTGCCAGGTCTCTTCTTGTCTGGCTGTACTGCCACTTACTGTTCTGTGTTGACATAAGTTTCAGTTCATTTGGGTGAGGACCAGGGAATAGGCTGCTTGAGTGTAGACCCGGTCAGTGCTTTCGTGTGGCTTCCCCACGGACACGGTGTAAAGCATCCTGCTCGTGCTCGCTTGCCGTCTGTGAGTCTTTTGCCCATTTAAAAAATTACTATTGAATCATAAGAGTTCTTATACCTTTTTTATTAGATTATAACTAATCTATTTTCTCACAGTGTGTGTCTTGTCTTTTCATTTTCTTGATGGTGTCCTTTTCAGAAGAAAAGATTGTAAAGGTATTGAAATCAGCTTCTCAGTTTATTCTCTTTGTAAGCCAGGGCACTCAGTTCTCTCCCCAGTGACTGGTGAAGAGTTGGGAGTTTCAGATTTCACATTTAGGTCCATACTCACTTTGAATTGGTTCTGTGTTTAGATTCATTGTTTTTCATTTTCATTAATTAATTAATTAATTAATTAATTTACATCCTGATCGAAGCTCCCCACCCTTCTCTCCTCCCAGCCCCGTCCTTACAAATCCCTCCTCCCATCACCGCTTTCCTATCTCCTTAGAGAAAGTGTACCCCCTCCCTTGGGTACCACCCTCACCCTGGGACAGCTAACCCCAGCAGGACTAAGAATAGATAGATTCATTTTTAAAATGTTTCTGTGTCTGGCTGCTCTAGCAACAGTTTGTTGAAAAGATGCTTTTGGCTTCACTGCATTGCCTTCATTTCCTTGTCAAAGATCAGTTGGTCACATGTATGTGAGACTGCCTCTGGTCACATGTATGTGAGACTGCCTCTGGTCACATGTATGTGAGACTGCCTCTGGTCACATGTGTGTGAGACTGCCTCTGGGCCTCCCTGCTCCCTTACTCTGTTGTCTCCTTGTTGTTGTCCCCGGTGTCTTCCTGCTTTTCTTACTGGGTTTTATAACGTGGGTCTTGTCAGTCCACTCACATGCTTGTCTTCCTCAGTACTCCATTGGCCATGCTGAGTTTTTTCTTCTCTATAAATTTTAGTATCCCCAAAATAATGTGCTATACTTTGGTTTGAATTTATAGATCAAGATGAGAAAAACTGACATCCATGAATGTGTGGATTCATTGAATTCTTCTGTATATTTTGCCAAAGTTTTGTGGTTTTCATACACACACACACACACACACACACACACACACACACACACGGTAGAGAGGGAGGAAGAGAAGATGGGAAAGGGAGACTGTTTATAGTTCCAACCTAAATTCTTTGTTTCTGAACTGATGAAGTAAATGATAATGTCTTTTTAATTCCAAGTGCCATTCATTCATTGGTTATAGAAATGTGATTGAAAGCCGGGCGGTGGTGGCACATGCCTGTAATCCCAGAACTTGGAAGGCAGAGGCAGGCGGATTTCTGAGTTCCAGGACAGCCAGGGATACATAGAGAAACCCTGTCTCGAAAAACCAAAAAAAAGAAAAAGAAAAGAAAAAGAAAAAAGAAAAGAAAAGAAATGTGATTGAATTTTATATCAATATATCTATCTGCGTCTTGCTTCTTTCCTGTGATTTCAACAAGGGCAATTTATTGTTTTCCTTTCCAATATATGCACTATTCTCCACCCCACCCCCCAGTCTTTCTGGGTCTTAGAGGATGATGTTGAGAAAGGGCATCCTGGATTTGTTCTTGTATTGTAATAAACCTAGTTTCTTAACCTAATGATGTTATGTATAGTATCTTTTTAATAGATGTTTTCAATCAAATTGAGTCAATCAGCTTTTTCAGTGTGTTCCTTTTCTATCATAATGCTGATTTTACCATGAATAAGTGTTCAGTTTTCAAATGTTCTATGTGTCCATTTATAGGATTTTGTGGGTTTTCTTGTTGAAATGGTAGGTGGAACCCATTGATTGATTGTTGAGAATGGAGCTAAGCTTATCTGTCTCAAATAAATCATAGTTAATTGTGGCATATAGTTCTTTTAGTAAATTTTGAGTTTAGTTTGTTCAGGTTAAGGATTTTTGCATCTCTGTTCATAAGAGGTATGGGTGTATAGTTTGTTTGGAATGTCTCTACCTAGTTTTGCCATGATGTTGGCTAGAATAATTTAGAAAGTCTTGTTTCTGCTTCTCTGTTCTGGAAGAGATTATAGGAAATTGTCCTAATTCACTCTTTGATGTTTGTTAGGAGTTACTAACCTGTGGATCCAGATGAAAAAAGTTGTTTTTAAAGTGAGGGACATTAACCCTTACTCTAGGCCTAGGTAGCTTACTCTGTCTTCTCTGGGATCTCAACAGCATCTTGTATTTCCAGGCTCTGTGCCATATCAGGAATCTGTGGCCCCCACATACCAAGTAGCTGTTTCTTCTGTGTTTTAATAGACTCTTGTCCTAGAGGTCTGGGGTGAGTACACTATCTCTTAAACAAACTTCTGAAGCTTTGTTCTTCAAGTGATATGTTCTTAAAATCCCAGGTGTGTCAGCACTCTTAAACTCTGGGGTGCCTCGTAAGCTCAGGAAAGCTGCTGTGCTGCCCCAAATCTAGAAACTGTCCTCACACAGAAAGTCGGGGCCTTGCCCCGTGTGGGTTTCCTCCTCAGGCTCCTCGTCTCAGGTGATAGTTCTGCACTGCCTGTTATCTAGTATCAGCTGTCAAATATTAAGGTGTATATATGACAAGATTCCTTGAAGCCAGACACAGGAGAGTTGCTGGAGATTTGTGAGCTGTGCAGAGATTCCCAAAGGTGCATTATATCCTGGAAACAGGAGTCTGGTCATGCCGAGTGAAGGAATCTCACCAAACATCTGTGGATACACACTTGATGCCCTGAAAGGTTAGGCACTTAAAATTAATCAATTTGTCTTGTGCAGAACAAATAAGTTGTAGTCCCAAGGATTTTTCTGTCAAATTGGCTTGAATAATTGATTCCCACTAAATAGTAAAAACTCATGCAAACTGGATGCTTACTGTCACGCTAACAGTCACCAGCATCCCTGCCATCTGCTTCATCGGGAGGATTTGCAGAGACTTTTTCCTGTGTTGTTTTTTCTCTCCTAAGCACTGGCCATATTTCAGTCTGTTTCCAGATCCTGAAAATCCCTCTGGTGCTGAAAGACTAGTGCCCTTTGCTATCTTAATCCCAGGGCCCCATAAGCACAGTGAGCTGTTCTTTGCACAGTTTGCTCAGTTAAAGCACAGAAGGGATGTGCTTATGAAGAACTCTGGGGTTTTTGCAAAATTGTTTGTCTTATTGCATGTAAGAATTATCTGTGCCGGAGATTACTTTCTTGCTTTTTCTAGGGTGTAGTTTCCCTCCTTGTGTTGGCATTATTTATCTATTATCTATCCTTTGTAGGGCTGGATTGTGAACAGATTATGTATAAACTTGGTTTTATCATGTGATATCTTGGTTTCTCCATCTATGGTGATTGAGAGTTTTCCTGGGTATAGTAGCCTGGGCTGGCATTTGTGTTCTCTTAGGGTCAGTATGAGATCCGCCCAGGATCGTCTAGCTTTCATCGTCTCTGGTGAAAAGTCTGGTGTGATTCTGATAGGTCTGCCTTTATAAGACACTTGGCCTTTTTCCCTTACTGTTTTTAATATTCTTTCTTTGTTTAGTGAATTTAGTGTTTTGATTATTATGTGCCGGGAGGATTTTCTGTTCTGGTCCAGTCTGTTTGGAGTTCTGAAGGCTTCTTGTATGTTCATGGGCATCTCTTTCTTTAGGTTAGGGAAGTTTTCTTCTATAATTTTGTTGAAGATATTTACTGGCCCTTTAAGTTGGAAATCTTTGCTCTCTTCTATACCTATAACCCTTAGGTTTGGAATTCTCATTGTGTCCTGGATTTCCTGGATGTTTTGGGTTACAAGCTTTATGCATTTTGCATTTTCTTTGACTGTTGAGTCAGTGTTTTCAATGGTATCTTCAGCACCTGAGGTTCTTTCTTCTATCTCTTGTATTCTGTTGTTGATGCTTGCATCTATGACTCCTGAATTCTTTTCATGGTTTTCTATCTCCAGAGATGTCTCACTTTGTGATTTCTTTATTGTTTCTACTTCCACTTTTAGATCCTGGATGGTTGTGTTCAGTTCCTTCACTTAATTGTGTTTTCCTGCAATTCTTGAAGGGCTTCTGGCTGTTGACCCAGGATCTCTTCTATTTCTTTAAGGGATTTTTGTGTTTCATCTTTAAGGGCTTTTACCTGTTGACCGATGTTCTTCTGTATTTCTTTAAGGGAGTTATTTAAGTCCTTCTTAAAGCCCTCTATCAGCATTGTGAGATGCGATTTTAACTCCAACTCTTGCTTTTCCAGTGTGTTGGGGTTGCCAGGACTTGCTGTGGTGGGAGAACTGGTTTCTGATGTTGAACTGGTTTCTGATGTTGCCAAGTAGCCTTGGTTTTTGTTGGTAGAGTTCTTGTGCTTACTTTTCTCTATCTTGTTATCTCTTGTGCTAGTTGGTCTTGCTGTCTCTGGCTGGAGAGACCCACACAAACATAAAAATAACATAAAAAATAACAGGAAGCAACAATCACTATTCCTTAATATCTCTTACCATCAATGGACTCAATTCCCCAATAAAAAAGACATAGATTAACAGAAATATTTTTCATGACATAAACTAACAGAAATATTTTTATTGTAAATCTTCAATTTTTATCAGAAAATGTTTGTAATTCCTCTTTCAATTAATTTAGTAATTTTTATGTCTACCATTTTATCTGCATTATTTTTCATGATAATATTCAATTTTAACATGTTTTCCTATATATTTCTTCTATTTTATCAGAAATGTTTTCCATGTAAATCTTTGATTTTATCACAAAATGTTTTTAATTCTACCTTCAATTAATTTAGAAAGGTTTATTATATCTACCATTTTATCTGTATAATTTCCATGAAATAGTCAATTTTAACATGTTTGTTTGCCTATATATTTCTTGAATTTTATCAGAAATATTTTCCATGTAAATCTTCAATTTTACCTGAAAATGTTTATGATCCTACTTTCAATCAACTTAGAATTATTTTTATGCCTGCCATTATATCTATATAAAATTTTCCATGATAATCTTCAATTTTAACATGTTTTTCTACATTTTTCTACAATTTTTTCAGAAATATTTTCCACGTAAATCTTCAATTCTATCATAAAATATTTCTATTTCATTTTTAAATTAATTTAGCAATGTTTTTATATCTACCACTTTATTCTAATTTTCCATGAAAATTGTCAATTTTAACATGTTTTTCTATATAGCTCTTCTATTTTATCAGAAATATTTTCTACGTAAATCTTCAATTTTATCATAAAATGTTTTTACTTCCTTTTTCAATAAAAGAACATGCTTTAAAAAATAATAATTATTATCTGTGCCAACTGACTAAAGATTCTCTGTCTTATCTTTTCCGGGGCTTCATAGGGACCTTTGTATCCTGCTGTTTTCTCACCCATGGCTCATTCCCATGCTCCCTGAGGACTCACACTACCCCGTGCTCCCCCAAGGACTCACACTGCCCCGTGCTCCCCCAAGGACTCACACTGCCCCGCACCAATCAAAGCAAAGGTCATGCAAGACAAGGAAACCAGAGGAAACTGGCCTAGCTTACAGTTGGATGGACTGTCCTGTAACTTACTGTTGTTTCGCTGCTTTGTTTTGCATGCTAGTTTCTAGCAGTATTTTATGTTTGGGTCATCTTTAAGGGCCAGGAAAGGGCCTGAGTGACGACAAAATAAATAAATAAAGACTGCAAAAGCAAACAGGGCCAGAGAACCACACTTGAAGGTTAGTGTGGAATATGTAAAGTGAAGTAAGTTTGTTGCATCTGGAAGGGCTTGTAAAAAACTGATTGTGAGATGATTTTGGTGCTTCAGGACAGAATACAACAAGCAGTGTGATGAGCAGCCTCCTGAAGGAAGTTTGTGGTAAATAATAAAAATGTAGATTCTGAACTCAAAAAAGCATAAATGACTATTTATAATCCTTTTTTAAAAATCTCATAAATTTTATGTAAAAATATAATGGCCCTTGAATTTGAAGGAGTCTGTTTATACAATTCACATATCCCTCCTCCAAATTCAGAGTTGGGTAACTCCTTTTTAAAAATAGAATGGTCCACTTTTCCTGTCACAGGTCCTTGGGGATTATTATAGTCAGCATTTGGGCTCTCACTTTTTGGGCCATTGACTTCATGTGTCGTGTCTTGGCTTTCAGCAAGTCTCAGAAAAGACATTGCAGGCAAGTCACTTCCCAGTAGGGGTGGACACCTCTGCTTCAGCCAGTGTCGGGGCACAGTATAGGACTTTTAGTATCCTCCCCAGATAGACAAGAGACCGTTCGCTCCTTCCTGAGCAGAAAGGTAGAGGAAGTCCTTAGCAAAGGCCATGATGATAGTGGGCAGCAGTGCTCGGGTGACTTCTTAGGGAAGGGCTGCTGAGGGGACTCAAGCGCAGGGTGCCCTGGACATTTTAAATACGGTATTCTAGTGAATAGCTGGTTTGCTCTAGTTTTTGTTCCATTGGTTGGCTAATTTTTAGTTTCATAATATATCACTGTATGTGTGTTTGTCTATCGTGTGTTTGTCTGAGTCCCCTGTGATACAAACAACACACTCAGCCTTACATTTGTGTTGCTGTTTCCTTGGGATATTCTTACTGTGAAGATACTATGAGAAACAGATACATGCTTTAGTCTGTTGTGAGACTTCAATTAGATTGTGTTATAAAGACTTAAGTAATGCCTGACTGGAAAAAAAAAGTTACAAAAAAAAAAGTATTTGGTAGTATGCTTCTTCTTTTCATCACCTCTGTCTTCTTTATTGGTCTTTGAGCCCCTGGATAAGGCATTTAGTTGGAAAACCTTAGTGGTCTCAGCTCAAAGTTGTTGATACAGTAAGAAAAACTATTATTCTTTGTTAAGCAGTGAGGAGACCTCTGAGGAGTGAGTCCAGAGCCGGTTCACCCTGAGCTTCTGCCTTCCCTTGTATACACCATCCTCAGTGAGTCAGCTGCTCTCACGGCTGTCCTGTCACACGGTGGTCTCTACGGAGTGATAGTGGCATCTCTTTCTAAACCCTGACAGACTTACCCTCATGACTCATTTAGCATCATTAAATAAGTGGTTGGATGAAACTATTGCTGTGCCCCATATGAAGAGGTGTCACCTTACCCATCACACACATATTTGAGCATGTGTACATGTCATTCTTTATAACAGAATATATTTTTTTCAAATTGTCCTGAAAACAGAATACTAGCCTTTACCACCTGTTGGGGTTTGTATATAAAGTACACAGAAAAAGGCTCCTGCGCTGAAGGCTTGTCCTCCATCAGGGGAGGTTCTGTAGAGGAGGACAGGGACGAGCAAGCTGAAGTAGGCTGGGAATGCTGTCCTGTGGTGTCTTGTCCCGGGTCTCTTTGCTTCCTGATTGCTGATTGCTCTGACGTGAGCTGCTTTGCTGTGTTCCCCAGCACACGGAAGAACTGAACAGAAACCAGTCCTCCTCAGCCGATCGTGTCAGCTGTTTAACAGCATGGCAATGGAACGTGACTGGCAACCAGTGTAAAATGAGGCATGGCTTACGTATGTCCAGTAACCAAGCACACGGATATCACAATAGACTTGCTCTAGGTAGCTGTCACCGAACTGTCTCCAGTCCCGAGGATATGAGGGCGACTGTCAGGCTGTGGGACATGCTCACTCTTCTTCGTTTGCTTCTTACACTTTTAAATTGGTGTTCTTAGTTTTAGAGATGTATTTATTGTACACCAGTGTTTTCCTGTATATATGTCTGTTTAAGGGTGTCAGATCCTCTGGAACTGGAGCTCCAGACAATTGTGAGCTGCCATCTGAGGGCTGGGAATTGGGCCTGAGTCCTCTAGAAGAGCAGCCAGGGCTCCTAACCACTGAGCCATGTCGCCAGCACTGCTTATTGTATTTTTAATTGAGTCAATGCCTATGTTCACAAGGGGAACTATTTTCCTGTCTGGTTTTCGTGTTATGTTAATATTGGCCTTTCAGGAGAAGGTGAGAAGCAGTCCCTTCTGTAATTGGAAAGTTTGAGAAGGACTGGCAGTAATCATTCTTGGACATGTTTAGTCATGTTCACCAACGAAGCATCTGGACCCAAGGTCTTTTGTATTATAAGATCTAGAGTTTGAATCTTCTGATAGAAATGCTCAGGTTTTCTGTTTCTTCTTGGATCAGTTCCTAGGGATTTTATTAATTTCTTTATCCCTTTGTAGTTTAACTTATATTGACTAACAGTACACACTGTATATTGTATAAATATCTGATTAAGTTTTATGTAGTTATATTTAAACCACACAGAAAAACCCTCCATAAAAACTGCTTAGTTTTTTATATTTGATCAAAAATGCACTTCAGGTATTTAACAGTATTTACCAAATACTGGTAAGTCTTTACCAGTATTTGGTATGTGCCACCAGGTTGGAATATTCCAAGTGTTTTCATTTGCTTTTAAATTTTGAAGATTTAAAGCTGTCATCTACAAGAACATCATTCCCAAAAATATACCTTCAGTCTATTATAGTTCCCCCCCCATTTCCTTTTGTGTGTGGTATATGAATGTGTATACATGGTTTAGAATGTGTGGAAGCAGATGCCTTCATTTCAGCTCAATTATATCTGTTAACAATATGCTTAAGAGGAATTTCCCATGGTGCGTGTTAGTCAGCTGCCAGTAAATATGGGCAGGAATAAACAGTCTACAAATGGCATCTCCTTTACTTTGATTGCTACTTCATCTTTGTCTTTTCAGCATGATGTATCCCAGACATTACTCAAGGCAACGCTGGACAGTGTTGTAGAAGAATGTGTCAGCTTTGTGGGAGTGGATATTAACATCTGTTCTGAGGTTTTGTTACGGTGAGACAAGAGTTTAACTTCTAGCTAAGAGAAGGGGGCATGTGTATAGGTTGTCAGGCATAGACAGTCTGTCGGCTTATGTGCTCTGTAGAGTGGCCAGAGAAGAAGGCGTCTTTAAGGAAAGAATGGCAAGAGTGCACGCTGTTGTTCTCAGTGGTGTGCAGTGAAGGGCTCCTGGTGACCATCGATTGCACCAGTGCTGCTGATAGGACTTAAATAAGGCCAGCACGGGAAAGTACTGTTGCCCCAGGCTGGAGAGTGGATGTCCTTCACTAGCCCAGTCTCTTGCACACATTTGTCAAAGCTGAAGGTAACCCAAAGAGGGAGGGCTCATGGTCTGTCATTGGGTTTTCCATGATCCACAAGTCACCAACAACACAGACTGGCTGTTCTCCTGCCAGTTATAGAAGAGTTCCTCTTTTCTTCCCTTCCCCTTCCCCTTCCCCTTCCCCTTCCCCTTCCCCTTCCCC
This sequence comes from Apodemus agrarius, assembly GCA_964023405.1. Taxonomy (NCBI): domain Eukaryota; kingdom Metazoa; phylum Chordata; class Mammalia; order Rodentia; family Muridae; genus Apodemus; species Apodemus agrarius. The sequence goes on along the minus strand of OZ030011.1, from coordinate 132,639,296 downwards.
TTCCCCTTCCCCTTCCCCTTCCCCTTCCCCTTCCCCTTTCCCTTCCCCTTTCCCTTTGGTTTTCTTTTCTCCTTTTCTTTGTTTTGATTCACCTTGTGCTCTGGATATACAGGTCTGCTGGTATATCATATTAAGATCTAGACCCTTCTCACCAAAACTGTGACAGTGAAAAAAAAAATGCCCTCTGTATTCTAAGATAGCACTTTCCTACCAAGCCATGAAAGCCATAATTCCATGCTTAAAACTACACAGTGGAATTAGAGTTCTCTGTACTAATAATCTTTTCATTGAAAGCAAGCAAACTTCTTATTGATACAGATTTCATACCTTTGTGCCAACCCTGCCATTCACAGAAGTCTGAACTGGAAACTTAAGAGTTCTTTGGAAAGTCATTTGTATTTTGCTGGGGCAAACATGTGAAGGAGTGTTTTCCTGAAGTGGACACAGATGAAAGGCTAAGGCAGACTTGGGAAGGAATGTTTAGCTGAAGCAGACACAGGAGAAAGGATGTTCCGCTAAAGCAATCGAGCACGTGAAAGGACACACATAGGATGAAGGATTCTTCACTAAGGACACACATGTGTGGTTCACCTTACATTGTGTGGTTGAGCTCCATTTGTTGGGACTCTGTAGAGACAAACATACCAAAAAACTTGTAGCGTCTGCAGTTTCTTGCTGCTTCCAGCCTCCATGGAATTGGGCTGATTGGCAGAGTTATGCCAACTGAGAGAGACACACATGCTGAGGCAAGACACATGCTGAGAACACGTGGTGTTGGAGGGAGTTTATCCTGACTCAGCAGACGTTGGCCGAAGCTGAGCTTGGCTTGCTTATAGAGCTAGCTGTGTAACCATTGCGGGTCTTGCATCTTCACTGATCTTCGCTTTGGCGAGAGAGGCACAGCCAAGAACTTTTCCTGCTGACTCATACCAAGGCTGAGGCCTGGCTGTCTCTGCTAGGTAGTGCCACCGCAGCTGATTCATGTTTGGGAATCACGACTCCAGACTCTACAGAACTGGACTGACTTCTGGTGTATCCATGAAGTGTTTGGGAGTGGATTGAGCTGCCGCTGCTAACCACCAAACTAACTGCCGATTTCCAGAAAGCACAGATGAAGTTGTTGCTCCAAGGACCTCTCTAAACAGGCACACTCCCCACAGCCTCTCTAAACAGGCCCACCCCTACAGCCTCTCTAAACAGGCCCACTCCTACAGCCTCTCTGAACAGGCCCACCCTTACAGCCTCTCTAAACAGGCACACTCCCCACAGCCTCTCTAAACAGGCCCACCCTTACAGCCTCTCTAAACAGGCCCACCCCTACAGCCTCTCTGAACAGGCCCACCCCCACAACCTCTCTAAACAGGCCCACCCCCACAGCCTCTCTGAACAGGCCCACCCCCACAGCCTCTCTGAACAGGCCCAGTCCACATAGCCTCTCTGAACAGGCCCACTCCCACAGCCTCTCTAAACAGGCCCACTCCACATAGCTTCTCTGAACAGGCCCAGTCCACATAGCCTCTCTGAACAGGCCCACTCCACATAGCCTTTCCCCCCTGCCTCTGCTAGGTGGAGAGTTAAAGCATTAACCAACTATCATTAAAAGTAGTGTTTGAAAAAAAATTCAAGTTACAGAAGTCCCTTTCTGAACTTCAGTTCTGTACATCAGTGGACCCCGCAGAGTTCTAATAGTTGTGTAATCCTACACAAAGCCCTTTTCTGAGCCACAGAGATGGGGGCAGCTTTCCCTGAGTGGGGGTGCAGAGCTTGGGCGCCGTGTGGGAGGCAGATAGCTGCTCTGCTGCTGTGTCCGTTCCTCCGGTATCACAGGCAGCAACTGGCCAGCTCGTCACTGCTTTGCATTGTACCTCTTTCCTGTGCTTTCTCTTTTTAATATTAATTTGGACATGTTTTAAAGTGCAGTTGCCAATGATTTTAGAATTTGGGTGATTTGTGCCATTATCTTTTCAGGTGCAAGCTTTTGTTTCTTTCTACTTTTATTTCTATTATTTTAATTTACCTTTTTTTATTTTCTAGGCATATTGCAGGACTCAATGCCAATAGAGCCAAAAATATTATTGAGTGGCGAGAGAAAAATGGCCCTTTTATCAACCGAGAACAGTTGAAGAAGGTGAAAGGGCTCGGCCCCAAATCCTTCCAGCAGTGTGCTGGCTTTGTCAGAATCAACCAGGACTACGTCCGGGCGTTCTGCAGGTGACTGGAAAGGCCTACACTTCTGGTGGTACTGCCAGCTTCCTCCCCTGCTGTTGTCCCCCCTCCTACTGACAGCAGAAGTTCTAGATGCTGTCGTTCACTCCTTCGCCCCATAGGGATTGTGTAGTATTGAAATAATTATAAAAATCCCAGTGGCGGCGTGTGGGGCGCATGCACAGCCTTTCAGTTGCCAAGCCACTGCTTCTCCTCCATGCGGCCAATCCATCTCCCACCAGTCGCCCCGGTTTACTACTTACTAAATCCTGCATCCTACCTTGGCTTCCCTGGCCCCAGTCATGCAGTCCTCTTGAGCTGCACTGTCCTGACTCCTTCACATGATGGCTGTCCTCTCTGCCCTGTACCTTCTCAGGAGTGCCACCTCTCCTCTCTTCCTCCTCCTCCTCCTCCTCCTCCTCCTCCTCCTCCTCCTCCTCCTCCGGTCATGTTGAATCTCCTTCTCCCCTTTCTCTCTGTCTCTCGCCTGGGAATCCTGAAACTACTGCCTGTCTGTCCTGCCCAGCCATTGGCTGTCAGCATCATTATTTATCAATCAGAACCAACCTGGGGCAGGGTTCCTCAGTGTCTTATGTGAGGACATGCAGACTCCCATGCAAACAATTTTGGGGGACCCAAATTGACAAAAGAATACAGCATTAGGCCAAACCCACTACAGGGTTAAGAATGTTCTTAACCTAGTTCCAGGCTAGGAATATAGCAGTCAGTCAGCAAGATTCACATTGTAAGGTTTGGAGAGGACAATAAGCCAACAAGTAAATAAGTGGTTTCAAGCAGTAAATACTTGCTGTCAAAACTAAGGGAGTTGGTGCTGTTCTGCGGAGCCTAGTGTTGCTTTAGTCGTGTTAGGTATTAGTTATTTGAGCAAAGTTTCGAGTGAAATGCAGGAGCCAGCTGCACAGGGATGGCAGCCAGCAGCAAGTGTGAGAAGCCCTGTGGCAGGGTCGGCTTTGACGTGTGGAGAAACAAGCTGCAACTGCGTGGCGGTTGTGTGGCAGAGGTGCCACAGTGTGACGGCAGCATGGCAGAGGAAGGGGCAGCAGAGGGTTGATGATCCACATGCACTGTGACTTCACAGTGACCACCATTACCAGCTGTGGGACTGAATCAAATCCTTCCCGTGGGTATGTCCAAGTTACCCCAAAGAAAAGAAATCGGATAAACTGAGTAGCATTTTATAACCATGGAAGAATAGCCTTTATGCATCTGCTCCTTTGGGAATTCCTGGTCCATTAGTGCATATTTTTTCTTCTTCACAAAATTATAGTAAGGGTCATGCAAAAACAGTTCCATTCTGGAACAGTTTAAGGGAGAGCAGCCACATATGGCAGTGGAATACACTGCAAAGCTCAATAATGAGAGTAGTAATGAAACAGTTGGGTTTTGGTAAGTGCAACAGTAAAATGTCAATGCACTATAACATGGCTGGAATTTAGCTTATGATAAAGCAACATTTAATATGCTTCATAGAAAATTACAGAAAAATGTACCTCAGAAAGTAGATGCACAGAGGATGTGGCCAGCCTAGCTCACTCCTTGTTTTCAGCAAACCCAGGTAGATGGGAGAGTGAGATCTAAAGAGGGAGACTGAGCAGATAGCACAGACATGGAGAACTCTCACAGAACAGCGCTTGGTAGGCCTGCTTCCTACAGCACATTACAAAACCCAGAAGCTGGGGCAGCAGGACAAGCACACGGAAGTGAGTTCTGATTCAAGCCCAGGGAGGGTGTGGTCACCTGCAGTCGCGTGCTGGAGGCGGGAGAGGAGACAGGACAGCCTATCTGAACCGTGAGTTCCAGGTGCAGTGAAAGACCTGTCTCAGAAAAAAGGAGGAGAGTTTAATGGAGGAAGATGCCCAATACCCAGCCTTAGCCTCCACAAGCACATACATACACACATGTATACCCTGCACACAAATACACCACATACACAAAACTCACAAGCCACAAATGAAAACTGCTGAAGATAAAATAATCCTTCACTAGTTTATGGTTCTTGAAAGCTTGGTCAGAAAATTCACATAGTAGTTTAAAAGAAATAAGAGGTGTGCTGTGCCTTCTTGTGCTTAGCCCTACCCTGTAAATGTGTTTCCACTCGCCGTTGTGTGTGTGGTGTTCACTATTAAGTATGAGCAGACGGCCTATGCTTTAGCACTATTTGAAACTTTGTTTTACTCGTACCTCCTCCCAAACGTTACATACAGAGTTCTATTCTCTTTTCCTACAAGACCTGCCATTCTCTACAAGGCCTGTGTTATATTTTAATTACAGATGGGCTACAATTTCATGTTTTCATTGACTTATTGATCAACATTTGAGTTGTTTTAAAGCCTTATATTTTTCTACTGAGGTCAGTACTTGAAATTTTTTGTGACGGTTCATGCCTTTAATAAGAATATCATATACATTGCTACCTCAGTGGGTTTTGTCCTTGAGATTTCCTAATTGCTAGCATCATTGCGCTCCTTGTCCCTCTGAGAGTGTGTGTTGCTATTATTGGTCTTGCTGTGCATTTAACCGATGTAACTTCTTGTAAACACATTGTTCTCATGCTTTCCTCAGTCTGACCCTGATACATTTGTATGTTTTATATTAATTAATTACACTGAACTTTTGTCATCCGTATGTTTCCTATCATGCTTTCTGATGTTCTCTCTTGAATTCTTTTTTTTTTTGTTTTGTTTTGTTTTGTTTTGGTTTGGTTTGGTTTGGTTTGGTTTGGTTTGGTTTGGTTTGGTTTTGGTTTTTTCAAGACAGGGTTTCTCTGTGTAGCACTGACTGTCCTGGAACTCACTATGTAGACCAGGCTGGCCTCGAACTCAGAAATCTGCCTGCCTCTGCCTCCCAAGTGCTGGGACTAAAGGCATGCGCCACCACTGCCCAGCTCTCTCTTGAATTCTTAGTGAACAGACTTTCCTCCACTTGTCTCTCCTTGTTTTCCTGTCACATCTCTATCTTTCCTTGGTGATTTCAAAGTTACACATCTTCTGTCCTCAACTTTGTTTTTGAACTGACTTCTGGAGTTAGTCAGCAGCTCTGTCCTTTTGAAAAAGGCTAGAAACTTAGGACTTCCCTCAGTTTCCCAAACTGTTCCTCTTTAGCTCTGTTTTCCTTCATGGTGAGATTTACGTGTGTATGTGTGTGTGCGTATGTATGTGTGTGAACCAGCCGTATACACTTTAATAACATTTATAAGTGTGTATTTACTTTTTGATTGGTACTTCCCACTGTTACTATAGTGCATGTTCCTATGTCCAATCAGCACTTCTCTTGGCTTCCTCTGTAAAGAGCTCCTGAGATGCTGTATAGATTTTGCTAAAGCTCTTACATGTCTGCAGATATTTTCAGCTTCTCCTATTTAATGATGGTTTGGCTCCACATTCAGGGCATTTTCTTGATACCTTCGAGGTTACTACTAGTCTATGTTCTGATGTTTCCTGTTTGCAGTGTGAAATTTGATGCCAGTCTGGTTTGGATTGCCTTATCTTTAAATACTGTGTTTTTAAATCCTTTTGAAAGCCATTGTCTTTTTTTTCAAATATATATGCTGAAGTGTCCCATTGATATGTCAGACATGTATCTATTTTCATGGTCTCATTCTGCACTCAGGTTCTGTTGGGAATTTGACTTTTCCTCAGCTCTGAGAAACTATCTTAGTTATCTTACTGTGATGGTGATGATTTTATTTATTCCTTCATCTCTCCTAGAATGCCAGTTGCATGGACTGAATCATGTAAGTTAATAGTGTTTTAAGGATAATGTGGTAGTTTTATGAAGTGAGTGGTTCCTATGTATGTTTTACATAGCAGAGGACTAAACACATAATTAATCAACATTTCTTTGCTTTTCTTCCCAACTTCCTGTCTTTGAATGTGTTTTATCATGGTTTTACTGACTGCAGTAGCCAGCACACTGACTCTTCAGGCCAGAACCAGGAAGCTGCCATGGTCACGAATGAGAAGCTGGGCAAAAAGAAGAACAAAGCAGATGTCACCCTCATACCAAACCCACTGGACCAGACTTGCATCCATCCGGAATCCTATGACATAGCAGTCAGGTGAGCCAGAGGCCAGGTCCAGAACACTCCATGTGCCCTGTGAGTTCTGAACAGCACATAGTCTTTATATGGGTATGATAGCCTAGATGCAAGGCTGTATTAACATGATAACAGTTTTTAGAAGTTCCACATTGCTGAGTTGACAGTGAGGAGGGAAGCCACAATTCCTAGAGCTATGTCAAGCCAGTAAGCCCTGGTTCTAGGGGAGAAATGCGTGGAGTGGAAATTGTGTGGCCCCGTGTCTTGTAAACTAACGTGACTCAGTTGACTAGCACCTGGTATAACTTGAGCACTTTGAAAGACAGACTCGTTTTTGAAACTATGAATAGCCAACATTCCCAAGAAATTCTGCCCTGTTGTGTTATAGAGTCTAATGTTCTTTTAGTGAGAACACATTAACAGAGAATGATACTGAGATGATTTTCAGTACAAGAGAAGCTTAATGTAAGGCGTTCAAAGAAAAAAACTTTAAAAATACTTATATTTATTTGTTTTTGTATACATGGGGGGAATGGGGCAAAGGTCTATACTGAATTAATGAATGTATATCAACAAAAGATAGACAGGGTAACCCCTTGTTGGCAATTTCCCAATGGGCCCTCTTGTAGGCACCAATATCAAATTATTGATATCAGGCATCTGAGGTCAGCAATTCAACTCTGAAAATCAACATTAATAACCCAGATATCAAACTCAGAGCAGATTCAATAGATAAATGAACAAACCCAGAAAGGACAAAAATATTATTTTGGCAAACTTCTATAGATGATCAGCGGCCAAAATTAAAGGTATTCATAAATAATATTGACATTAAAGATGTGGTAGACACTGGAACAGACATAACCAAAATCTCTCCATAATCTTGTCCTCAAGATTGGCTTTTTTAAGAGGTAAATATATAATTTCTAGAGCTTGAAACTTTATCCCAGATAAAATAAAATATAACATGACTTAAGTGTATAGGGTCAGAAAGTCAAAGAGGAAACTTAAGGCCATATGTGGCTAATATGGCCATGAATTTATAGGGAAGAGATTTATTGCAACGACAGGAATCGTGGATTAGTATTCCTCCATTATCAGAGACAAAGTGTAAAATAAGAGATGTTCCTGGTGATGGAATCAAAAAATGTTATCAAGAACAGTCACAGACTGTCCAAGCTGCTCATAAGCAGGCCTCAGCAGAGGCTAACTCTCCAACTTCCTATGGAGGAACCACTGCTGGCAGAACACCAATGGTCCTAACACTACAGTAGTTATCTAGCAAACCTTTTTGGGTAGAACAATAGCCTATGACAAAAGACAAATTGCAGATACTAGAACATCTAGGCCAAGAGCAACTGGAGGCTTAACATAGAAAAGTCCACCAGCCCTTGGAATTCTCCCATAGTTGCTATTTTTTAAAAATCTGGCAAATGGAGGATGTTAACAGATCTGAGAGCAATCAATAAAATTATTCAACCAATTGGCTCTTTATAGTCTGGAATCCCATGGCCTATCATAGTGATTGATTTAAAAGATTGCTTTTCCACAATCCTTTTTCAAGAACATGATAGAGAAAGGTTTGCTTTCTCAGTACCTATTTATAATAATAGTTGTCCAGTAAAAAGGTATCATTGAAAAGTGCTTCCACAAGGAATGTTTCCTACCTTATGTCAATATTTTGTACAACAGCCACTAGAAGTAATGTGTTAGCAGTTACTTCAATCCATAATTTACCATTACATGGATGATACATTACTGACTGGTGCAGATGAAGATTCCTTAGGAAAAAAAATGTTTGAAGAGAATTTTGCTTTGTTGGGGATTATAAATCACTCCTGAGAAAATACAAGGGGAAAATTTTATTAATTATATAGGATATAAGATAGGACTGCAAAAAAATCTAGCCACAGAAGGTACAAATAAGGAGAGACCAGTTAAAAACTCTTAATAGTTTTCAAAGCTTATTGGGGATATTAATTGACTAAGGCCTACAATTTGATTAACTACTCGAAGTTTAAGTAATTTATTTTAAACCTTTATAGGCTGATAAGGGCTTAACTAGTCCAAGAAAATTATAAGCTGAGGCTGAGAGAGAATTGACCCTGGTAGAAAAGAAATTACAGTATACACATGTAGATTGTTTAGACCCAAAGATGGCATGTATTTTAGTTATTTTGCCTTCTGCTCATTCTCCCACAGTAATTCTTATGCAAAAAGAAGATTATATCTTAGATGGATCATTTTAGCATACAGAGTAAAAAAATCAAAAACCTATGTATAAAACGTTTCTGAATTGATTCTGAAAGGAAAAATGGTACTTCATCAATTAGCAGGTATAGACCCAGCAGAAGTTATTGCATCTTTCACTAATGCTGACGTTTCCTCATGTGCAGAAAATGAGCATTGGCTAAGGGCTTGCAGTAGTGGGGAGAAGGGGGCAATTAACAACAAGTACCCCAAAACAAGTGACTTCAACTTATAAAAAGAACTAATTGGATTCTCTCTCATATAGTAAAAGGGACATCAATTTCTGGAGCCTCTACATTCTTTACTGATGCATATAAATCAGGAAAGGCAGGTTATAAATCAGAGGGAAAAAGTAAAGTGGTTCAGAACCCCTTTGTTTCAGTTCAGAAATTAGAGCTGTATGTCATTCTTACGGTATCCTTAGATTTTTCTGAATATCTTATTATAATCACTGACTTATAGATATACAGAAAGAGTTGTTTTGCATGTAGAAACTGCTGAACTTATTCAGGATGATTCAGAATTAACTTCGCTGTTTATTCAACTACAACAAGTAATCAGAAATAGAAATCATCCATTAAATATAACACATATCAGATCCCGTACAGGTCTTCTAGGCCCTCTAGCACAAGGTAATGATGTAATTGATCAGCTCTTAATAGGAAATGTTCTAGAAGCTTCAGAATTTCATAAAAGCATCATGTTAACAACAAAGGTTTAAGAAAAGATTTCTCCTATCACTTGGCAACAATCCAAGTGATTATAAAGAATGCCTTGCATGTTCTTTATATAACCAAATCCCATTGCCTGCAGGGAGTAGCCCAGTCAGTACCCAAAGAAATCAAATTTGTCAGATGGATGAGTTTCAAAAATAGAAGTATGTGCAGCATAACATAGGTACACCCTGAATAAGTATTCAGGATTACAATGAGCAACTGATTTAAGTTCTAAAAAGGCTGATTCTGTAATTACACATTTATTAAAAGTTATGACTATTATGGGCTTATCTGTACAAATTAATACTGATAGTAGCTCTAGCATATGTCTCTAGTAAAATGAAACAATTTTTTACATATTACAATATAAAGCATCTTACAGGTGTACAACATAATCCTATAGGGTAAGCAGTTGTAGAGAGATCTAACTATACTTTAAAAGAGATGCTTAATAAACAGAAAGGAATAACAAACACCCCCAGGGATAGATTACATAATGCTTCATTGACTTTAAATTTTTAAGTGCTAATGAACAAAAAACACAACAGCTGCTGAGAGATATTGGATTATGGAAAAACTGCTGAATCAGAACAGCCCTTCTTTTAAAGGATATCTTATCTTCAGAATGGAAGGAAGGAAATGTGTTAAGTTGGGGAAGAATTTTTGCCTCTGTTTCAATAGGAAAAAAAAACTATGAATTCCAACAAAATAAAGATTAGATTTGACCAGGGGAAACCTCCTGAACATCTTGGCTGCAGACAGGAGGGGGCATGGGTACAACAAGACAGGTAATGTGACTGCTGATCCCCCTACATGGGAGCAGCTCTGAGACTGGCTGACAATGAGAATGTCTCCAGCCAGGACTTCAACTACGCAAAGCCAGTAAATCTTGCTGGCTTCAGAGTCCTAAGCATTTATCATGCCATTCTTTCAAATGGGATAGATAGGAATGTATATTACAGTTTAGTTGTACAGTCCAAACTAACTTACAGAGATGGAGAGATGTGTTACCTGCTTAAAGAACGAGCAGAGAGTCATTTTAGCTTTTCTGTACACATTGAACATTCCATACATATGTTGATGCAGAAATGTATATTACCTTTGAAAGTTTATATGTTTCCTGAACAAAAGGATCAGACCTAAAGAAGAAAAGACAGGTGGGCCAGATGATCCAACCTCACAAACTATCTCATAGCTATTTCCTCAAGAATCTGCATCCTGAAGAACTTCAAGTACACAGAATATGCGCACTGCTGAGTGCCAGCATCATTTCTTGACTGGGCTACTGCAATCAGTCTGACTAATCTCCCTGCTTCTTTCCCTGCACCTTACCCTCTGTTTCTAAGACAGCAGACAACAGTAGCCTTTTCACATGTATGTCACTCTTCAGCTCCAAACCCAGCTAGGAGTCTCACTAAAGATTAAGTCCAGTTCCTTCTGGTAGCCCCAAGTAATGGTATCAAATATGGCAGAATAGAGCCATAATCTTCACTGACAGATGATACGACAGTAAATTATGGGTGGCAAAAACAATATGAACCCCAGGGAATCTTGTGGAGGACAGAGTTTAAAAGAGAGTCACTGTTCGAAAAGAGGTGTGGACGTGAGACTCTGAAAAGCTACAGAGTCATCCCATATCCCTTTGCTCTCAAGGCCCTTCAAGACCATCACTGTATTTACTGTGTTGGAAACCACTCTTCTAAGTTCAGACTGTATCCAGATGCCTCCTCAGCACCTCAAGTCTAGTATGTTTAAAATTGAATGCCAGATCTTTCCTGAAATCTTGCTCCAATCACAACTTTCTTCATATCAGATAATTTTAGTTCATCCTTCAGTTTCTTAGTACAAAAGCTTAGAAATTTATCTAGTGAGATGGCTCTTATCAAATACTGTTAGAGATACCTTTGAGCTTCACAATGGCGTCTTACTAATTATTGACCTCTAGTTCAGTATCTGAGATTGTTTTATACTCTTGCTTTGGTAGGCTTTTTGAGAATGTAAATCACCTCTATGCATGTTTTGGTTCTATACAACCTACCAGAGTGCCAAGTGATAAATAAAATCATCACCAACCAAATTCATATGCTAAATACTGGAACCATTACAAACAATAGTTGGGGCTGGAGAGACGGCCTCATGGGCCCCATATACATCAAGACTCATACACATAGATAGAAAGCAAATAAAAAACAAAACTATTGAACTGATTTTGACGATCATGTTGCATAAAACAAAGAAAAGTAGGATTAGATTTAAATTTTGGCATTAAATGCCTTACATTGATGTGACTATGATTTCTCCACTTTATCTTACATATTCACAATAGACTTGGATGACCAAAAAAGAAAAAAAGAAAAAAAAAAAAGACATTGTAATAGCATAGTTAAAGTTGTGGTCCTCTACAATTGTTCTTGAACCCATACTATAAATAATGCATCTGAAAAGTTGCCATCAGATTTGTTAGGCTGGTAGCAATTAAAAGTTAGTTATTATAGGCTGTAAGCTCCAGTTGGCTCGAGGCTACGAGAATCTGGCTTACCGCTATATCCACAGCACCCAACAAATACTGATGCAGCCATTTGAAGGAATCCATGACAGAAATGAGAATGAAAGGGAAGGATGTAGAAGAACAGTGAGAAGAGAAAGCATGTGGGCGAGCTGACAGCACAGGTGGAGGAATGCTTAGCTCTGCTTCCAGCTCTCTTCACCGTCTACAACGGTGTGCAAGCACAGTCATGGTGAGCACACCGGGTCATTCTTTCCTGGTGTGCTTGCCTCAGCCACATCCTGACTATGTCCATCCTTGAGAATCCCATGGACCTTCTCTGAGCATGACGCCTGTGTCCAGTGACCTCTCAGACATTACACAATAGACAAGCAGAGGGCGGCCACAGGCATTTCTTCCTGCAGTTTTGTTGTGGAGAAATCCTTCCATATCCACATGTGAGTGGTTTGTTGTGTATGATACTGTAGCCATAAATAAAATGGCAACTGGATTATGAATAGAGTGGACCCAACAAGAGTGTGTTGAGTTCCCAGCCCTTCCATGCCCCCTCTCCCTTTGCCCTACCATTCTGGTTGGTTTAGCAGCAGGCCACATACCTCATTTCTTCTGCTTGACTTAGGGGAGGAGGGAGCTCTGGGCTGCAGGTTCTGCCAAGCCCTGTGCATCACATGAGACCTGGCATTCAGCCACAGGCTGCTGTGTTAGGAATTCAATGCACTGCTGAGAGTCAAGCTCCAGCACCGCTGTGCTCTCAGTGCAAGTTGAAAAATGCCAGGAGACTTCATGTCAAGACTCACTCAGCACTCGTTTCAATAAAGTATATGCTATTTCCACTTGGACTGTTGGGCAGAATTTTTAAGGCTGGTTTCCAAAAGTCTAGGCATAGCAGCAGTAAGGTATGTGATGTCATTATCATGTGCCAGGTGAGCAGATCTCAGAGAGAGTAGTTCCTACCAGCTCAATGCTGAAATATCAGAGCTATGGAATTTACCTTGTTACTGCAGATTTTCATGTTTCTGTTTCTTACAAACGATGCAGCAAAGTGTATTTTGAGAGCATCAACAATTGTGAATTTAAAATCAGGTCTAAGACAAGAATAATCATATAAGTGTGATGTGCTGCTTCCTTAAGTGGGGAGGGACTTTTGTTAAAAAACAAACAAACAAAAACCATTGACTTCATTTATTGAGAAGTTGTATTGGGGTTTTTAAGACCCAAGGTGAGACAGATCCATCTGATGCACACAGTGGGAGAAGACCGGCACCCCTGGGCTAGCAGTAGGACAGCTGGAGACATTCTTTGGAGGTTCTGCCTTATATGAGGGCAGATAGCAAACCCCCAATACTGAACCTGGGTGAGAATCTGTGCTGCCTGAGCCTCTCTTTCAGAGCTGTCAATAGAAGCTTCATGGCCTTACACTAAGTTGTGCCCCACTAGGAGCGGAGCTTCTAACTGACAAGCAGCTGTAATATAGGCAATTGAAGTTACTTTTTGTGAAAAAGGCAAGCAGGTGGTAAAGTGTGGGGTCACAGTTCGGGTACCCAGAGCCACGTCAGTAAGTGCTGGATGTGCATAACGGCCAACCTGTAATCCCAGCCTTGGGAAGGTGGGAGCAGTGGGTCCCCAGAGAAAGCAGGCTGGGAAGATTGGACAATAGTAAATCACAATCTAAAAGTTCTCATTGTAGTTCCCAGGAAATTATACTTAGCATATCAAAAGTGAAAGAGTTTGCCAGCTGAAGAACTGGATGGCCAGGCCTTGACACTCCAAGAAATACCATACACACTGTTCCAACACAGCCCACTTCAAACTCTTTATGAAACTAGTGGAGAGCCCTAGAAAGTTCAAGGGCCCTCAGACTGCCTGGGCTCAGATCCTGGCTGTTGGACCTGGGAATGGTTTTGAGTTGCCTGACCTTAGTTAGTTATCTTGTCTATTAAATGACTAAAATATTAGCAGTGATCTGATGGACGTGGGAAATTAATGCATGTTTTTCACTTAGCTCCAGAGACATGGTGGTGCTGTCAGTTAAGCTGTAGACTAAAAAGCATGGGAAATCACAATAGCTTCTCTGAGGTGGAGGTGGTAGTAGGGTCAGCCCTGTTCTTCTCTGTGATCTGGATGCAGTTAGCTCAGCTGTCATTATTAATTGCTATTAATCCCAGTTCCTGGAACTGAGAAGGCTGGGTTACCTGCCTTCTACTATAGAACTACTTTTCTGCCTGCTACTCCCAGTGGAAGAGAACAAAGGGGGAGCTGCCCGCCAGCCATGAAATTGTGTGGCTTTAGACTCTTCTGTTGTACAAGCATTTGGGAGTCCTTCTTGTCCTCTCTTGCTCAAGCTTAGACCCCTCAGCCTGGAGCCCAACACTCAGGGAGGTTTTGATTCCATCTCCGTTAACTCTCCTTCCTGCTCCCAGTCCAGCTGTGGGTTTGAGTCTCTGTCTTCTGATTCTGTGTCATCCATCGTCAGTGAGCTGCTATGACCTTCACCATTCTAATGGAGCATCCCTAGCCCGTTCAGCGGGCAGCCGGAAATGGTGGATGTTAGAAATGGTGGATGTAATGGTGAAGTGGTGGATGCTAATGGTGAAGTGGTGGGTGCTAATGGTGAAGTGGTGGGTGCTAATGGTGAAGTGGTGGATGCTAATGGTGAAGCAGTGGATGCTAATGGTGAAGTGGTGGGTGCTAATGGTGAAGTGGTGGGTGCTAATGGTGAAGCAGTGGGTGCTAATGGTGAAGCAGTGGATGCTAATGGTGAAGCAGTGGGTGCTAATGGTGAAGCAGTGGATGCTAATGGTGAAGTGGTGGGTGCTAATGGTGAAGTGGTGGATGCTAATGGTGAAGTGGTGGGTGCTAATGGTGAAGCAGTGGATGCTAATGGTGAAGTGGTGGGTGCTAATGGTGAAGTGGTGGGTGCTAATGGTGAAGTGGTGGGTGCTAATGGTGAAGTGGTGGGTGCTAATGGTGAAGTGGTGGATGTAATGGTGAAGTGGTGGATGCTAATGGTGAAGTGGTGGATGTAATGGTGAAGTGGTGGATGCTAATGGTGAAGCAGTGGATGCTAATGGTGAAGCAGTGGATGCTAATGGTGAAGCAGTGGGTGCTAATGGTGAAGCAGTGGATGCTAATGGTGAAGCAGTGGGTGCTAATGGTGAAGCAGTGGATGCTAATGGTGAAGTGGTGGGTGCTAATGGTGAAGTGGTGGATGCTAATGGTGAAGTGGTGGGTGCTAATGGTGAAGCAGTGGATGCTAATGGTGAAGCAGTGGATGCTAATGGTGAAGTGGTGGATGCTAATGGTGAAGTGGTGGGTGCTAATGGTGAAGTGGTGGGTGCTAATGGTGAAGCAGTGGATGCTAATGGTGAAGTGGTGGGTGCTAATGGTGAAGTGGTGGGTGCTAATAAGCCCCCACTAGTCTTTGGAAAGGAGCATTATTGACAATTGGCCCTGTGGTACAAATTCTGTCTCTTAGTTGTTTTTCCCTGTCACTTGGGTTTGTTCCAAGTAGCACTAGAGTGGCTTGCTTCAGCCTTTCCCTGTCAGCCGCCTGTGTGCTTCTGAATGCTATTGCTTTATTTGCCCTCCTCTTTTAAATAGTCACAGGCACTAATCCACATTATAGCTTTACAGGCAGTAAATTAAATTATATTAATTCTAAACAGTGTTTTTGAACTATACAGAGGCTGCAGCCTTTGAAACCACTAACTTAATTTTGTCCAACCCTTACTCAGTAACTCAAAAAGAGCCAAAGTTTCTTTCTTTCAAATTTGGTTTAAAAAATAATAATAAATTGCTCCCAGACAGTAGTTCTGGGTGCCAAATTTTATCTGCAGTCTCAATCTTGTGTCTACACTGAAGCTCCTCTAAAGTCAGGGGCAAGGCATGGAGATGTGAGGGACTGTAACTCTTACTTTAGTCCTACTGTGTGGCTTCAGCCGTGTGACTTACCCACTGGCCACTTACTCCTTCAGGGGTTGGGCCTCTTGTGTGCAAAGCTTCATCTATAATAAGATTCTTGAGAGACTGAAATGCACAATTTATGGAGCACGTTGAAGATGTGTGTGCATCTGAACATAAGCCCTGCCTCTGAGAGGCCAGGCAGAACCGAAACAGTCCCAGCTGGCCTGGTCTCCATCCAGTCACACGGTAGAAATATTTTTCAAATAAAGCTAAGATGCTCTTACAGTGTAATTTGAATTGATCTCAGCATTTTGTCACATTCTTTTGATTTTAGCAAGTCCTCATTCGAGGAGGGCCGTGTGTGTTTGAGAACACCTAAGCTCACTAGAAAGAAGTGATCAAATGGGATACTTGCGTCCTGCCCGGCCCCACCATTGCACTCTAGGATGTTGGAGAAGATGGAGCTCTGTATGGCACCAGTAAATCCGTGAGGCAGTTCCTAAGACAAGAGAAGCTAGACATGTTCACATCAGTAGCAACGTCACAGTACGGGTGTGTGCGTGGTTGTGCACATGCATGCATATATTGCTTTTAAGTTAGAGTCACACAGTGTGGGACTCACAGCAAGATCTTCTGGAATAGGTTACCAATTGCTGTGTGTGATGATTGCTGCACCAGCCTTCCATGCTTTGGTTAAATTAAGCGCCATCTTCAACTGTCTCTAACCATATGATAACCTTAATGCTTGACCATTTGGAACACATTTATCTGGCACTTCTTTTTAGGTAAAAAGTTAGTTCCCTATATTGCAGTGCTAAGGAATGTCAAGATTTTCTGAAACAGCTGGCCGAGGCCAGGGTCTACTGCAGATAGTACGACAGGCAGCAGGTGTCTGCTTTTGAGCATTGTCTAACCAGCCCTTAGATAAAAGGAAGCGTGTACTCAGTCACCTAAGGTGAAAGCAGATGGCAGCTTGGTGCTCAAAAGAAGCCTGTATTCCTCAATCACGGAGGCTTTTTCTTGTTTCTTGGTAACTCACTGCTACTCACGGAGACTTTCGAAGACATCAGGTGGTGCCACAAAAGGACTCTAAAGGTACCTCACCTGGCCCAGATAGTTCATACCATTTAAGACTGGACTCTGTGGGCCTGGTGGGAGAGCCTCAGAGAAAGCCTGTTATATTTTCAGGATATTTATTGGGACTGTTTTTAAAATCTAGTCAGCTGTATATTCTTACGGAGCATTCTCGTCCTTTCTGTTGGTGGTTCAATGCTAAGAAAAGCCACTTAAATAGCACTTTATTAGCATTCTGTTAGCTTTTGTGGAGTGAATGGAAGCTCTGGGGCCTTTCCTAAGTGCACTTAACTTGCATTTATACTTGCTTGTGGGGTTTGCACCAGCCCAGACATTTAAGATTCTGGCCCAGGTCTGTGTCTTGGTTTACGCAGAAGAAATTTGAAAGGTGTTTAGTAATGATGACAGTGCTGTTCCCATGACTGTCACCTGATGTGATCACAAGGTAGGTGAGATGGTCACCTTGTCACCCAGCCTACCAAGCCAGGCTGAACTCCTAGTGTGCAGCACACTTGTGTATACCAGCTGGGCAGAGGACCAAATGGAGTCTGTCTTTTGCCGCATTGAGTTCAAATTTTTCTTCTCTCTTTTACTATGGAAACTTTGAAGCTATATACAGTTTCTGGAGATTCTAGAGTACCAAACCATTGCTAGACTTGGAGTCAGCCCCCACCCCCTATTTCATACACAACTCCAGTTTCAAAGCCAAACCTCCCTAAGTCACTGAATTTCCCCATACATTAGCAGCTGTATCCTGCCCTCCTTGTTTCCTTTCATTTCCAAAAATGGCTTTGCTCTTGTGTTTAATTTTTTACTTGACGAAATCCCTATAGAATGAACGGATAAAGTGTGACAGCTATGGCAGCCTCTGGGACAGTGGCCTTTGCTGTGGCAGCATGGTAGCTCTCTCCATGGGCTGTAAACTGTGCACTTTGTAAAGTGATGGCGTTCTATCACGAAGGTTCTGAGCTCTGCAGGGTGTCACATTGCTCTGTGTAACAAACCCCTCAGCTTCTAAATCCCGGTGCTGGAAATGATTACATAAATCTGAATGGCCATTTCCAGAGTCTTACGCATCTGGAGAATTCCTTACTCTTTGGGGGAAGTTTTACAAAGACTGTTTGTGGAGAAGGACCTGGCCTTTGTAGCAAGCTTCTATTGAGCACGTCAGCAGTGTTAGTGTGTAGCTGTGCATTTGAAAAGTAAGCATGGCGTGTGCTCCGCTGTGCTTTAACTCCATGCAGATGTGTGCTGAGAGAACACGATGTGCTCATTTGTTGCATTTATGCTACTTTCTTACTTTAAGTAAGATGGATGAAATTACATATTAAATAAAAACAGCAGCTCCAACAGCAGCCCTCAGCAAAGGGAAAAAGCCTTCCAGAGACAGTAGAGATGGCTTTAATAACTCATTGACTCGAGAGAACTGTCTATTTAAAAGCTTGTGCATAATAACTTCTTTGTGGGATTTACTCAGTGCTAACTGTCTAGTGTTCCGACGTGATCTGCCATTAAATTGTGTTGGTGCAGTATTACCCAACACGTCATCTGTCTTGGCCAAATAGAACAGTAATTTTCTATATGCACTCAGTGGCATGGACACCTTCGTGGTAGGAAACTCCACTGAACAGAAGTAGCTGCGTGGCCTTGGGCAGCCTGATCTCCCTGCAGTTCAAGGCTGCTGTTGTAATTGAGTGAGGACGTGCAGCTAGCACAGCGTGGTGTGCACTTCTCAGCTCCAGGCTTCTTAGTATGCACTGCCCTCTTTTTGTTGGGCGTGCTTCTCACTGCTAGAGGGGACTTCAAAGTGCACAGGATACTTTTCTTTGTGCCACGGCAAAAGCCAGGTCTGATGGGTGGCTCCAGCGTGAAGGCCCCCCCCCCATCCTGGGCTGCCAAATATGTCTGAAACCCTGCCCAGGGCTGGCTCTGCTTCCTTCCCAGTTTCTCACCCTTCTGGTGGCTTTTTCTGTGACCTGGTTAACTTTAAGAAAGTTTTCAAAATGCAAAAACTACTTAACTTTGTTCCATTGTCATTTAAAAATAGAGTTGATCAATACAAAGCATTAACTGGAGTCAAATGTGGCACTTCCTCATTGATCTCTGGGCTGATGCCTGCATGCAGGCTTCTGTGAGGGTGAAACGATATATGATATATGAAGTGCACTCCAGGACAAACAGAGGAAGCAGGTTTCCTTTTTATATGGAAGAGATTCTGCTGCACCTAGTCCCTCTCCCTGAGTTGCATGTACAGAGGAACATACAGTACAATCTTACGGCTCCAAGGGACCTTCTGACTGCTGCTCTGGGGAGTCCTCTGCCCCAGCTTTTACCAATTGCTAGATGTTACTCAAGGTTATGTATGTGTGTGTATATATACACACACATATACATCAAAAGCCTACTCATGCTAATTAACACATTTGTTAACACAGCTAGTTAACAAATCCACTAATTAGCAAATAGGTGTGAGCCAGAATATGGAGATATGGAATGCGTCCTACATGGTAATTAGTTGCACACCAGTAAGCCCAAGTCAGTGAGTACCAGAAACTCTGTCAACCAAGAAGGAGTTATTGAGAAAGTTGTGTAAGGAAGTTGGTTGTGGGCAGACCCTGCCCTGTGTCACTTGCCCTGACAGCCAGAGCTCCAGCAGCTGCGCCCTGTCACCATCAAGCTCACAAGCACATACAAGCTGCCTCTCTCCTTCTGGAGAAGTCTTAGTCAGACTGAGGAGGCAGATCTCCCTGGCCTCCCCTTCCCATCATGCACCTTTCCTGAGAAGGAGATAAGCATCACTCTTGTCTTTAGTAGACGGTTAGCCAAAGTGTATCCTCAAGAGAACGTGTTGGATGCTAGATCATCTTAAAAAGGGGGGGGGCGCTCTGGAAATGTAGACGGCTTTCACATCTGAACAAGAGATACCCTAAATTCCAGGTGCAAGGCCTTTCCCACCGGGCTTGAGGTTATCAGCCCTAGATGTCACTGAAGAGGGCTGTCCTGCCCTGCGCAGTACAGTTGCCTGCCACGGGGGCGGTAGCTAGAGACAAGTCTCCAGCAGCTTCTTTCTCTCTTCCTGTCCCCAGAGGCATTCTCAGAGGAAAGAATGAGGGCATCAGTATCACTATCTGTTTGATTACTGTGTTGACATTTTTAAAGTGCCATTAATCATAGGAAATGGAACTTAACGATGTAGAAAAATGCCTAGCCAGAGAACGTCAAAAAAGAGAGCCATGGCTCGGAACTCACCTGACACTGGAGCGAACTGGGTCCTAACCATAATTTGTTGCTTTGTGTTGTTGTGGTTTTACCTCATTAACTGGGCAGTGTCTGTGCAAGCAGGGGAGATATCGAGCAGGGCAAAGGTGAGGTCTAAAGGCAGAATCGCGCTATGTGGTGTGTAGAGTATGTGGAAAGAACATTCAGCCTTAGATTATAGCTTTGAGCTTTTACTTGCATTCTTTTAGGGGAAAAAATCACTTTTTCTTTCACACACCCCCTTTTATACTGTTGTGTTGCTGGGGGGGGGGTGAACATGCCCCACCTAACTGCCCTCCGAGATTTATGTTCCTGTTGAATGCTCCGAACCTTTTACTTGTGTGTGGTTTGATGTCATTAGAAGTGGCAGTGTCAGGTCACCGTCCCAACATGGGCCTCAGGCATAGCTATCCATGTACAGCTAGGATACGGAAAGGGAGCAGTATCAGAAGCTGGGCGTGCTTGGCACGTGCCACGCTAGACTCCAGTATCAGTAGACTGTATTGTCTATGAATCTAAATTCAAATGTTTTCCTATGGAAATTTTCAGGAAATGTGAGATAATATGGACAACCTTGTCTAGGAACTACACATGTGATCTGTGGTGAACAGCACACTGTAAAATGTTCCTGAGCCAACTCTGATCCATGTGGCAGGTGCCACACTTGAAAACTAGCACAGGAGCCTAAGTCCACCCTCTCCCCTTGCCCACATGCCCTTTAGCTAAGCCTTACCACAGCTGGAGCACACCGCAGACTCAGTAAAAACCAGCTTGTGTGTGTGTCCTGGGATGAGAGAGTTTGAAGGTGACCAGTGAGGAACTGTAGAAGGTAATATCCCTGATAAATGTTGGGCTTTTCTTCCCTCTGAAGGTTTTTGTCGTTCATTGGGGGCACACTGTGTGAGATTGGAAAGCCTGAAATACAACAGAAGATAAATGTATCTCTCGGGAAAGAAGGCATAGAGAAAACTGCTGAAAGATTACAGACGACTGCTCACACCCTGCAGGTCATCATAGATGGTCTGAGCCAGCCCGAAACCTTTGACATCCGAACAGGTGAGTGTCCCTTGTCTTCCGGAAGCTCCCATTACCAGAGGGTCAGCATTCTCCTCCACAGGAGAGGGCCCAGGGTCAGCATTCCTCCTCCGTCGCCACTTAGATTCCTGTCTGGAGTCAAGCTTCAGACTCCTCACCCTCGTGACTTTGCTGCTGCACCACGGGCACATCCCATGCTTCTGCGTGCATGGAGGCGTGCTATCCCTGCTCTCCTGTGAACAATGCCTGAAGAGCCAGAAGGGAAGGTTTTCCATTCACACCAAAAAGTGAATCTTCTTCCTAAATTACAGCCTTCTGGGTTTCTGGATTCCATTTTGCTGAGTACATTGAACAAATAAGATGATATCTCTGTGCTGATTGTCTTTCTAATTTGGAGTGTTCTCAGCTTTCTGAGCTGGGAGAGGTAAAGGAAGTGTAATAGCGCAGTTGTTGAGAGCAGTGACCCATTGAGCCAGAACTGCAGCTGCAGAAAACAAGACACGGAGTAAGACCAGTGCCAAAAGTGTGGGCATCCAAGCCGCCCAGTTGTCCGCCTGTCATGTTAATGTGGCTGTTCCTGCAGACGGAACTGCGGAAGGCTCCTCCTCCTCTCCTTGTGGATTCCATGCCTGCCTCTTGCAGGAACACTGGGATCAGGGTGTCTCCAGAGCGGTGGGATTGGTAATATGCCCACGCACTTAGTGGACGGTTGACAAAGCCACTTGAGCTATGGATGGCCTGGACTGTGTTTTCCTGTCCATCTGTAATTTCTATCAAGGTGCTGATTGCTCCTTTATCTCAGTTACATGAGGGACTCAAAGCAAAGGCAAACAGTTAACCCCTCCTTGAGGAGCCCGCTTGCCGAGTAGAATGCGGGTGGGCCTGGGCTTTCCAGAATGCAGTTCCCAGCAGGTCGTTCTAAGCAAACTGGCAGCTAATCTTTGCTGTAGTTAAGTCACACACATTTCCCAGGGAGAGGCAGGTGAATTTGGAGGTGGGGTAGATAGTATTTTGGGTCTCTCCATGTTACAGTGTTTGTATTACATCTCTTTCTCCTTTTCTCGGAAGTGCGTCAGTCTTCTGCTCCTCCTCTCCTTCCACTCTCTGGCTTCTGCTCTCTGCTGGCATCGCTCCTTTTGTTTCGGCACTCCTTGCTAGTCAGTCTCCTCAACTCTGTGCACGCTCGCTCATGCAGTGGCCTCACTGCTGCCGTGGCTCGTGACGTATTCAAACTTACGGAGTTCATGGAGGATTTCTGGCTTCTCCATGTTCCCGGGTGTCTTGGGGAACATGCTAAGCGGTTCCTGACTCTGGTTTTCATGCAAAGCTGAACTGAGCAGCTGATTGGAACCCCGCTGGGATTGGCAACTGCTGGGTTTCTACAAGGAAAGGAGGGGAGAGATTTCCAAGCATGAAACTGCCTCGCTGGCCTGGGGACCAGCCTGCCTCTGCCCTGGGCCTCGGTGTCACTTCATGTTGACATGGTCTCAGCCTGTGTGGGTCAAATTACCAGAGATTCCTGCTTTGGAATTTAGCATCAGGTGAAATCCCAGAGTCCGTTCCCACATTAGTGTGCTTACTGAGGACAGTGAGGTTTAGGGTTTATGGATTTTCGTCTTGTTTTACAGGAGTAGAGGGAGCTCGATTTCTAACAAAAGAAACCCTGGTCTAAGGTGGTTTGACTGAGGGGGAAAGAAGGAGGTGACTGGTTGTTACTGCAGAATGCAGGTGTCAGGGCAAAGCCAACAGCGGTGAGGGCGGGGCTGGGTCAGAGGGTGGGAGGGGGCAGGGTGAGGTCTAAGTGAAGGAGGTCCAAGCTGGAATGTGTCCTTTGTTATTAGAGTCAACGCGCAGTAATCCTAAGGAAGAGCGCCCCGAGCTGCGGGCCTGGGGAACTCACAAGCCCCATTTCAACTTTGTGTCTCACGGCCCCGACCTCTGCTGTTTCATGTTATCCGGAGCCGCGGTGGCACGCGGCCTGCTTTGTGCTCACTTTAGGGCTAGTGTCAGTGAGCAGATCTGTGTACTGGGATGGGCCATAAAGAGCCTGAGATGGGGACCGAGGGCCTTCATCCTTGTGGAGCTGGCATACAGCAGAGCTCCTGGTCACCAGGTAATGACAGTAAACAGTCAGCTGGCTGGCGTGCAGTTCTGAAACCTATACATTCTGATTTAATGTGTTTGAAATAGAAAGAATTGATTCCCGAATTCCCACTAAAGTAGAGAGAGAGCATTTGACTTCACTCGCATTTGTCCAAAAGCGGAACGTTGACCCCCTTGAAACAATTTAAGAGCCCAGGCACTGAAAGCCAACTCCCCGTCTTGTGTGTCCAGGGCTCCCACATTCTGAGCATTTATGACTAGTCGGGTGTAGTCACTGAGCAAAGATAGACTCTGACTGTCCTTTACAGGGAGAAAGTGAGCCGACTGTGGAGCCTCCAGGCGGGGCTTCTGACTGTGGAGCCTCCAGGCGGGGCTTCTGACTGTGGAGCCTCCAGGCGGGGCTTCTGACTGTGGAGCCTCCAGGCGGGGCTTCTGACTGTGCAGACTCCAGGCGGGGCTTCTGACTGTGCAGACTCCAGGCGGGGCTTCTGACTGTGCAGACTCCAGGCGGGGCTTCTGACTGTGCAGACTCCAGGCGGGGCTTCTGACTGTGCAGACTCCAGGCGGGGCTTCTGACTGTGCAGACTCCAGGCGGGGCTTCTGACTGTGCAGACTCCAGGCGGGGCTTCTGACTGTGCAGACTCCAGGCGGGGCTTCTGACTGTGCAGACTCCAGGCGGGGCTTCTGACTGTGCAGACTCCAGGCGGGGCTTCTGACTGTGCACACTCCAGGAGGGGCTTCTGACTGTGCAGACTCCAGGCAGGGCTTCTGACTGTGCAGGCTCCAGGCAGGGCTTCTGACTGTGCAGACTCCAGGCAGTGTTAACGGCCC
Organism: Apodemus agrarius; assembly: GCA_964023405.1. Classification (NCBI taxonomy): domain Eukaryota; kingdom Metazoa; phylum Chordata; class Mammalia; order Rodentia; family Muridae; genus Apodemus; species Apodemus agrarius. The sequence goes on along the minus strand of OZ030011.1, from coordinate 132,615,358 downwards.
ATTGGTGAGACTGAGTTTAGAGAAAAGAAAAGGTTGAGAAACTGTTCTTGAATTGTCCGCAGGAACTGTTTCTCCCAGGATGTATTTTTTTCTCAAGACAGGCCTGTGTCCTTAGCTTCTTTATCTCTTCCCTCAAAGAGCTTTATTGATCTGGGCATCCATATCAATCAATACACAGTGACTGTCAGCCCTCTAGGCATGGTGGCTTCTTGGTTATACTAACGCTTGTCCTCTTTCCTCACAGATTTTGATAAGCCTGACTTCAAGAGAAGCATAGTGTGTCTGGAAGACCTGCAGGTTGGGACAGTTCTTACAGGCAAAGTGGAGAATGCCACCCTGTTTGGGGTTTTTGTGGATATAGGAGTGGGGAAGGCAGGGTTGATTCCTATCCGGTTCATAACAGAAGCAAAGCTGTCCAAAACTAAGAGGAGACGGAGCCTGGGCCTGGGCCCTGGAGAGAAGGTGGAGGTGAAAGTCCTCAGTGTTGACATTCCCCGGTCGAGGATTTCACTAGACCTCCTCCGGGTGTTGTGAGTGCCCCACTGAGGGCCAAACACCGTGTGCTCCCTCATTTCCACAGCCTGAGGAGGGAAGCCAGAGAGCTCATGGGACCCCGAGAGCAGAGGAGAGGGAGGGGCTCCTGGGTACAGGTGTTCATCACACCGTCCTGACTCCCACAGACAGAGCAGGGGGCGTCCTCGAGTGGCATCCTGCAGCCGCAGTTTCTGTCTTTGTAATTCCTTGTTGACCACACTACAGCAGGCGGCTTCACATCTTCCTGCTAACGTCTGCTGCCTTAGACCTGGTGGGTTGTCTTGCTTATTTGAAATGTGTGGTGTTGACTGACACATTAAAACTAAGTTTTTAATCCTGCCATTTTATTGAGGTGTTATTAGCACTTTTGTTCATAATTCATAATTTTGTAATAATCTTTATTTTCTCTTAGTAAACCAAGTAAAAATATACTAGTAAAAGATTATCATGTGTTTTTGACCATCAACTGAATCATGTCAATGTCTTCCTCAGAACATATGTATTGACCTCTACAATAAATTACTGGCTGGTGACTTTGGTGTGCTGTGTTCATTGAGTGAATGCTAGAAGCCACACTGAATTAAAGATGTGATTTGTAGAACTGTGCGTTGGGGAAGAGGGAAGATTCTAGACGTTTCAAGAATGACTTTAATTGACATACTTTATCATAGAGGCCATATTCTATCTTAGCCATCATCTAAGAAGGTAGCGACCCTGACTCTGAAGTGTTGTATGACACTCAGAGTCAGATGAGGTGAACGGGGCCTTGACAGTCTCTGGATGATGTGTGGATACGGATACTAATGTATGGCCAGCCCGGTTTCTTTGTCTTGGGCAGTTGCTTAATTTGAAATTAAGCAACCATTACCCTCGAAGAGTTCAGTGCTGCTGCTGCTTGTCCTCAGGATGCCCATATAATCACCCAGTGGGAGTTGTCAGGAAGTAGTGTACTTGTGGTACACACCAGTTCTGCCTGGTGGCTTCCTAATCTCAACACACTTGACCTATCTAACTAGTGTCCATAGGTGTCTTTGAAGTTCTATTTGCCTGCCTCATTCCTATGAGTCTTTCTGCTTTTTACTAGTCTTTACTTGACAAGGTATGCTAATGTGTTTTCAGTTGGTCTTTCTATTCATTCCTGCCAAGGCTCTCTGGTTCACAATATGCAAATGAATGCTAAGTGATGTCCTTGGGTGCTCCCAGGAGTGCTCCTCCTCCTGGGCACTTGGGATGAAGGAGCCTAGACAGCTCTGTTCCCTTGATAGTTAAGCCTTTGTGAGCGGAGGACCAGGCCAGTGTGTCCTTTGTGAGCGGGGGAGGACCAGGCCAGTGTGTCCTTTGTGAGCCGGAGGACCAGGCCAGTGTGTCCTTTGTGAGCGGGGGAGGACCAGGCCAGTGTGTCCTTTGTGAGCGGGGGAGGACCAGGCCAGTGTGTCCTTTGTGAGCGGGGGAGGACCAGGCCAGTGTGTCCTTTGTGAGCGGGGGAGGACCAGGCCAGTGTGTCCTTTGTGAGCGGGGGAGGACCAGGCCAGTGTGTCCTTTGTGAGCGGGGGAGGACCAGGCCAGTGTGTCCTTTGTGAGCGGGGGAGGACCAGGCCAGTGTGTCCTTTGTGAGCGGAGGACCAGGCCAGTGTGTCCTTTGTGAGCGGGGGAGGACCAGGCCAGTGTGTCCTTTGTGAGCGGGAGGACCAGGCCAGTGTGTCCTTTGTGAGCGGGGGAGGACCAGGCCAGTGTGTCCTTTGTGAGCGGGAGGACCAGGCCAGTGTGTCCTTTGTGAGCGGGAGGACCAGGCCAGTGTGTCCTTTGTGAGCGGGGGAGGACCAGGCCAGTGTGTCCTTTGTGAGCGGGAGGACCAGGCCAGTGTGTCCTTTGCCTTTTTTATCTCACATGATAGGAACTCTGCATAGCCCAACCTAGGAAAAGAAGGGACATATCATCTCCTTGCTGATGTGGCTTTTAGAGTTGGAGCTGGTTTGGAGGCGGTGACTTTCTGTAGAGTTTGGGTGTTGAGGAGAAGAGGAAACAACATAATGGCTAGACAGTGAAATGGAGCCAAGAGTTTCTGTGTTTCTAGAGAAAAGAGATAACATGTAATGATGAAGAGAAATTTGATACAGAGGACAGGAAAATTACTGAATGATAGCCTCGATTGAATGGATCCGGTTGAAATCCAGTTCACGGTGGGGGGAGTTTAGGGTAGGGACGCAGTGACAACTGGATTGTCACTTGTACCCACCAGAAGAGGGGGCTCAGCTTCCTCCAGCCGAGTGACACTGGGTGTACCAGCCACTGTGGGACAGCCCTCATGTTCAGGAGTTGACCAGCATAAAATGAACAGTGGGCTCCCCAGGAGTTTCTGTTGTTTTTGTTTTGTTGTGAGCTTATATTTGGTTACACTTTGATGCTTTGAGGGGGAGTGACATGGTTTTATTTTGTTTTCTTGGTTGGGGGAATGTTGTATTGAAATTTTTATTTTTGAGAGAGAAATTAAAGTTGGATGGATGAAAAGAAGAAGAATAATGATCGAATATATTTAAATTTAAAATTTTTTAACAATAAAAAATAATTTTTATAAAAGATAAGAATACAAAAGTTCATATTGTAGAAGAGGAGACGGTATATGAGCACAGAGGTAGGAGTTTATGTGAGAACTTAAGAAGGTCTCTGGATATCTTCTGATTTTCTTATTAAAATAAGGAAGAAAAGATCAGGGGATTGAGAAGAAAGAAAAATATAAGAAAGGGTGAGATAGAGTGCAAAGTGCAAGCTGGGTCCATGCTCAGATACGGAGGAGGATGGCCAGCCTGTGCTCAGATGCGGAGGAGGACGGCCAGCCTGTGCTCAGACGTGGAGGAAGAGGGCCAGCCTGTGCTCAGACGTGGAGGAAGAGGGCCAGCCTGTGCTCAGACGTGGAGGAAGAGGGCCAGCCTGTGCTCAGATGCGGAGGAGGACGGCCAGCCTGTGCTCAGATGTGGAGGAAGAGGGCCAGCCTGTGCTCAGATTTGGAGGACAGCCAGCCTGTGCTCAGATGTGGAGGAAGAGGGCCAGCCTGTGCTCAGATGTGGAGGACAGCCAGCCTGTGCTCAGACGTGGAGGAAGAGGGCCAGCCTGTGCTCAGATGCGGAGGAGGACGGCCAGCCTGTGCTCAGACGTGGAGGAAGAGGGCCAGCCTGTGCTCAGACGTGGAGGAAGAGGGCCAGCCTGTGCTCAGACGTGGAGGACGGCCAGCCTGTGCTCAGATGTGGAGGACAGCCAGCCTGTGCTCAGACATGGAGGAAGAGGGCCAGCCTGTGCTCAGACGTGGAGGAAGAGGGCCAGCCTGTGCTCAGACGTGGAGGAAGAGGGCCAGCCTGTGCTCAGACGTGGAGGAAGAGGGCCAGCCTGTGCTCAGACGTGGAGGAAGAGGGCCAGCCTGTGCTCAGACGTGGAGGAAGAGGGCCAGCCTGTGCTCAGACGTGGAGAAAGAGGGCCAGCCTGTGCTCAGAAGTGGAGGACAGCCAGCCTGTGCTCAGATGTGGAGGAAGAGGGCTAGCCTGTGCTCAGGCATGGAGGAAGGGCGGCCAGCCTGTGCTCAGACGTGGAGGAAGGGCGGCCAGCCTGTGCTCAGATGTGGAGGAGGATGAACGGCCTGTGCTCAGACGTGGAGAAAGAGGGCCAGCCTGTGCTCAGATGTGGAGGAAGAGGGCTAGCCTGTGCTCAGGCATGGAGGAAGGGCGGCCAGCAGACACGGAGGAAGGTGTCATAGATTGACCAGCCAGATCAGCTATGGGGCTGCAGGGTCGGGTCAGGAGGAGAGGGACACGCCTGGATTTGAAGTTTGCCAAACAAATACACCGTGGAGAGAAGGGCAGGGACTTCAAGGCTTGCAGGTAAAGTGAAATTTAGACTTGGTAAAAAGAGAAGTGGACACCCAGGGGAAAGCTAGGTGTGGGGGTGGCAAGAAATACTGCAGGCTAAAGGATTATAGGTAGAGCCAAGGAACATTGAAGTGTGGATAAGAGACATAACGGTTAGAGATAAGATCTATTGAGCTGCATAACCTTCCCAGCTGGTAAAGATGGGGCAAGAGAGATGGTGACGTCAATAGCATGTAAATAGAAGATGAGAAGATGACCACTAGAAGTCAGGAACTGAGAGTTTGAAAGCATTGTCTATGAATAAAGATCTTGTCTTGGTGGTTACAAAGAAATGCTGGTCTAAAATACGGTGATAGACCATTGGAGGCTGGAGCGGTTGTCTAGCGGTGAGGAACTCTTGCTGATCCTCCAGAGGACCCAAGTTCAGTTTCCAGCACCCTCTAAATCCAGTGCTAAAGAGTCCAGCACCCTCTTCTGGCCTATGTGGGCACATGGGACGTTTACCCACACAAATATAGGCACACACAAACAGAAATTTTAAAAATCTGAGAAAAAGCGTGGGAGAGAGGACACAAAAATCAAGATTCTAGCTGTGTTTGGAAGTATGCAAAGATGGTCCCAAGGCTCCTGTCGTAAGAAACTGGGAGTGTAGAATTGGCATGTACTGAGATGGGGAACCATGAGAGGAGAAGTGAGGAGTTTATTTAGGACAGGTGGGATTCCAGATGTTCAGTAGAGTATATCCAAGGGCACATGCTAGGTTAGTAGCGTCTTGTTTCTTTCCTTGTTGGTGTGATAAAAAAAAAAAATACTCCAATAAAAGTGACTTAAGGGAGAAAGGACTTATTGGGCTCACCTCCAGGTTATAGTCTGTCATGGCATGGCCGAGAAGTCACAGTGGTGAGAAAAGAGAACTGGTCACATAACACCCACAGTCAGGATAGAGTAATCAATGCACGCACGATAGCTCGCTAGCTCCCCTCCCCGCCGTTCATAGTGTCCAGGACTGCGAGCCCAGGCAAGGAGGCAAGTGACCAGACCCCACGGCCTTTAACATAGTTAAGGACATGCTGCAGACCTGTCTACAGAGCAGCCTGAGCTAGACAACCTCACAGACTCTGACCATCACAGGATGAGCAGTTAACTGTTTTAGACTTAAGAGCAGGGGAAAAGAACTCTGGAAAATCCTGTAACTAATTACAGTCATGAGTCTGGAAGAGACCACTGGTGAAATAGATGAGCATAAAACAAAAGCAAGCAGACAGAAACCATGGCAGACAGTCCTAAACCCTAATCTCTCCAGAGACTGGAGTATACTTCTTGCTAAGAGAAAGCGAATTGAAGGGGACGGGAGAGTAGCGCGTGGAGGATGGTCTGGCCGGTTGGTGTGGGCAGAATCCACCCACTGAGCACCTTCTGGGAAAGGGAGGGGGTGAATAGGTCAGGCGCCAGTGCCACCACCTAGGTTGCTTATCCTTGCTCTCTCCTGCGAGGAGTGCGGGGCAGTGGTGAGGTTCAGGGGGCCGTGCTGGATGTATCCCGGCCTTGTGGAGGATCCACTGCCTCATATGAACTGCACACCCTGTAAGAAAAGACAAGTCACTTATTTAAACTGGGGGGTGGGGGTGGGTTAAAGCGTGTTCCCTACTGCATGTCACGATTCCCAGATATATCCTTTTCATGAATAAAATTGCCCCACATACAGTAGGTTTGTTCAATGAATGAACATCTAATAAAACTATGAAATCAATTAGGCAATTGGTTCCCATTTATTATAATAAACTGTAAAATGTCAAATATTCAACAAACAATATAAAAGATGAAAAAATAAAACTCTACTACTGAATATTTTAAAAAATGAGCAACTACTTTAAGGTTTACTAGGTACCTGAGAGGTAAGCACTGCATTGTAAAAAGACCAGCTCTGGGCTGAAGAGACAGCTTGGCGATTAGGAGCGCTAACTGCTCTGCCCGAGGACCAGGGATCGAATTCTTGGACCTAAATAGTGACGTAAACCTTCGGTAACTCTAGTTCCAGAGGTCTGATGTTTTCTTCCAGTCTCTGAAGGTGATGGGCACACACAGTACACAGATATACATGCAGACAAAGCACCCATACACATAAAGAAATATTTTTAAAATTAGAAACACCAGTTCTTCAAAAAATAGCACCCTATAAAAGCAGGGTATTGGACACATTTGCCAAAATTCCAAAAAGCTTTTTTTATGTTTGTTATTTAGTTACTTTAAAGATTATATGAAAAGCAAAATATTTCTTTAAAGGAGTAATAGCACTGGAAGTTTGGAGAGAAATATCTCGTATTGAAGTATATTGTAAAGCTGCTTTCATTTAAACAGTGTGTGGGGCTGGACAAGCAGGGCCAAATAAATCAACTTAATGTTAATGAAATCTGCGTGTGTTAACAAATGGAGTTTTGAATTCCAACAAAATTATATTGTTACATAACACATAAAATAAATCACAGATGGATATACATGAATAAATTACTGTTAACGGTTACAAGCAAATAGAGATGGACTTGGAGACATTGTTGAATAGTTATGTAGAAAACAAGAACAAACATGAGAAAACATGGACATATGGATATGTGAATGTAAAACTTCTAGTCAGAAGGGCATTCCCCAGGCAGTCGTGATGGGGCCCTGGGCCGGGTGCCAGGAGCCACGGGCGAAGAAGGAACCATAGTGTGTCTCCAGCACTGTGGCCTGGAACTTAAGCATCTTTCAGAGATACATCAGGTTCATGTCACGGGCGTTCCTGAAGAGTGTTGGTGTCATCTCATTGTGCTGGAAAGCCACAAGACTTTAGAAGGCTTAGCTCTGTGCTAACAGAGCACTCAGGGCGGAGCAGGAAGGTCTGTATTCCTAACTCCGACCCCAAAGTTACCACTTGTGTTAAAACTGGAAAAGGCAAGAAGGGGCAGTATGGGAAAACCAGAAGTAAATGTAGTCTCTCCACCGTGGCCTCCTGCCTAAAGTCGGTCATAATTATGAGTTGGGTTTTATGAACAGATCGGAGAACTCCTGAATGACTGGGCTCCTTGCCAACACCGTCTGTGCCACAGGACGAAAGATGAGATTTCTTCCCACTCGTCTTACAGGGCAAGGATGTTTCACACTGGCTGGGTTTCTTCCTTAGGTGAGAGGATGAGCAGACTCTGCTCCTAACAGCACTAACTATACTACTACCTCTTAGAAGAAGAACAACCCCCAGAAAAGATATGCTTCTCTTGTTCTAAAAACCATGATACCCAACCCTCAAATATCTTAGAAAAATTCTCATACTAAAGTAAGAAAAGTATTCATCTAAATGGCACAAAGCTGTGCCGGGGAGCTTCCCACAGCAGGATGGTGGTCCTCAGGCCCGGGAGGCTGTGCAGGCAAGGACAGTCTAAAGCTGAAGGGACAATGGTAGCTAAGAGATGGGGTAGGGCACGTATGTGATGGCTTTGTGTCATCGGAAAACCAACATTTGAGAAGCCTGTTTCATCCAAGCAGTGCTGGAATTATTGCATCCAAGTAATACATGTGAGCCTGATGCTTACTAAACGCTGTCACTATGAACCAAGCTCTCCACCCTTGCAGCAAGGAGGGAGGCTTGCCTCACAGCGGCCAGAGTTTGGATGGCTCTGCGGCCCAGTGGCTGTTCCCTTGGATCCCCTGACATGCATGTCCCAGGTTCAGTTCCCTCAGGATTGAGGAGGAATGTGGCACTGGAGAAAAAAATGTTCTCAGACCCTTTGCTTCAAGCTGCCGAAGGATTCATTAAACAGAACACGAAATGTGCATCTGGCCAAGTTTGTGTGATTGTGAGTCCTTTAGTAGCTCAAAGGACTGGATTCTTAGGCGGACTGTTATTTTATCTGACACATACCTAAAGTTCTTGGGAGCCATTTTATCATAATTTTATCACCTTTTTTCCTGACTAAAACACACACACACACACACACACACACACACACACACACAGTGCCACAAAATGTGCAAATATTGAGATTAAAACATCCACAGTATAAAAAAGGAGCCACTTTCATAGTTCTGCTTCCCAGGTCATGTGTATTCCTATGAAGACTTTAATGAACTGGGGTCTTAACTATGGCTTTGCTAGCCTGGGGTTATTTCTACTTGTCTGCTCTTTCTCTATAAGATGTATAGTATGGATGATATTCTCATATCAGCACCGACATACCTGCCTCGCCGTGGGCCCTGGCTGGAGTCTGAGATGGCCCTGGCTGGAGTCTGAGATGGCCCTGGCTGGAGTCTGAGGTGGCCCTGGCTGGAGTCTGAGGTGGCCCTGGCTGGAGTCTGAGGTGGCCCTGGCTGCAGTCTGAGGTGGCCCTGGCTGCAGTCTGAGGTGGCCCTAGCAGAGCGGTTGTGGAGCATTTGTTCTCCTAAATCATGGCACTGTTTTCGAGGGCTGTAGGGCCTCAGTCGGTAGGGCCTATGTGGCAGAACAGGTCCTTTAGAAAAGAATTTTTGAAGCTTATACCTGTCCCTGGTTCCCGGCTTATGCTACTTCCTGGTCGCCATAATGTGGTCCTTAAGGTGAAAGGGCAGAACCTGAATCCTGAGCTAAAACTAAAAACAAACGAACAAAGCCCTTCCCTCTTCTCTCCCTTAACTGCTCTGCCTGGAGCCCCGTGACAGCAGCGAGGAAAGCGCTGTCTGTGGAAACCGTCGCAGGAGCACTGCTCTGTGGCCCCAAAGGCATCCCTCTGAGTGTGAGCATGTCTAGATGCCCGGGGCTAAGGATGGGGGTCATTTTGTGACATCTCTGTCTCAGCCTTGTCTGTCCACCACTGTGTGCTGATGAAGGGTTAGGTTGTGAAATAGGATGTGTTGTTTATTTGGGGTTGTGTCATTTAAAAAGGGAGTCATACCTGGAAGAAATGTTTCGGGAGTAAAAGTGATTCTGCTCCTGTGTGACTCACTAGTCTTGTTACTGTGACCAAATCCCTGACCCAAAGCTTAAGTGGGCAAGGAGGTATTTCCGAGTCAGACTTTAAACGTGGGTGAGCCCTTCATGGTAGCAAGGCAGGCCGAGAAGCGCCAGTCTCCTGTCCAAGAGCAGTGCGTGCTGGTGCCCAGCTTTCGTTTTCTCTATTCTTTCTGGAAGCTCAGCCCATGAGATAGTACTGTGCATGTCCAGACTGGGTGTCCCCTGCTCAGAGAGGTGTACACCTCTCTGAAGACGCTGTCACAGAAACAGGCTGGAGCGTGTCTCTGAGGTGATCCCAAGTCCAGTCCAGACAACAAGAAGGAAGGATCACCTATCATTCGTCCAGTTATGGCGCCTTCTTAGAATCTCTCCTTCAGCCTGGACAACCACGTTCATTTCCAACCCGTCCATCCCAGGAACCACCTTAGCGTGGATGAGATCCTCTCTGAAAAGTTCCACTGACCTGCTAGGCAGCATAAATCCAGCTCTCCATTATAGACCCTTCTTGCGCCCCAAAGTCCCAGCCCGCACTTGCCATCCATTCATGACTCAACAGCACTTAGTAATGTCTCCCTCGGCCCTCTTCTTGGGGCTTGTGACGTCGGGTGCCTGCACTGTTGATGCCAATGCAGACATCGTGACCCCCTTAGCCATTCCTCCTCTGGCTTTGACCTGTGCTCTACGTCTTCTCGCTCTGGATCTTCCAGGCGCGCTCCCCTCAGGTGCATTCTGCAGAAAACGGAGCACAGAGCAGTCTCCTATGCTCTGGGTGTGTTGAGGGCTACAATGTTAGGGCCGGAAAAGGAAGAGGAGATCGAAGACTCAGGGAATGGAGAAAGCAAATCCAAAGAGCTGCTGCCGGCTCTGCTGCTCACAGCCGCGCTTGCCCACTACACACCGGCTCCCCTCACTTCCCTAAGCTTTGCTTCTCAGTCCGCTGTCAGCAAGTGAGGAGGCGGGGCTATACCGCTGCGCCGGAAACACTGGATCCCCATGGCAACGGTTGTGATCTGGGGAGACCCATAAACCACCAGTACGAACATTAGAACTGGTCGGATGGAGAGAGGGCTCAGCAGTTCAGAGCATCTGGCTGCTCTTCTGGAGGAGGTCCTGAGTTCAATTCCCACCAACCACATGGTGGCTCACAACCATCTCTGGCGGGATCCAATGCCCTCTTCTGGTGTGTCTGAAGACAGCAACAGTGTATTCACACACATAAAATAAATAAATAAATCTTAAAAAAAAAAGTTGGTCTTCCCCCCCCTCCCCCCGCTCGCCCCCCGACACACACACTTAGCTTTTATACATTAGGAAGCCTCCTCCCTGGTCCCCATTCTGTACTTGTGGACCTCAACTGCTACCCGATTTACTGGCCCTAGGTCGCCCGACCCCAGATCCTGCCCGTGTGCATTGTTCCCTCAGTCCTTGGCCCCCGCCTCGCCCTCTGAGAGCTCGGGCAGCTGCTGCACATCTATGCCGGGAATGAGGCGCTCCGAGGAGGAGCGGACGGCTCAGGCTCGGGAGAGTTTGGCTCCGTGTGATTGAGACTGGAAGCTGCTGGAGCTGAAATGGCTGTAAGCCAAGGACCAAAAAAAGCAGACAAATGGCCCTTAACCCACCCCTCTCAGAGAGGACAGCGCGCCGGGTCCCAGTCCATCCCCAAGATAAAAGCATCAAAACCCCTAGGAGAGGCCATGCACGACGAGACTGTGTATGTCTAATTTGACAAAGGGTTATTTAAAAATAAATGGCTCGAAGCAAAGCGCAGAGCAGGAGAGAGGTCCTTCTGGGCTTCGGCCAAGCCTTCATGACTGCAGTCTGCCGGGCCCAGCAAATAGGGCCAGGACCAAAGAAAACAGTCTGTAGTTACGCTTCACCTCCAGAAACTGTACCCCGTGCTTTCGCTATCAGTGAACAGGCTTACTGAGATCAAATACAATAGACCATCCACCCACTTAAAAGGAGCATACCAGCCAATCCGGCCAGGGTGGCTCAAGCCCTTACTCTTGTCACTCCGGGAGCTGAGGCGGGGAGTTTGAGTTCAAAGCCAGCCTGGATTATGCAGCAAGACCCTGCCTCAGAAGACAATACAACAAGATAGTAATGGAAGGTTCGGGTGACGGCTTTAGTGCATTCGCAGACTTCTGCAACTGCTGCTACACTAAAGTCTCTAGGATTTTCATCTCTTCGCCGACGGCAGCATCCCCACATCTCAGCCTCAGCCTCAGGTCTAGGCAGCGACTAATCCACCTGCCACCTCTGTGGCTTGGCCTGGTCTGGACGCATCATAGAAAAGGAATCATAGGAGGTGTGGCCTTCTGTGATTCGGTTGGCATGTTGTCGAGGTTATCTGTGAGAAGTGTGGACCGGGACTGTTTTACTGCTGCTGAATAATCTGTGCTACATAGGGATACCACGTTGACCCTCTGCCCACGAGCATCGCATTGTTCTACTTTGGGGCTATTAGTAACTATTCTTTCATAAACCTGCACGCATATATTTTCATGTAGCTTCCCTTCCAGGTGTGTCTCCTGGTATATACCAATACATATGATTAGTGAAAGTGCATATTTTATTTTATTTTATTTTATTTCATTAGACAGGGTATCATTATGTTACTCTGGCTAGCCTGGAGCTCGTTATATAATAGACCAGGTTGGCCTTGGATGCCCGAGATCTGTCTGTCTCTGCTTCCCACATCTTCCTCAGCATTTGTTACCATTCGTGCTTGTTTGGAGCCACACCCGTGTTCTGGCATTGGGATTTCACTTTACATTTGTTTCACAGATAATGTCGGTCATGTCCTCTTGTGCCTTCTGACTGACATTTATCTGCTTTGGAAATGTCTGGACTATTGTCAGTAGGATAGCTGTCTACCCTCTGGGCTTCCTTCTACCTTCTCCTTTAGAGGTTTCTTGGCAGATACACGGCTTTTCTAAATGTCCCACGATCCTTGCCCCTGTCCTTGCACTTTCTTCTTTTTTTTCTTTTCTTTTCTTTTCTTTTCTTTTCTTTTCTTTTCTTTTCTTTTCTTTTTTTTTGATTTTGTCGAGACAGGGTTTCTCTGTGTAGCCCTGGCTGTCCTGGAACTCACTCTGTAGACCAGGCTGGCCTCAAACTCAGAAATCCGCCTGCCTCTGCCTCCCAAGTGCTGGGATTACAGGTGTGCGCCACCACCGCCCGGCCCCGCCCTTGCACTTTTCCTGAGGATGTTTTCTCAAGCTGTTTTTAGTTTTCCCATGTAATTTACATAGGCCCCACCCCCATGGTTACTCTGAGCTTTTGGTGTTGCGTTTAATGAACTAGTGCTGAGTCCAAGATCCCAAAGATTTATGACATTATTTTTCTTTTCAGGATTTTAATTCTTTTAATCCAGGTTTAGTGATGCTGTACCTACAATGCCCATGCTCAGGATGCTGAGGCAGGAGGATTACAAAATTAAAAGAAAGCTCAAGCTACGCATCAAACCCTGCTAACTTTAGCTCAGACAGGTTTCTAGCTAGTTCACAGACACAGTGTCTATTTATGGGATGAGACAGAGGCCTAAACTGATCCTTTGGATGTCAGTATCCAGCTGTCTGGCTATCCCAGCACTATCTGTTGAAAGAAAAAGACATTTTTTTTCCTTATTTGTTTTATGACATTGTCAATAATCAGTTGGCCGCCGTGTGTGGGAGCTCTATGCTATAGACAGTTCTAATCCACACGCCGTGATGTTAGTGCCATTTACTCCCCTTTTAATTAAAACTGTCTATATATTTTGATCATGCTTTTCTCTCTCTCCCAACTAGGTCCTACCCTCTTCCCTACCCACCCAACTTAGTGTTCTCTCTCTCTCTCTCTCTCTCTCTCTCTCTCTCTCTCTCTCTCTGTGTGTGTGTGTGTGTGTGTGTGTGTGTATGTGTGTCAAAACAAAAACAAACAAAAAAACTCCACAAAAACCACAAAGTAAAAATCTAAATAAGTAGGCAAAATACCAATAAGACAAAATGATGCCAAAAGAAACAAAGAGTCTGTAAAAATCCCAGAGTCCATTTTCTGTTGGCCAGTAACTGCTCCTGGGCATGGGGGCTGCACTGGACTGTGGATGATACCCCCGGGGGGGGCTGCACTGGACTGTGGTTGATTCCCCCGGGGGGCTGCACTGGACTGTGGTTGATACCCCTGGGGACGGCACTGGACTGTGGTTGATACCCCTGGGGGGCTGCACTGGACTGTGGTTGTTCCCCCGGGGGACTGCACTGGACTGTGGTTGTTCCCCCAGTAACTCCAGCTGAGAAAGTGAAGTTCAGCAGTGCATGGTCCTGGGCGCTGCAGGAAAAAGATCGCAGTAGCACACCCTCCGAGTGCTGTAGTATTAGAGCAAACTTTGAAATTGGGAGGTGTGAGTCTTCTTTGTTCCTAATTCTCAAGAAAATCTTGGCTATTCTGGGACCCTTGCATTTTCTTATAAGCTAGAGGATGAACTTATAAATTTCTCCATGAAAATCTGCTGAGGACTGGGTAGGATTCTGTTGTTAGTGTTGACCGACTGCAGAGTGTTGTCATGGTAACAATTTTAAGATTTCCAATCACAAACATGAGATGTTTTTCCATTTACTCTTTTAAGTTTCTTCGCATCCCTGTTTTTTTGTTTGTAGATGATAACTTTTCCATTTTTGTTACTCTTATTCCAATTCTATTCATTTCGATGTGACATAAATGGGTTTGTTTCCTTATATATGTTTATGCACACTCGCCGCGAGTATGAAGAAATGCAATTGGCTTTTTATTGTTTTATTGTGGCCTTGATTTTTTATAATGAATAGAAATAGTCGTTCTTTTTGGTTGATTTTAGGAGGAGTCAGTTGCTCTTACTAGAGCCTTAGTACAATTGGAAAATAATCTTAGAAAATATTAAGATTTTTCAATATTATGTGTGATAGTAGCTGTAAAGGTTTTTTGTGTGCACATGCATGTGTATTTACATGTATGTCTGAGTGTGGATGTGTATATACCCTTTATGAGAATATAGAAAATAAAAAAATAGAAATGTAAAAAAAGAGAGAGAGATTTAAGGTTTTTCTATTTCTAATCTTTTTTAAAGCATGTTGAATTCTGGCAATTCTTTTCCTTCATTTTGAGACTGATAACACAGGTTCTGAGCTCTAGTTTTCTAATAGGGAATTTACACTGATTCATTTTCAAATGCTGACTGAACCTTAACGCCACCGGTCATGGCAGATGTTACTTGGTGAATTGTGCCCTTAAAAGTCTGTCTGTTACAGCTCTGCTCCTCAGTACCTCAGAATACGATGACCTCAGGAACAAATAAGGTCAGTGCTGGAATAATTGTTTAAAATAAGGTCCTAGTAGATTACAGTGGATCCAAATCGAGCACCACTTGTATTATTATTATTGCATTTTTATAAAAGGGGACACCTAGGAGAAAGTTGTACAAATGCTGGTGTTCGGTGGGCTGGTGGCATGGAACTATGGCACAAGCGAGTTCTGAAATAGATCTGTAGCACATTTACCGCAGACATTGAGCTTCCAGAACTGATACCCGTTTCTGATATGCTGTTACCGCAGTCCTGGGAAACTTATATGATATATGATCCTCTTTATATATTGTTGCTTTTGGCTGGCTCGTAGCTTGCTGGGGATTTTAAAGCTGTATTTGTAACAGATGTTGACTTGGAGTTTCCTTTGCATGGGATATCTTTGCTTGAATTTATGTATTCCTGGTATCTCTCCACACCTGCCATCTCCATCTTAACCGAGTACCAGTACTTCGGATTCACACCGATGTGCTCTCACTGAGATCCAGGCACATCGTCACTCCTGTGCGACTCAGCCCTCTCTGCTCCCTTTTGTCTTACTGTGTTGTACCGTCCCATGGTGTGGTGGCTACAACTGGGTGCATTGCAAATCCAATGATACTTTGGTGTGGTTATTATTCAGTATCCATCAGGGAAAATAAGAAAGGAATTTACGTTCTTGTCTGTAGGATTTGTGATATTGACCCTTATGTCAGTCACCTGCGATTCTTGTTCTACTGAAGTTTTTGGAAGAACAAAAGAAACGGGAGGCATGTCAGTATACCCAGCACTCCCAGCCCATCGCTTTGCTGAACGGGGAACAGAACGTTAAAATTGGGCTGCTCCGATGCCGACTGGAAGCCTGAGGTGGAGACACACTCATCGGGACTTGCCGATGAACTGAGCTCAGTCCTGCAGGGAACAGGGAGAGAGGGGTGCCTGGTTTGGTGATCTGAGACGCTCAGAAGCAGGGCCCTTCCGTGAAGAGCTTGGTACCTAGCCGACCACAGGGACGAGAGCAAATCACCATGCAGTTCCGTGTGAATAGCGAGGACGCAGGCTCTCCCTGTGCACTGTGCACGTGTCCCTGCAGCTGTCAAGGATGAGGTTACAGACTAAGGATGCGGAATGCCCTTCCTCTTCCCAGGGCAGATGGCCTTTCAGAAGTTAAACAAATGGACTCTGTCCTCGGAGGAAGCAGGTCTGACTGCCCGGCTTCAGTGGGCTCGAGGGCTCAGGTGAGTCCATTCATCACCGACGGCCTTCCCCGGAGGTTTGGTCTGGGAATTCTTCTCTGGAGTAATTTTGTAAGATCTGGATTAGACCTGCCACTGTGTGTAATAAAAACAAAAGCAAACCAAAAGGACAACGAGCATCCACCGTAAACGCAGTGGTCCTGGAGGCAGCGTTCAGTACTGCAAACAAGCAGTGCTGCAGGACGGCAGGCAAAGAGCGAAACAAAACAACAAAGACAGCTGGTAGCATCAAATGCTTTAGATGCCGTCAACTGAAAACAAAGTTAAAATTAGAAAATATAGCTTTTAAAAGGGAAGAGGAGAAAGGGGAGGGGGAGGAGAAGGAGAGGGAAAAGAGGAGGGAGAGGAGAAGGGGGAGGGAGGGGAGAAAAAGGAGGGAGAGGAGAAACAGAAGGAGGAGGAGGAGGAGGAAGAAAAGTAGGAGGAAGAAAAAAAGCACCCTATCAGAAATCATTTCGTGCCGCTGACTTCAGGGGATGCGAGTGAGCCCAGAATTCTCAAACCAAGAATATAGATGGAAATAACTGTGCTCTGGACTCCCGCCGAAGTGAGTGCAATCTGAAAGAATCCACTCGGCTACATCCAAGGGGCTGCACCAGACTCATGAGCTTAAAAAACAACGAAAGCAAAACAAATAAGCCTCCCTGGGGAAGAACTAACAGCAAAGACAGAGGCGGTAACAAGACACACACAGTGGAGCCTGCGTGTACTAGAACTACGATACACAGGTTATTTGATGTGCTAAGACAGAAGAAGGAAAGTGAAGGATTGTTCAATCTTTTACTTTTTTGACAATGTCATACATGTAAACAACATATCTTGATCAGATCCATGCCTGCAGTTCCCTTCTTTACATCACGGTCTCTCCTCTTTTTTTCCCCAGTGAAACCCAGAGTCTCTCAATGCTGCCTGTGAGTGTTGGCTGCTCTTGCTGACTCAATGTGTGGCATAGCGGCTGGGAACTCAGGAGTAAGGCAGCGCTGGCAGCACCCTCCCTCCCCCAGCTCTTAACTTCTTTCTGTTCCTCCTCCACAATGCTCCCCGAGCCTTGGAGGAGGGATTGATGCACATGTCCCATTCAGGGCTCAGCCTTCAGTAGTCATTTCTTCTCGGCACTTTGTGCTGAGTTGTGAGTCTGCATAACTGTGGACCACTGCACAAAGAACCTTTACTGACGGAGGCTGAGGGCAGCACTAATCTATATGTATGTATATGTATATGTATATGATATATATGTATATGATATATGTGTATATATACACATATGTGTATATATGTTTATATATGTATATATGTGCATATGTGTATATATACATATATGTATGTGTGTATTTGTGTGTATGTATATATATATATATGCATAAATATTTAGAAGGCAGTTTGACAACATGTCTACAAGATGAAAATGGTCAATGGTAAGTTCCTCCTTAGGGCCTGAGACTCCTGAACCAGGGACTGTTGGCCAGTTTTACATTTCAGGAATGAATTCTATCCTATGGAGTTGGTCCTGGTCCAATCCAGAAGTGGATGTCCCCATATCGCCTGCACCACTATTGCACCGCTGAGCACATCTTGCCTGGCAGGTACTACAGCAGCAGGGCCAGGATTAGGCAGGCCCACTTCGAGATGATGCTGTTCACAGCTTTTCTACACACAAGCCCTCCCTGCTGGTGGTCTGCATAGCACCTGCTGGCATTGTGAACGCTAGGAGGAAGTTTTCCTGTTGCTTCCAGCTTGATTTCTCTATGCTAATTACCACCCTACTGCGAGAAGAAGCCTCTCCGATGAGGGCTGAGTGACACCCTGATCTGCGGGTACAGTGACATTAGAGCTATTTTCTTGTTCCGTTCCTTTGGCACAATGATAGTAGTAGCTCTTTCCCTGGGGCCATGTATCTAGTCTCAGGTTCTTGACTATTTTATCAGTGACTGGTACAGGTTCTACTTAATGGAGCAGGTCTTAAAGCCAAGCAGAGAGTGCCTGTTTATTCCCATAACATTGGTGACACTGTTGTACTAGCAGATCTTACAGGCAGGTTGCTGCTGTGGGTACAGATAGTTGTGTAATATTGATAGCTACTCTCCTCTGCTAGTGTGCAGGGGATCTTCTAGTACGGTGAGTGCTAGTCCAAAATTAAAAAATATATATATTACCGGTTTATTTAGAAAGTATTCCTATCTTATTATTGTTGTTTCATTATTTAATAGCATGATGACCTATGTTTCTTAGGTTAACTCCTAAAGATCCTATATAAATTGCATATTTTTCTTCTATTATATTTCTAGATAAAATAAAGATTTATAAAGATATAAAGATGTCTATTTTTATATAGATAAAGATAACTATTTATAAAGATAACTATTTTGTAAGCATAACTATTACTCTTGTGTTCCAATTTCGTTCTTCGCCATCTGTTAAATTATCTTGCTTTTGGCAATGGGATATTTTCAGTTGACTTCCTAAACTGTCTCGCACAGTATCATATCACCTTTGAGTACATTCACCTTTTTCTTTTCTCTGCTCTAGTGATATTGGCTTGTATTGTCCACACAATAATAATCCTGGCAAATAATCCTGGTAACATGTGCCCTTGTTTGATTTGCGACTTTCATGGGTTTCAACATTTCACTGTATAGTTTCTGGCCCTTTATATGAAATATATATTTGTTGTGATTGTAGATATGTGTCTATTGATATTTCACTGCTCTTTTTAAACTGCAAGGGTGTATCAGGTGACACTAGGAACCCTTTCACCAATGGCAAGCAGCAATGTTCAGCCATGTTCTTTTCACCTTACATGTATGTACAAGACATAGTCTGACAATAAGTTTAACACTGGACACTTCTGAGTTCTTCACATCAGTATTGCTTTGCTGTGGTGCATATTTAGTAAGGCCCCGCTGGGGTCCACTGACTGATGGTTAGTTATTAGCTTTGGGGATTAAACTGTTCCACCATTGAGTTGAGATTTTTGATACTTTTCTTTCTCTGAAAGCATTTAAATAAAATTATAATTCTATGTTCCTTAAAAAGACTCAATAGGATCCACTTGTAAATTTTTCTGTAAGTTAATCTGTTTGTACTATGTTCTTTTTCTGGAGTGAGTTTTGATCAGTTATATTTCCACAACTATCTGTCTATTATGAATACACTCAACCCTCTGTCTGCATGGTTTTTTTCATGTATGAATTCAATCAACCACAGATTCAAAATATTTTAAAAATATTCCATCTGTGTTAAGTATGTTGAGAGAGTTTATTGACATTTTTCTTTTCTTTTTTCTTTCTTTATTTCTTTTTTTTTTTGTTTTTTCTTTGTTTTGTTTTCTGTTTTTTGCTTTTTTTTGTTTTTTTTTTGTTTGTTTGTTTTGTTTTGTTTTCGAGACAGGGTTTCTCTGTATAGCCCTGACTGTCCTGGAACTCACTCTGTAGGCCAGGCTGGCCTCGAACTCAGAAATCTGCCTGCCTCTGCCTCCCAAGTGCTGGGATTAAAGGCATGCGCCACCACCGCCCGGCTGACATTATTTCTAAACAACACATTGTAACAGCTATGGGCATGGCCTTTGCAAGATCATCCCAAAGATTATCTTCTAATATAAGATAGGGTGTGTATAAGTTAGATGCAAAAGAGACTTGAGCATCCTCACGTTGGTACCCAAAGAGGTCCTGAAGCAAATCCCTCACAGACACAGAAGGACAGCTGTATCTTAGAACTGAGGAAGACGCTGCCTTACAATTTGATGTTCTACGAGTTATGCCAAGCATTTAATTACCTTAACAACATGTGTGCTCTTGAGTGTTTCTTAAGAAGGTTCTGTGGCCTACAGCTTCCCTCTTCTCTAACTCTGTAACTGCTGCTTTTTATCTTCCAAAGTTATCTTTCTTCCTTTGTTACTAAGGTTAGGGTTCTGTTCATTTTCTAACTTACAGAACTCTTAGTTATTTTCATCCTTCACTTAGTTTTCAATGAATAGAGCTACCTAAAGTAGTTGTTTTGTTTTCTTTTGTTGTTAAGATTTATTTTTATTTTATGAATATGAGTAATTTGCTAGCATATATGTCAGTGTACTGGTATATACCTGAGGCCAGAAATGGATGTAGAATCCCCTGAATCTGGAGTTACACACAGTTGTGAACCACCATGTGGGTACTGGGTTCTGAACTGAGTCCTCTTCAAAAGCCCCAAGTGCTCTTAACTACTGAGCCATCTCCCCAGCCTAAAAGAAGGTTTAAAGGTAGAATTTCTGTACTTATCCTTGAAGATTTGTATGTTTAAAACCATCCACGTGTTGTCTTTATGCTTGAACTAGACTTTGGCTGGAAATAAAAATCCTTTAGTCATAGTCTTCCTGAGGTTTTTGAAGACAGCAAGTTTCTACAATGCAGAATGTTGCTTCAATGAAGCTTAAAGCTAACCTCATTCCTTGCCCTTCCCCCAAAGCAGTTTGGTTTTCCATCTGAATGATGATATCTTTGAAGTGCAATAACTTTATTAGAGAATGTTCTAGTGCTGATTAACCTTTGTTAGTTCTTCCTGGAAGATGAAGTACTTTTGAAATTTATAGATTCAAGTGTCTCATTTCAGAAGACTTTCTTGGATTATACTTTGAAGTGTGTGTGTGTGTGTGTGTGTGTGTGTGTGTGTGTGTATGTGAGCACACACACTTGATTTTTCTGCTGTCTTTAAAAAATGTAATTCAGCTGTGACTCATCCTTATCAGTCTCTCTGGTAATTTTTCTATAATTCTTCAGAACTCTTTCCTTTCTCCTTCACTTGCCTCAGTACTTCCATTTCTTTAGTTTCCTTTAGCCCGGCCTGTTGTCTGTGTAACTTCCGGTTTTGTGATGTCATCGTGTTTCTGCGTCTTCTTGGGTTCACTCAGTTCAGTTTGTCCTCACGACACCACTTTTCACCCCTTTCTTTGTACTTTTTGTCTATGCGTTATATTTGTGACCTGTGGTACCACCTTTTCGCTTCATCATTTGAATCAATGTAAAGATATTTGGTCACTATTTCCGACCTCTCTTCCACAATGTTTTTTCTTGACATTTTCTGGATTTGTTTTTTCATCTGTTCTGCATGTTTCCTCTAGTTATTTTGCATCCCAATTCATTATTTTTTTGTTTTATTGAAACACAATTCACATGCAATAGAATTTACCCACTAAATGCACAATTTAAAATATGTGTGCATGTTGTATGTGTGTTTGTGTGTTCATGTGTGCATGTGCTAGCTTATGTGAGCATGTGAGTGCATTTACATGTCAGAGGCTAACAACAGGTACCTGTCTCAGTCTCTTTCTACCTTGGTTTCTGAGGCAGGGACTCCTACTGATACTGACTGACTAGTGGGTCTAGGGATCCTCTAGTCTCTGCCCCCTGCCTCTGGGTTTGCAGACACATCTTTCAGCATCTGCATGTAGCTTTTGTGTGGATGCTGGGGACCTGAACACTCTTGAATAGCAAGCTCTTTCCCAACTCGGTCGTCTCCCAGCCTCCCAGCTCGGTAATGTTAAATGATCCTCTTGGGGTTGGGAAACTATTCCTGCTTTCCTTTGCAGGTGCGGGTTGGTTGGTTGGTTGGTTGGTTGGTTGGTTGGTGTTTGTTTGTTTGTTTGTTTGTTTGTTTGTTTGTTTGTTTTTAACAAAGACTCTGAAGAAGTTTGTTTCTTGTAGAAAGGATGTATACAAACATGCCAGACCCTAAACACTTTCTAGGCCAACAGTAAGTTCTAACTCACAAAGAAGCCATTTGTAAATCGACTGGGATGTATCTTAAGTATAAATTCAGACTTTACAACATTTTATTTACAAGAATTAGTAGTTCTCCAGGGATACTCAGTTTCCTTACTTTCTCTACTTCCTTAAAGGCTCTCTTTGTAAGAGCCTTCTATCTGTGTGATTTTACAAGGGAGAAAGGATTATTTAGCCAGAATGAAGATTTCACTCCTTCCACTTTTAAGATAAAGAACTTTTGCTTCTCAGGGTAAGTTACTAACTTGGAAAATCGCCCACTGTTAACCACCTGAGTGAGATCCATAGACACGAGAGCCCAGTCTAGTTTGCAGTATGGCATAGAGCTTTCTCTTGACATCCTTCAGATGACGTTCATATTCTTTTTGCTTTTGGTGGATTTTAGCAGACACAAGAGGTCGGAGGTAGCTGTGGTTCTGCATCTTAAACTGAGGACCTGCCCGTTTTAGTTTAGTTAAGGTTAGTTTAGTTTAGTTCTCTTCACTAGTTCTCATGTCTTAGTCATTTAAGTCTCTAGTTCTTGCCTATCAAGTTCAAATTACTCCTCCCACTTGTAAATGCACACAGAAGTATCTTGTTGCATGGTAAGCAAATGAAGTTATCTACAGTTCTTTGCCCGCCTGCCCCAGAGTTGCCTCGCACCATCTGGTACTGTTCTGCCATTCCTACAGCAGTGACATTTGTGGCAACTATGTCCTCTGTGGTTTTTTTCTTTTCCCTTCAGTTTTAAAAACTGGAAAAATAGCATTTGGTTAAATTATTGTCAACTGTGAAAATATTATGAACTGTGGCTTCAAATACTGTTACTGGAAACTTAATGAAAATGGATGAAAGTAACAAAGTCCTGTGCCACTTACTGTTGAAGTAGAACTTTCCAGTGAGAAAACGAATGTATCTGAGTTGGTCGTCTTTCTTATGCGCTATCCTCTGCTTCAGGCTTACCTCTCTCGGCGCTTATATTTTATACATTCTTTCTAGCACATAGCACACACACTCACCACACTCTCAAAGAACCCCCTTATCACAGTAACTTTTGACAAAATCTATTCTTTTCTTTGGAAGACAGACTCCTTGTGGGCTGGTTGGGGTGAGTTATCCTCAAAGCCCACTGCTTATGTGCTATCCTGTGAATACCTTTTCCAGTCACACTCACAGGAAGGGACCGCTGTTCCTTGAAACCAAAGGGTTTTATTCTTACATATAGTTGTTATTGATTAACCAGAACACATTCCTAAAGTCTTCTTGAAATAAACACATTAGCTATGGATACTTTGAGATTTAAATGTCTGAAACTCTCAATACTCTACCTTCTCTCTTGACTGCTTAGCTGAACGTAGAATTTTGGAATACAAGCAAATGTTCCTAAGAACTTTGAAACCACTGCTCTTCTTACTACGTGTAGGGCACAGTTCACCACATGAATACATCTTTTCCCCCAATCTGCTTTACATTGGATAACTTCCGATGACTTGCTAGTGGATCTCTTTTTCTTCTGTGCCTTTTCAGTTTTTAATTCTAACGACTTTTAACCTCACCTTTGTTTTTCAGTCCTACATTCTTTTTGTCATTGTTGATTCTAGTGCTTTGTCACTTAGTTACTTTTTTTCTGATAATTCTAAGATCTGTGTCATCTGGGAGTCTGTCCTGCAGTTTGCTGTATTCCTCAGTTTCTGTCATTTGGTCCTGATTCTTTGCATGTCTCGTACTTTCTTGATTTAGACACTAATAAATGAAAATCATAGATATACCGTGAGGCTCTGGCACGTATCGTCATTTTCCAAAGACTCTTCAATGCTTTTCACCATGAGTTAGAGTTGGGCTAGATGGCTGGAGGCCGGCTGGGGAAGAGCGCACATGAGGCGGCACTCCAGTGCAGCCACTCTGTTTCCCATGCGTCCACATTCCTATGGTGCGTCCCTGAAGAGCTGCATCTACAAGGCTGGCCTGTCTATCAAAGCCTTCCCTCCTCCATAGACCCCAGCCCGGGGGCGGTCTACGGAAGATTCCACCGGATTCTCGAGATCCAACTTGCCCCTCTTTGCTTTATTTGTTCAGTTCTTTATCCAAGACGTTTGGAATCCGCAGGTTTACTAAATGGGAAAGTCCTAATGTCTTTGGCAGTCTTCTTCTTTAAGTCAATGACTTCAACTCCCAACTTAACTATAAAAAGAATAGCAAATGAAATCAAAGTTAGAGAAAGGAGGTAACTGGCACACAGCGGCATAAGGAAAGCAAAACATTTGGAGTGAGGGGTTAGCACAGGCATCCCCCTCCAGACAGGCAAAGGAGAGGCAGTGACATCTCAACATCGGGACAGCATACCTACCACCATTCATATTCCATCTCAAGAGACTAAAAGAGCCAGAGTTGGCCTTCCAGATAAGATGGCAGACTACTAACCTCATCACTGAAAGGCCATGAAAAAAAATAGTCAAGATAATACCACTAAGCTATTTACCCACCAGAGAAGATCTAGAAACAAATGTATTAAGCTGAGGGGCCTGTTCCTCCCATATCTGCAGAGTCAGCAAAGGTCAAGACCTGTGCTGCTCTCACCCTTGGTCAGAGATGCTTCCCAGTGCCCAGCCATTAATGCAGACTCACCACTGGTCAGAATGCTGACCATAGTGATGGTACAGTGCTGGTCCCTAAAGGGACATCAACATCAACTCAACCCAAGGCTAAGGGAACATCTTCGTAGAGGGGGTGGACCAGGCTGCCATGAAACAATGTCTTCTAGACATTCGATGGCTCTTGAGCACACAAACTTAGAGCAGTCTGCACAGCATCTACACAAGCCCATCAACATTCCAGCATGGATGACGGAGACCCCACCCCTCCCCGAGGAGCTATTTGTTGGTAGTTAACTGTTCTTTCTCTTCAGTGATGTAGCTGCCGGTAAATCCATGCTCTGTAAATAACCCCACACTCATGTTCATGCAAACAATTCTAGTTAAACTCAGCGAGTCATTAATTTCTGTTTTAAAGACACATAAAAGAAGGATGGGAAGTCATTCGGAAGAAGTCTGGAGAAAATGGGAGGGGTCCTATGGAGTAGTGAGGACTGAATATGGTCAAGGTGCATGAAATGACCAAGGAATACATTTTAAAATGCCGGTTGGCACAATGGCCTGCTGTCCACTGGCCATTCTCACACCATTAGAGTGTTTCACTTCAGGTTGTAATAAACTGTATCTACACTGTAATAAACCCTGCTTTCTACACTGGGTGAGGACAGACCAAAAGACTACGTTATGACCATTATCTCAATACTTAGAACTGATTCCTTTGGAGTCCTGTAGCTCATTCTAGAAGCCATGGGTGACATGAAGGTTGCTGTGTCTGCTAAAGAGATTAGATTTGCAGCTTAAAACTTCTCATGCAAAGAAAGTTTAAGTTCCACTGGTGAAGTCCAGCAGGCATGGAAGAAAAACTGCGAATTTCTCAGAATTACTTTCATCAGATCAACCAGGCAAGCATCTCCCAGGTCATTCCATAGAGCCTGCATTATCTTGATTTTAAAAAAAGGCCAGAAAAACATTTGAATCAGTAAATACATGAGCACTGAATGTTGGAAGCTCTTGTTATATTTGTTGGGAATGGTGGCTCACACCTGCAATTTAAGTACTTGGGAGGCTGCAGGAGAATTGTGAGTTCTAGGCCAGCCTGACCTACATAGAGAGCCCATAAAACCCTCAAAACCTTGAAATAATAAATAAATTAAAACTCTTAAAATGTTATCTCAGAGGTATTTAAGATATGTAGAAATAAAATTGATGATAATAGCAAAAAAAGAGTAAGAAAACTATGAAGAAAACTGAAAAGTCTATATAATCTTTCCATTGATGAAAATAGGAATTTCTATCAGGTTGTAGCAAATCAAGATGCATGTTGAAATCTCAGAGTAACCATGAAATGAAGTAGAGTTAAACCAATCAAAAAGAAAATGCAAGGTAAATGTATTCAATTAATTTCCTTACAAAACGAAAGAAAAGCGAGTCAGAAAGCACATTTTGGATGGGACAAAAAGAAAGCAATAGTGGCCCAGTTTTAAGCCCTAAAACATCAACAATTACTTTAAATATTCTTTGGTTAGAAGGCAGAGATTATTCAAATTGAATGAAACAAACAAGGCAGAAGCTGTGGATGCCAGCAGGAGGCGGGAATCACAGGGAGCCCACCCCATCGCCACAGGCTCAGAGCTGAGGGACCCATTCTGAGGGTGACAGTTAAGGTCTCCACGTACAAGCACAAGAAAGGCATAGGCTGAGGGCACAGCTGCTGAGCCTGAACTGCACTGGGAGCCATGAAAGAAGGTACACTAAAGACGGAGGTACACACCCTCGTCTACTGCTGCGCGCTGCTCAGAATGTGGAAGGACTGGCTGGCCAAATGTTCCTCCCACACGATTCCATCAGTGAGCAAGAAGGAGTGAGAGCCTGGACAGAGAACACGGCTCCACTGCTCGCCAGCTGCTGGTGGCACGGGGGACTCCTTTGCTGGGTATGTTTAGGTTACAGGGAGAATACTAATCTAAAGTCCCTTCTTATTTCTGTCATTATTTCCTCTTTACAATCCAGTAGCTACAGATGCAACACAATTTAAGTCTCAACTGTACTATTAACATTTTTCTACCATTTTCTTAGATCTAGACGACAGATCAGCCAACTACAATCCAAGAGCCACCTTGAACTGCAGAAGTTTTAACTCCATTCAAGTCTAAATATCACAATGCATCAAATATGGTATACACAGCTTTAATCCCAGCACTCTGGAGGCAGAGGCAGGTGGATCTCTGTGAGTTTTGGGCCAGCATATAGTCAGTTCCAGATTCTCCAGGGAGATATAGGAAGAACCTGTCTCAAAAAATAAAATTAAATATAACAATGCTTTTATATATGCCAAAATATACACATGAGGTGCCGGGGTCTTGCCATTTCTGAGTCTCTTGAGCTCTCTTTTCCTTCTTATTCTGTAACACTTTATCCCATCATAGTATCTTTACATTTAAAGAAGCTATTGCTCAGCCTATCTATCATATTTCTCTGCAACAAAATCTACACGTAAATTAAAATGTAATTGTTTATGATTCCCAATATCTATAAGCCTCCTATGTATTTTTCTTTTGAGCCAGTCACAGCAATTATTAACAATGTATGATTATGCTAAGTAAACATTATAAATTTTGATAACGATTATAGATAACAGGAAAGGTTGGCTAAAAAATTATCAATGGGGCTGGAGAGATGACTCAGTGGTTAAGAACACTGACTGTTCTTCTAGAGGTTCTGAGTTCAATTCCCAGCAACCACATGGTGGCTCACACCATCTGTAATAAGATCTGATGCCCTCTTCTGGAGTGTCTGAAGACAGCTACAATGTACTCACATAAATAAAATAAATAAATAAATAATCTTTAAAAAAAGAGAAAATTATCAATGGTATTGGGTGAAGCTCTTTCTAATCACATCTCATAGCTACAGCTAAATATGATTTTTCACACTGATGCAGACCTAGAACAATTCTATTCAGCTTTCATTGATGTAAGATCTGCGGACCCTTTTTTGCTTAAGTAAACATACATAAATGTTTTAATGTCATAGACATCCCTTTGCCAAAACCATGCAGCGACAACACGATTATACTATCTATGGCTGATGACTAGATCAGGTTCTCCCTCCATTTTGTCAAAAGTCCTGAAGTAGAATCTACCCAACTTGCAGAGAAAGATCGTTTCCCAAGCTTGGCACCAGCCAGTCACTTCAGTTTCTGGTGACCCTGCTCTTCTTCAAAACCTTTTCAAGACTTATCAAATTTCTGGGTTATTCTTGTTATTGTCAGCAGAATCCCATTCTTATTGTTTAAAGAGTTCAAGAAAGAATGACCTAAATTTATGAATTAAGTAGAATCAAGCTGAATTTGCTAGAACAGTCTGCAATGTCTCAAGAAGATGCAAAGACAGGGAGAGAGGGAGAGAGAGAGAGAGAGAGAGAGAGGGAGAGGGAGAGAGAGAGAGAGAGAGAGAGAGAGAGAGAGAGAGAGAGCATTGATAAGATCAGTTGGTAATTCACTTAATGGATTGAAATGAGAGTGTTTATAATTATGCCTCTGGTATCATTAGAAAAGCATGTCTACATGGAGATGGAGGGCTTACCCCTGATTAAGTAAAACCGGCCATGGCAGGCCTGGGCATCAGGCTGTGGTATGTTTGGGGACATTTTATTCCAGGGCTGCACGAGAAAGTTGTTCTGTCTTTCAGAATGCATTCTAAACTCCTTTGTGGAAAGTATGGGGCCAGCATGAAGCAGAGGACTCGTAAACTATTATTAATCATTCCTGTGTGCATTATCTACAATGGAGTCTAGAGCATCTTCCTACTATTAGCACCCATATCTAGTAAATGCACAGAGAAAAAGAATAATTGGGTGGTGTGTGATTTATATTTGTGTATATATACCCAAATAAAAATTGAGCTTATTGTGTCCCATAATCTATTCATAAAAGATGATGAAAACATTCTATTAGTTTGAACAAATATTCAAGAAAACATTTACTGCTCTCTCTCTCTCTCTCTCTCTCTCTCTCTCTCTCACACACAGACACACACACACACAGACACACACACACTTGTGCGCGTTATTTGTGTGTGTGTGTGTGTGTGTGTGTGTGTGTGTGTATTTCCTGTCTCCAGAGGCAACATTAACAGGCTAAAAACATTGGGAAATTAGTGAGATATTTTTTCATTTTCTCCCCAAGACCATAGATATGCACCTGTAAGGTCCAAGGAATGGATAGATGGAAGGGTCCTCAAGTTCCATCATGAAGATTTGTACAGACGGAGAGACAGCAAGGTATAGACTGACACATCTCCTTAACACTCACACTTAGGCTAATGGAGACAGTATAGATCATGTACTGAAATGATTCCCTGGATGCTCTCTCAAGATTCTTCCTAGCGATGATGAGTTCTTTGTCAACAGTTAGGATTTAGAAGAGGAGAGAGTCATAGACAGAAACCTGTCGTCTTTCTTGCCGCCCCTCTCTATAGTTAGCTCAGAATACTCCAACTCAGGCAGAATTCTCAACTTCAAATGCCTTGCTTCATCTTTTGTTTGTTTTTCAGAGTTCAGCCTTTTAACAAACTTGATACAAGAGAGATTTGGTAAAAAGAGAACAACATCAGACAAAAAATAAACCAAAAACAACAACAATAAAGAAACAAACAAAGCCGGCTTATCACAGACTCCTCTTCTTCCTTCTCTGCCTTAGTTTTCTCCTCAGCCAGATGCTGGAATGGGTCCACCAGCTCCTGAGTAGCAGACAAAGGCTCCAAATTTGAGAGTAGCTGGAGTCTTTGGAAATGAGGCAGGCCGGAGAGGTTCACCATTTATACCACAAGAGAGTGGAGATCTCATCCTTCCTGCGGATTGTGCACGATGGAGGCAGAGCAGATGCAGTGCCCAGAGCCCCAGGCCTCAGGGGCAGAGGTGGCACTGCTGAATGCCAAGCTAGTCCCCAGATGAAGTAAGGGCCTCTCCCCAAAGAGGCCTTAGCTTCCCACGAAGACCCAGCCCCTACCTTGGCCACAGATGAAGAAAGCCAATCTTACTGTGAGTGTGTACTGGACAAGGCATGAAAATGATGTGGGTCATGGTCTTCCTTCCTTAAAGGAGGCGTTGCCAGCATCAGGGACAGTGAGCGACTATGAAACCAGAGATGGGAGAATCACCCACAGACTGTCTCAATATCACATGTGTTTCGGGTCAGATCAATTTTTGGAAAGAGCACATATGAAAACTGCAAGCATAGAGATCCATGCTCTTACACCCACCCTTGCTTGCACGTCCCTCAGAAAGCCTCTGCCCAAGTATGAATGCAAACCCAGCTAGGAATGCGAACAGAGCTAAGCGTGAGGGAAAAAGGCAAAATGAAACAGCAGCAAATCACCAAGTAGCAGAGCACGGAGGGAGAAACAACAGTTCAAAGATAAAATGAGTTTTTGAATGTTCGATGAAGAAGGCACCAGGAATAAAGGACAGAACAAATATTCAAAGATAGAATTCAAGAGAAATTTCCTAAAAGTCGAAAGTTTCCTGAGGAAAGAACACTAGGACATACTGAGCCAGAACGGCCACCCTGGAGGGGGGCGCTCACGTAACTGGGGAACTTCAGATAATCCCTGGGAGAAGGAGGCACGTAAGCCTGGGTTCCTTGTGGGCAGGCAAATCCTGGGGCTCGTCAGACATGCCTCACGGTGATTGAAAGATGTGAGAATATACACAGCTTCTGCAGAAAGTATGCCCTAAGACGTCTATCGCTGCTAACCTAGGATCTTAAAGTAAAAATCAACCAACGCACTGTTTTGAACATGCCAGACACACTTGAGGATGGCCGTGTCATTGACCCTTATTGATGAGTAAGAGACACATTTTAATCACCTGAGAAAAAGCTGGAGAACTCCAACACGATGACCTGCTTAAATCAAATCAAATCCGTATATCAAAAGGTCCTGCTCAGAAACAGGCTCTCTCTGGCTCCAGGAGGCCGTCCTTAGGCCTCTTTATAGTAATTGCACATCCCTTAGAGCTGATTTCCAAGTAAATGCATCAGCATGGATTTGTGTAGAGGTCGTATGTTACACTGTGTTTTATCTCTTCGTCCATGTTGCTGCATGCAGTGCCAATCATACAGAGTGCTTAACGGCACATCATCAGTAAATACCCGCTCTGCGGCAGACTGTCTCGGGTGGGTTTTGGTAAAGGGGTGTTACGCTATCAGAGACGTTCCTATCAACATTTTGCGTTTAACTTCTTGTTGGAAATATATCAGCTTCCTAGTTGGAAGAAATTATACAAAGGGAAGTTACGATGCATCAATTTAATCTTTACCAAAATATTAGACCTGTAATATAAATTTTAAGTTCATTGTTTTACAACAACAACCCAGCAGGAACACAAAAAGAAAATAGATCAGTTGAAATTAGTAGATAGTATCTACCATTTACAAATCAAGGTATTTACAATAAAATGTTTACATGACAATACTCACTTAATTTTTAAATTGTATAATACTCAGATAATAATATTTTCCTACTCAGAAACTAGATTACTTATATAAGGGGAGTTTTATATATCCACAGTTTTTCTTTTTTTTTTCTTTAAAAAATGAAGCATTAGAATTTTGTTTGAGCACATAGAGATAAAGGTCAACAGACTGTTAGAGTAGATGTCAAAATAATTGAAAGTAAATTATATCAGACAGTTGAGGTAGACTGCCTTTGGATATATGTCTCTTAGGTTTATCCAACTTTCCCCCGGGACCCCTGAACTATTTGACTAGTTTGATATTATTTTAGTGGACTTAAAAGTTTGCCTTTATTTTGTTTTTTTCGTGAGTGCAGCTAGTCATAACTTGGTTCCGTAGAGGTGCTTGTGAGTTATGCATCTCACCAAGCCCAACTCAATATTGCTTTTGCCAAATCCTAAAATGCCCTCAAGCCACCTAACGGAGGGAGGGGAAGTGAGTCAGAGAGGACAGCTGGGATGAGGTCTGCTGGGACCCTGAGGTCACACTGAGAGTCACACTGCCAGCGTGAGCCCAAAACTTGAATATCAGGACCACTCTACTCCAGGGAGCAAAGGAAAGAGAAGAAAATCAACTTTTAAAAAGGCAGGGTGGAGACCAGCCTGCTGCCTGGGACGGCTAAGTTTCACTGTCTACTGTACCGCAAGGTCCCTTCTCGCCGAACCTCAGGCCCCTCGCACGGCCCCTTTCTCGGTTATTCTAGGCGGTAACTACTATGTCACATCCCAAATGCAGAGAAGCGGACTCAAGAAGACATTGAGCGTCGCCTCAAAGCATGCAGAGTTTAGAGGAAAATATTTCCAAGGGAAAAGTTCAAAGTTTAAAAGTATCTACCATGCAGTGAGGTAAGAAAGGAAAGAGAGAAAATTAAATCCCCCACGTAAGCTAAAGTGCTGTGGGCGACACTGCATGTGCAGGGATCCAGGCTAGCCAGACCTCCGAATGCTCATCTAGGAGACAAGAAAGGGCTCTGTCACTGAGAGTTGAGTTCTCCTGAGAAAGAGATATAAGCCAAGGAGGCAAGCCGGCTGTCACTGGCACAGGACGCTACTGCTTATTTTATTTTATTTTATTTTATTTTATTTTATTTTATTTTATTTTATTTTATTTTATTTTATTTTATTATTTTATTTTATTTTTTTTATTTTTTTTATTTTATTTTATTTTATTTTTGCCTCGGTCCCTTTTCTACCTCCTGGACTGGAAGACTTAGATGGAGCCTCACTAATTTGTCAGTTTGGGGATGGATTTCATATGTACACCGCAGAAGTGGAATCAGTAGGACGATAAATCCAAGGGAATTTCCACTTGGTTCTGACTCCCGCTCCACATGGGCCCTGCCCATCATCGGCCTCGCCTGCGATTGTGTTCCAAGCCTTCCCCGTGCATTTACAAATAAAATCAGGCTGCTCTGGGCATGCTTGTGAGGCGACGCCTGGAGACTCCACGCTTGGGCCAGAGATTGATACGGTGTGTGCATGCCTGGGCCAATACAGCCCTTTTGATCTATTTCAGCCTCCTGCTTCGAGTGATTGATTAAGTTAGGGTCTCTTTCAGGAATTTTCTCCTCTCGTGCCTCTTCCCCGCTCCGAGCGAGCCTGCCAAATGTCGCTCTCCTTATGCTTCGGATTGCTCCGTTCCACACGGATGCGGATGTGTGCAAACTGTTTCTAATCTGCAGACGCGCCCAGCTCCGTCAGGGCGGGGGGTTACCTGGGTCTGCCCCGGGCTGCGTTACGGTCCACGTCTTCCTATCACTCCATCAGTCACGAGTGGGGTTTGGGCCTGACAGTCCGGGAGCAGCTTTGCCTCAGAACTTCCCCGCTCTCATTTTGGATTGACAATCACAGGGGACTCAAAGGTGAGACCATTTGTTCTACGACAAGCCCCAACATGTGGGCGCACTGCGAGCGAGCCGGCTCGGGCGGCTTCTTTAGACAGCGGCAGGGAAACGGGACTTGAGCGCAACGTGGTCAGTGGGAACAGAGATGCAACGTGTTTCCAGGCGCCTCGGCCTTCAGGTCTGGCAGACCTGATCGCCATTCCTCCCTCCACGCTTAATGTTTACTTGTGGAGTTTGTGTCCAACCTGAGTCAGTAACGAGACTGACACGAGCAAACACATCCGAACGCCACTTCAGATTCTTCCTTGTGCCATCCGAACCCAACCTTTCCCAACGTAACCTAGCTTTGTGAGCAAAACTGATCAGCAAGAAAAGCCACACTCAAAGCTTTTCCCCGTTGTTTTGTCGTTGTTGTTTTTGTTTTGTTTTGTTTTGTTTGTTTGTGCCCTTCACACAATTTCCGGGACTTCGTATATAGATTAAGCCTTTACCTCAGGGTTCCAGGTCTGTGGGTGAAGTCCTGTTTACATGTTCAGCCCTGTCTCAGCCTGGCTGCAAGAGACTGGGACTGAGGCAAAAACCAATGCAGGATCAGAGCGTTCAGAGGAGGGCGGGCGGGTCTGTAAGGATAGGTCGCTGTCCTATGCTGGGAAGAGACCCCATGACCATGTGACCACAACAGCTCTGCTAAAGGAAAGCATTTCATTGGCGCCCTGCCTATCGCTTTAGAGGTCTTGTCCATTGTCATCATGGCGGGAAGTAGGCAGGTGGGGCACTGGGACAGTAGCTGACAGCTTTACATCTGGATATAGGGGGTGGGGTGGGGGTGGGGAGAGAGAGAGAGACAGAGACTGACAGACAGACAGAGACAGAGAGGGAGAGACAGAGAGAGACAGAGAGGGAGAGACAGAGAGAGACTGTACCTGGCATGGGATAGTGAAACCGCAAAGCCCATCCCTAATGACATACCTCCTCCAAGAAGGCCACCCCTCCTAATCTCTCTTTTTTAATTGGATATTTTATTTACATTTTTAAATGTTATCCCCTTTTCCAGCTGCCCCTCTGCAAACCCCCTGTCCCATCCCCTCCTCCCCTTGCTTCTATGAAGGTGCTCCCCTACCCACCCACTCCCACCTCATTGCCCTGGCATTCCCCTACATTGGGGCATTGAGCCCTCACAGGATCAACGGCCTCCTCTCCCATTGATGCCAGATAAAGCCATCCTCTGCTACATATGCAGCTGGAGCCATGGGTACTCCTTGGTTGCTGGCTTAGTTCCTGGGAGCTCTGGGGAGTCTGGTTGGGATACTGCTGTTTTTCCTATGGAGTTACAAACCCCTTCAGCTCCTTCAGTCCCTTTTCCCTAACTCCTCCATTGGGGTCCCTGTGCTCAGTCCAATGGTTGGCTGTGAGCATCCACATCTGTATTTGTCAGGCTCTGGCAAAGCCTCTCAGGAGACAGCTATATCAGGCTCCAGTCAGCAAGCACTTTTTGGCATCAGCAATAGCGTCTGGGTTTGGCGACTGTATATGGGATGGATCCCCAGGTGGGGCAGTCTCTGGATGGCCTTTCCTTCAGTCTCTGCTCCACTCTTTGTTCCCATATTTCCTTTAGACAGGAGCCATTCTGGGTTAAAATTTGGAATGAGTGTGTGGCCCCATCCCTCAGCCGGGGGCCGTGCCTAACCTTTGGTTATGGTCTCTACAGGTTCTCCCTCCCCTCTGTGGGGTATTTCAGCTAATCTCATCCCCGTTGGGTCCTGGGAGCCTCTGGTTTTCCTGGAACCTGGGACTTTCTGGTGGTTACCCCCAGTTTCCCCTACCCCATTGCTGACCCTCTATCATCCTTGTCTCCTCCCATACCTGATCCTGCACCCCTTTTCCCCCCTCCCCGTCCTTTCTTCCTCCCAAGTCCCTCCCATCCTCTACCTCCTGTGAGTATTCTGTTCTCCCTTCTAAGGACTGAAGCATGCACACTTTGGTCTTCCTTCTTCTTGAGCTTCATATGGTCTGTGAGTTGTATCGTGGGTATTCCGAGCTTTTTGACATTGCTGGTGGGATTGCAAGCTGTTACAAACTGTGATGGTTTGTATATGCTTTTCCCAGGGAGTGGCACTATTAGGAGGTGTGGCCTTCTTGGAGTAGGTGTGTCACTGTGGGTGTGGGGTTAAGACCTTCACCCTAGTCGCCTGGAAGTCAGTCTTCCACTAGCAGCCTTCAGTTGAAGAGAGAGAACTCTCAGCTCCTCCTGCACCATACCTGCCTGGATGCTGCCATGTTTCTGCCTTGATGACAATGGACTGAACCTCTGAGCCTGTAAGCCAACCCCAATTAAATGCTGTCTTTTATAAAACTTGCATTGGTCATGGTGTCTGTTCACAGCAGTAAAACCCTAACTAAGACACAAACGCTCTGGAAATCAGTCTGGCAGTTCCTCAGAAAACTGGACATAGTACTTATTACCTGAATACCCAGCTATACCACTCCTGGGCATATACCCAGAAGATGCTCCAACATATAACAGGACACATGCTTCACTATGTTCATAGCAGCCTTATTTATAATAGCCAAGAAAGCACCCAGATGTCCTTTAACAGAGGAATGGATACAGAAAATGTGGTACATTACACAATGGAATACTACTCAGCTATTAAAAACAATGACTTCATGAAATTCTTAGGTGAATGGTGGAACTAGAAAACATCATCCTGAGTGAGGTAACCCAGTCACAAAAGAACACTCACTGAGAAGTAGATATTAGGCCTCCTAATCTTTCTAATCCAAGTAGTTCCACTCTCCGGTGATTAAGCATTCATTCAAATCACCGCAAATTCAAGGCCGGCTTGCTTAGTCTAGTTAGCAATTCCAGGCCATCCAAAGTTCTTATAGCAAGATCGTGTCTCAAAAGCAAAACAAAACCATTTGCAGAAGGATAACCAGGAAGTCAGGTCTAGCATGCTCCTGCCTCGGCACACTCTTCTAGTTCTGCCAGACCTGAGTGTTGCTCTGTTGTGGGAGCTAGAAGTTCTCTTTATGGTCTAGGATATGAATCTGTGAGTTTCTCTTTTGGCAAACCACTGTTTTACACACACACACACACACACACACACACACACACACACGTGCGCGCGCCAGAATTTGGGAGGTAGAGGTAGGAGAATCACCACAAATTCAAGGCCGGCTTGCTTGGTCTAGTTAGCAAGTTCCAGGCCATCCAAAGCTCTTACAGCAAGATCGTGTCTCAAAAGCAAAACGAACAATTCTAGGAAATTATCCCTTGAGTATGTCTCAGGTACCAAAGAGAATGCAAGCCTGGGGACATAAAAGCCAATGATGTACATGTGGATCTGGACAAGCATGGTACATAGCACCAGGAAATTCTCAATACATTTGTGAAAGGAACACTCCAGGAGAACAGCGACCCCTACCAGTCACAAATGATAAAGGCTGGGGGAGGAGGAGGTGACCAGGGCTGGCAGTTGGGGACAGCAGAGGGATGCCTTTGGAAGCCATTCCAAGGCTGGGCTGGCTGGGCTTTACAGACAGGCAGGTTGTCACTCATGAAGGAAGACACGAAGCAGTGGGGGGAGGGGGGGCAAGATCAGTGGGGAATCTTGTTCTTCCGGAGTGATGAGGCCAGCTTAGAGAAAGAGTGAACACGTGTGGGAGTGTGGGGAGGTGAAACTGACTTCCTTTACATTGGAATGGAAACCAGATCAATGCCTAAAGGATCAAGGACACAACACAGTCTCTGTGGGCAGTGACACGTACAGTCACAAAGGAACAGTCTCTGAGCAGTGACACCTACCAGCCACAAATGATGCAGACAGGGGTGGGGTAGGGGTGCAAGTGGAGGAGGTGACAGAGCTGATGGGAACAGCAGAGGGACTGCAGTTGGAAGCCACCAGTTCCTTCAAAACAACAGACAGGGGCAGAGCTACAGGATATCCAGAATTTGACTCCGTATCCAATAGGCTGTCACCACCACAGGTGTCCAAGGTACAGGATGAAGGATGCCACCCAGAGCGAGTCCTGGACACCCAACAGTGCAGGGACCTAGACTGAGAGGACACTGACTTCAAGTAGCTAATCAATCCACACTGTTGCCATGGGGACCCTGCTGTAGGCCTTAGTGTTTCCTACTTAGCGAGAACAAACTCCCTGTTGAAAACAAATGTTCAGTTTACCAAACAGGGAAGGCAAACAGTAGATAATGAGAAAACTAAACACAAACAAGCAGGATTGGAGCCATCTTTGTCTTATTATGTTTTGTCTTCCAAAGAAAGCATCCCTGCATGCGGATCCTTTTTTGTATATTTTGACTGATTGCTGGCAAGATAGAGAGACGTAAATATTTCTGGAAATGGACGTGGTATAAACATATCATTAGCCAGGCTGAAACCCTCTCTCTCTCTCTCTCTCTCTCTCTCTCTCTCTCTCTCTCTCTCTCTCTCTCTCTGTGTGTGTGTGTGTGTGTGTGTGTGTGATAGCGAGTGTGGTTTGAAGAGATGTTTACAGTGCTTTCAGTCAACAAACTCGCCTCTCCATTCTCTGATCAAGAGTCTTTAGTGATTGGAGCTTCAGGCTTGGGGATGAGAGTCAGGAAGTGTTTCAGGGGCTGGAAGAACATTCCAGATTTTCAGCATTAATTAAGTTAGAACTCGCTATCTGCATACCCTCTGATCATCTTTCCCACTTTTTACATGAAGCACAATTAGCCGCCCCCCCCCAAGGCTAACGTGACTTCAGGAATTCCAGCTGTTGTCCAGCTCATCTTAATGAGGGTACTGCTGGGAGGAAGGCCTGTTTCTGACCTCGGGTTCCACCACAGCCCAGGCCCATCAAACGCATGTAAATGGATCACTGTTGCCTTTTTTTTTTTTCTTAAAAAAAAAAAAAAGTCAGATCTTGTCCCACAGAGGCCAGACTCCAGCGTAGGAGGACTGAGTGTAAAGACATTAGCAGCTGACTGAGATGGGAGTGTTTTCACGTCTGGGATATATTGCTTTGTCTAACAAGGCGCCCCAGCAGGCTTCCAATTGTGGCGTCTCCAGACCCTCCCAGCTGCACAGGCTGATTGACAGGCTGTGGGCAGATGCGGTGCCAAACTCCAATAAAGAGAGGGCCTTGGGAAAATATAAGGCAATTATTGATGGGCAGCAATCCACTAATCAGACAATTTCAAAATTAATCCCATATTCCCTTACTGTATTAGCTTTCTTTCTTGTTTGTATTTATATAGCAAATTCATGACTTCGGTGAAAATTCTTCCCTCCAGCCCAATTATGTCTCTCCAAGGGCATTAAATTAAAAACAAGAGATATTGAAAGTGGCTTGCAATTAGTTCCTTAGTTAAAGGTTCTGTACATACTTAGCAACAGTGGGGTTTGTAACAGGATGTGCAATAACGAAAGTAAACACTCCGACTTTATCCTCTTCTTGACAGGGCAAGGGGCTGGAGAGGGTGACACGCTGACATTACTGAGGGCCAGAGATAATGGGTTAAATAATTGTGATTTGATTTGGGAGCTGATTATATTTGCATAAAATCCTGCTCAGATGCCCTGGTAGGCTCCAATCCTTTCCAGACACTCTGCCCTCGCCTGGCCATGGGCCATCTGGGTGGCCTCCGTGACTTTCCAATGCTTCATTGGGTGTGGTATTTTTACAATAAGGACATACATAGCCAGCCCAGCCAGTTTCTATTACAAGGTTTCATATGCAGGATCATGTCCAAGTTGTGCTAGGAGCTCTTTAAATACACGGTGAAATTTTATATTTTTTTTCCAGTTGCCTATTATAAACTCAGTCTCTCGGCTAACAGCATCCACTCCTCCGCCATCTCCTGCCTCTGTAGTTGTTTGGTTTGGGGAGCCTCAAGACAGGTGGTATCCTCCTTTTGACACTGAAAAAAGATCCCTTCCGTGGAACAGTTCCTGAATCTGTCACTCTCCCATGTAACTGACGGAAAGGAGGGATCACTGCAGGGTGGAGATGCTGTAAGGACCCAGGACCCTGACCAGCATGGCGACTGCCTGAGCCCTGCTCTCGCTTCAGGCTTGGCAGCACTTGCCCTGCATGCTGCAATCTGCCTCCACCCCAGGCTCTGGCGGGAGAGACTGAGGCAGCTCTGGTCCAACTTTGAACTCAATGGCTTTGAGTACCATCTGATAGTCTTCCCCTTCTGATGTCAGCCTTGGCTGCTGGTGCGGTCACGGTGGTCCTTCTACCTTCTAACCGGGAGGGACTTCGGGAATCAACCATGAAACTCCTCTCTAGAAACAGTCTAAGCAGCTCAGAATACCAGGGCTAGTTGGACACAGTGTCAAGAAGACCAAATGGTCAAGGGAAAGGAAGACATATACAGATGTGGAGACAGCAAAGAGGGCTTTAGATGTTTCAGTGCCTGATTACCAAGCCTGGAAGTACACAGAGGGGAAAGCTGCTTCCCTCAGAAAGCAGCAAGAGACAAGGAAGAAGAAACACAAACCGTACTCTCTGAGAGCATGCTCTCAACCAGTTTTTCCAGCCCTGTCGCCCCTTTTAACATCACCAGCACTGGATAGCCCATATACCTATCCAGACTGATGGACGAATCCACTCAGGAGTCAGGAGCCCTCATGATCCAATCACCTCTCAGAGCCCCACCCCTGAAAATGGCTCCCCTGACAAGGCTGTTTGGCCAAGAGTGTTTCAGTCTCAACCATAACACCTGCTGCAGTCTTCATTGTTGAACTCTTTCCTTGTTCCTAGGCCTATTAGATATGGATGTCACATCCTGTCATTACATTTGGTTTTCTTCTAGAAGCATCTGTGTCACAGCTGATGCATCTACTCCCAGGTTCTATCCCTGTTCTCTTCTCCCCATGACCTCGCACAGAGATGGATACCTTGCAAGGTGAGGAGGACTTGAAACCACGCCTTTAGTCTGGTGCTATGCTGAGGCGGGGATGAAGTGGAAATTCCTGATTTCTTTGGGAACTCATTTATGTCATATGTTTTGCTGGGGCAGACAGGTGGAAGGATGCTTTGCTGAAGTAGACACAGGTGAGAGGATGTTCTGTTGAAACAGACACACGAGAGGATGTGTGATGTTTAGAAAGAATATAAATATGAAACCCACAGACACTGGGCAGAGGCTCTGGCCTGGCTTCGCTCTGCTTGCTTGTCATGACTTTGGAGGGACTAACTCGCCAAAGAACTTGTCGTGGTATCCCAGCGGCTGCAGGGGAGCATTGGTGACTTCGCCATCACTCTCAGCCTTGGCCAGAAATGACGTCACTACAGAAGCAAATGATGAAGCCATTATTTTTGTGCCTTTTCAGTCTGATGTGTACCAAATGAGGTCACCTTCTGTCTGGATAATGAACTGGGATAGGTGTGGGTGGGATTTCAATCTTTCTTTAACATCTGTCTCCCAGTTAGAAGTGTTAGTATGAACTCCTCTGTGTAGGCTGTTGACTCCATTCCTCAGACCGCAACCTCCACACCTCCCGGTCGCTCATACTAACTACACCTCAGGTCCATGAGCAAGTGGTTTTGGTGTTGGTTCTCCTCATGGACAACGTGTACCTTTGAGTTTCTCCTATCAGATCTCTACTCTGGATCCTGGGTGGCTTGCCACTGCCCATATGATGGCCCTGACTCCTGAGCTGCCTGTGACCTGGCAGTTCTATGGCCCCTGCTGTATCTCTGTCCCAGGCAGTCTCTACTGTCATGGCTCCTTCATATACCCTCCCCTTGCCTCCTTTTCTCTCAGCCCACATCCCAACACCCAGACCAGAGAGCTCCCTCCGCTCCTCCCAGCTTTACATCTGGCCTTTGTTTGTTCTTGACCCAGCAGGCTGGGTGCCCCCAGCCCCAATCCTCATCTTTATGTGTAAGCGCTGCAGATCTTCATGAGAAGCCTTCTTCTAAGTAGGGCAGATATAAAGAGCAAAGGCAGGAGACAGGTGTAGACAATCAGGGACTTCCCACCCCAGAGCATCTGCCATGGTTAGTGTCAAGGTCAGCAGCAGGCGAACTCCTTGGTAGGGTGAAATAAAAAGAGGAGACCCATTTCTCAGAATCTCTGTGTGTGATATTTTGTGTCTCTGGACTATGGGACACATCTCTGGAGGCTCAGTCAGGAAAGCTACACATACCCATGAAGCTAAGGGCTGAAATCAAGCAAGTTAGGACTCTGGAAGTGGCTCCTGGCTGTAAAGACTTGAAGCTCCACTGGTCAGATTGAGCGTGATTAGAGGGAAACTAAACGATGCTGGAGTTTGAAGACTGGAGTATCGGTTCAACCTTGGTCCCTGATGTCCGCTGTGGTGTTTCCTATTTTTAAATCTGTTTTTCCACCTTGGCAGACGAGTGGCGGTAACAGATGCCTTTGTGGCTGTTTCAAGGATCAAATGAGGTGATTTGCAAATTGTAAAGCATTAGGAGAAGTTTCATACTGCATAGACTTTGTCTCAGCAAGGTGACAAAGGGGGACAAGCGTGCTCTCATGGGGATAGCAGGAGAGAAGGCTGGCTTTGGGTCCCTGGGAGGACAATGCATTCTCTTTGAAACTAAGTGCAAACTCACTGCTTTAGGGGATGTATATCCCCAACTTTGAGTCTAATTACTTTGAAACTCAGCACTGATTCCAGAACAGCTTTGGCTCCCCAACTAGAACTTCATGTCTGGGGACCAGCTGACAGTGTGTCTCTCAGCGTGCTCAAAGCCCGGTTCAATCACCAGCACATAAAGCTGCACACGGTGCTGCTGCCTGCTCTCACAGCACAAGACATGGATGGGAGAGGATCTGAAGTTCAAAGCCATCCTCAGCTACGTGGTCTACAGACCCTGTCTCAGAAGACGAAGAAAGATAAATGAAACCTTGTGCCCATTGACGTGATCCAGGACTTTAGGGAAGGATACTAGCGACCATGACGCCATTTTTTTTTCTCCATGAATGTCTCTTCTGGACATTTCACATCAGTGGAACCACAAACTACAGTACATGGTCACCAGCTTATGGCATTTTTGCTATTCCAGTCAGAACAGGTTAAGAAGCACATGGGGCAGTTGCTGGATGTCGAACACTGAGATGGTTAACGGATTCCTTCTTGAGACAGAAACTTGCTGGATAACCAGGCTGATCTTGACTTCACGATCCTTTGCCTTGTTCTGGACTCGCTGGGCTTTCTCACAGTGCTGCGCCTCTGAGCACACTCACCAGGGTGCTACCATACCCATTCAACGCCAGAGGCTTCCCGTTCCCGGCGGCCATGCCGACACTGCTAGCTCTGCTCTCTTTATCATAGTTGGCCTAGGGGATATGAAGTGGATTCTAATTATAATTTTGATTTTCATTTCCCAAATGAGGAAATAAAATATTTATTTGCTTTACTTTCTTTTCTTCCCTCCTTTTCCGCGTTCTCTCTCCTTTCCCTTCCCTTCCCTTCCCTTCCCTTCCCTTCCCTTCCCTTCCCTTCCCTCCCTCCTTCCTTCCTTCCTTCCTTAAAACAAACTCTTAGCATGTAGCCCAAACTGTCCTTGAACAATCCTGATGCCCCAGTCAGCCTCCTGAGTGCAGGGATTATAGGTGTGCTACCACGCCTATTTAAAATTAACATATTATCTTTGTGTGCCATCTGGAGATCAAAATCCAGGATCAAATCCAGGATGTTGACTGTTTAATCTTAACAGAACTGAGCCATCTAGGGACGATCCTCACAGCAGTTCAAAGGCCTCTGTAGAAACAGAAGGCTTGAGTTCGCTAGCACCAGCTCTGCTCAAAGCAGCCAATACTAAATGTGTTTCTGTGTTCCAAAGGCAGTGCTACAGGCTCGAGGAGGGTGTGGGTGGTGCTGTTACCTCACTTGACAGCTGTGGAGGCTGAGGCTTAGAGATCTTAAACAGCCTACCCAAGGCCATGGGTCTGAATGACGAGTCAATCCCAAGCCAGGCTCTTAACCACGATGCCATAGTGACATCTGACCAAGAAACAAACCATGAAAATCCTCAACAAATGACGTGGACAAGGTGGCTAAGCAGGGAGGATGGCTGTCACCAAGCCCAATGACCTGAATTGAGTCACCAGAACTCCTGTGGTAGGAGATAGCCAGCTCTCTCAGCTCACACAGACGGCGGCATGAATGCCTCCCCAGATAAAGTGTAATCTTTTTTTGTTTTTAATTCAGCAAATGCTTCCCAGGTAGCTACCGTATGCCCAAGCCTGTGCTGAATGCCGGGGCTTTGATCAAACTGCTTCCTGGGGCAGCTCGGAGTCCAGAGAGTTTTGTGTTTGCTGGTGATTTTTGTAGAGTGAAGAAATGAGTTTTATAATTTTTATTTGATTTATCCCTCAAGTTGTTAACACCTTCGGTGCAGGGGCAGGGGAGAGGCTCGCCTGTAAATATCGGCTCCCAAAGTCAGAACGCCTCTTTCATCTCCAAGGACTTAATTACGCTGTTGACTGGGGAAGGATCAACACCTCTGTTGGGAACAAAAGACATGTCTGTGGGTGGGAGGGTCTGTCCAGTGAGCACGCCTGCGTCATGTGACCTTTGGGAAGACAGAAAGAGGCAACCTGGGTGGCACAGGGGTAAGTGTATCACAGAGCACGAGGGCACACAGGCACACCAAAGGCACTCTCAGCCCAGTAGCCCAGGAGGCACCTGACATTCCTGTATAGAAATCAGAGCAACAGACACATTTACTGACAGTGCCACTTATAGTGGTAAACTGAGTCAGGGAGGGTCCATCTATGGTCAGAGGACGCTGGCAAAAGAGGGCTACAAGCCAGGTGGTCACCCTCCCAGAGGGGAGGCGGAGCCCTCCTCTTCTCTGCAGGGCACACTCTGCTGTGGGGCTGCTGGGATGTGGCACCCCTTTCTTGGGAGCAGTTGAGAGAAACCGGCTTCCCAGAAGTCCTGATTGCAAACACTGGGCTTGTTCTATGGGAGACTCAGAACTGGTTCCCAGAGCAACTGATACACATGAGAGTGTAAGCCAGGTTGTAGAGCGGTGGCCTCGGTGAGGAACGGATTTGAGGGGCGGCAGGGGGCACAAGCATGGAGAGGCAGTGTCCTCAGTGCAGCTGAAGAACGCTGTGTGAGTAAAGGGGGCGCTTAAGTCTGTGGACAGAAAACGACTTAGCAGTGGACACCGAGCGCAGCTGGAGATGGAGCAGCCGCTGCAGGAGGTGCTGTGTCCTCAGAAAGGACATCTCTGGAGCTGTCGCCAAGATGTTCAAGGTTCAAACTCCAGGAAACTGTCGTGCAGTTTACCACCAACAGCATATGCCTGGGTCAGAAGTCAGGATGCCCGGACTTTTCTAAGAGCAAAATGCAGAAGAAGTCCAGTGCAGTTTGAGTCGTGGCAGGAAGAAGGGAAGCTTCGGGAGAGGCTGGAGCTCTGACGCCTGAGGAAGAAGAGGAAATCGGAATCCGGGGTTGCCTGAGAGCGCCAGGGGCCACCATTCCTACCACACAGCCACACTGGGCAGACACCTGACTGCCGTTCTCAGGGAGTGGGGGAAGGAGGGCCTTACGGCAGAGGTGCCTCGGAGAGGGCTGAAGCTGGTCACGACTACCTCCTGCAAAGCTGTAGGAAGCATGGGAAGGAGAGAGAAGCTGGGATCAGATCACACACGCACCACACGCACACCACACACACACACACACACACACACACACACACACACGAGCCATCCTCAGCACTGTGCACTCAGGAGTCCTGGTTGATCCCAGCTCACTGCAAGAGCTCTGTGGAAGCTCCCCACAGCCCGCCAGCCCCAGACACTGCATCACGGAAGGGAACCAGCCACTTTGGATCTAAATGTTAATAAAAATGAAATCCCTGAGCAGTCACCGAAATTAGCAGGGGTATGATTGAAATGCCAAGGCAGGTCTTGCTATTTTTATGAAGCCGTGAATAATATAAGTATCCAATTGATAAAATGTTATTAAAGCTGACAGCCCTTAAGTGATCTAAGTGGTAAATATTGAAATGAGGTCTCTGCAACACTGCGCCTGGGGGGCCTGCCGCGGTAATAAGCACTGAACAATGGTTTCACGGGCTCTGGGGGCCTGCGGAGCTCCGGGGAAGCAAATACTCTTCCTCCTAAATAATTAAACCAGGATTCCAGGGATGGAGAGCAGGTCCTTGTAGTGGTTTGTTAACATCCAAGGGAGCTTCCTCCAGGCAATGGCTCTGTAGGGACAGCTTTCCCCCCAACCGGGGGGGCGGCAGGCAGCAGGGAGGCTGGCGCCCCACGGAGCGAGCAGCATAGTTTAGTCTTTATTTATAATCTCCACAGACGGGTGCACCCTGAGGGCAGTGGGCGGTTGATGGACAGTGGGCTGCCATGTGGGTTTAAGATTTTATTAGCACTGTTTAGGAGAAAACACCAAGGAGAGCGATTTAG
The DNA here is from genome assembly GCA_964023405.1 of Apodemus agrarius. Classification (NCBI taxonomy): domain Eukaryota; kingdom Metazoa; phylum Chordata; class Mammalia; order Rodentia; family Muridae; genus Apodemus; species Apodemus agrarius. The sequence goes on along the minus strand of OZ030011.1, from coordinate 132,570,368 downwards.
GAATTCTCTATCTTCTTGATCGTCGGGTCCTTAAGACGCGTGGGAAGCATCTCCCCTTGCCCTGCTCCGGGAGCAGCCGGCAGAGGCTCTGCGGAGACGGCCATTCTGTTCTTAGCTCAGGGCCAGCTATGCTCACCGGGGTCTTCGGCACGCAGGTGCCACTCGACTGGGCAGTAGGACGCTTCTTTGGCGGTTAGACGACAAAACATGGAGTTGGTCTGTGAAGGGCTGGGCATGGAGATGTGGGTAGAGCCCCTGCAACAACGCACGGACAGCGAAGGTAGAGCAGACTCGGGTGTGTCCTGCACGGATGTGTGGATGGGTGTATCAGGGCCTCTGATCCTGGGAGCCCTGCTCTGGGTGGTGAGGGCCCGGGCATCAGGGTTAGGGAAGGATGGGAAAATCCTTTAATTTATCAACATTCATGCTGAGATGCTGGGGCCTGTAAGTGGGCACGTGTGTCACTTGGGCCAGGAGCCTGCGTCAGGAGACTAAAGAGGGTGGGAAGTCCTTCAGGTAAAGCCATGGTGATTCAAATGTTCACGTGGTGGTTTTCCGATCTGTTTTAGGAAACTCAGACCCACAGAAGTTAGGAGGTGCCTCCAGGTGTAACGCTCCAGGCTCCGAAAAACCAGTACTGCTGACGTTAGACTGGGGAAGAAAAGATTTTTTAAAAAAGTGTATTCCCCTGCATACAATAAAGACACATGCTCCCCTAATCTTAAGATTGAGGTTTCTTTCCGACAAACTACCGCTTAAACCTCCTCTGGGTCCCCGGAAGCTGGGGTGAGCTGGGACAAGCTCGTCTCTGGTCATGCTGCTTTCTGCAATGCCCATGTGCAGGCAGGCCCCAGTCTGCCCCCCGCCAGCTCCACCCCACGGTCCAAATGATTGCTTTGTTCTCAACTGGGGCGCCCCTTTATTGAAATGGTAAGTGCTTTCCTGACCTCAGATAATAAATAAGTAACTGATCAGCGTAGGAACACCTCCCTACAGGACTCAGCTCTTCCGGACCTCTCTGAAGAGACTTTTGTGGTTGTTAACAAACTCCTAAGACTGTGGCTTGCGTACGGGTGGAAGGGTTTCCTTTTGTTGTCAGTTTCACAAGGTCCAGACTATGTAACTCAATGCCACGTGCTTGGGTGACATGATGGTTAGTCTTTACCTCACGAGATCAGGAAGAGATCAGGAAGCAGACGAGGGCTCTGCCCGGGACCTACTTCCTTCAGACAAGTCACCCCTCCTAAAGCTCCACAATCTCCCAAAACAGTGCATTGGCAGGACACCGAGCATCCAGCACATGATTCCGATGGGGACATTTTATAATCGTCTCATCGACTCACCCTCACTGAGTGTCCTGTGAGGGGCGGAGTGGGTTTCTCCAGGCGGCACTAGGGAAGGTGAATTCTAGAGCAATGGACATGAACTGACTTTGTTACCCAAACTGGTGCCAACGCGGTCTTTTCTATAGTGACTCACCAGTAGCCGCTACTGTGGAGAGCCAGGGCAGGAGCCGTGTGAATGTTAAACACCAACCTCACGAAGCAGAATTCTCCCTGGAGAGACGGGCGTTCTCTTGTATATATAACCTAGTGCCCTGGGTCTCACCTTAGAGGCCATTGTTTACCTCTGGAAAGGAAGATTATGGGATATTTTAAAGACATAAATGCAAGGTCTCTTGTGGGTAGGCAGCGCCTCTGAGTTTAGGTCGTTGAGCAGAGTGGTTGACAATTGCATTTAAACAACACCGAAGGCCTCCAGCCCCAGGTGTCCTCCTCATGTGTCTCGGTGCCTCTTTAGGCCTCTGTAAACAGCCAATCGATTGAGTGTCAGAACTGTTTTCATAGCTGTCCTGCACACTGGGAGTATTAGATGAAGCAGACTTTTTATTTAGTTCCTGACAGGTAATTAAATTTTGCCTCTACGTTGGTTTGTGATCCAGCCAAGAAGCCAGGAGTAGAATTCTGAATGGCCCTAGCTATTTTCTGGAATATTACAACTTAATTTTGCTTCTCGAGTTGCAAGTAGAGATTTTGATACTGTGGAAAGTTTGACTCATGCTCGGGGCTCCAGGTTGGAGATTTCATTTTTCCAACCGGAGTTTGTGCTCTTTCTCAAACATGTGAAAGCCCTCATTCCGCATTCTTTCCAGTGTGCCCAACTGTGGGAAAAGCTAAAAGTTACAACTAAGAAAAACACCAACTGGCAAGGAAAGAAATCAATGCCTTCCAAAGACCTGTTTCTTTAGGAATCAGGATTTATTTTACAACAGAAAATTCTGGAATCTGTGTCCATTGCGAATGGAACTCAGAGCTCCCAGGAATCTGGGCATTTCTGTAAAGGGCACGTGGGCCTGGGTGGACAGGGCGAGCTCCCAGCCTGATGGATGTGGCCCACGTCACGATGGTGTACTTGCCTGTGCACCTGGGCCACCACCCGACCCCAGCACTGTGGCACAGCTTGTTGGCCCTGTTCCTTCCTGGTATTGGGTCTGATCTTACGCTTCACCTAAGAACGAATGAAAGAAAGTCTAAGGTCTGTGAGATGATGCAGCGGGCAAAGGCGGCTCCAAGCCTGCCAACCTGGTGTAACTCCCCGGGACCCAGGTGGCCGAGGGTGATTGTACCCCACGTCATGGTGGAGGGCGACTGCCGCAAGTTGTCCTCCGACAACAGGAAGGCATGCATGTGCACCTCTCCATGCACACAGAAAATACATATGAAAAATTAGAAAGATACCTTCCAGTTACAAGGTTCCTTGACTAGTCCTTTCCTGGGCTCTGTTGGAGGTAGATCTAAGGCATCTTTATGGTCCTGTTTGCTCGGTGGCCTGCATTTCCACAGGGACACCCAGGCTTAGCCTGTCTGCACTCAGTGACTGCTCAATCTTATGAGATGTACCGCCTTACTACCAGAAAATTCCTAGCACCTCCTCCCTCAGAACGTAGCTTCTCTCTCCTTCCTTCCTTCCTCCCTCCTTCCCGCCCATCCTTCTTACCATCCTTCTTTTAATAACACAAAACGTCTCTAAATATGTTTGCATTACCCAATCTATTCCTTGGGTCTCTTAAACTACTTTATAAATTATTTTTCTTTACATACTGACTTATTATTTATCTCTTACACCAAGTAGCCCTGTTTGGCCTAGAACTCCCTATGTAGACCAGGCTGGCCTCTAGCAGGGCTCTGCCTGCCTCTGACCCCCAAGTTCTGGGACTGAAGGTGAGCGCTCACCCCTGGCTCCACGCTGTACTCCTGTCTTGTGATCGGTCACTTTTCTCTTTAACTATATCTATCCCGTGTAGAATTTATTTTATTCATTTTTAAAATTTCATTAATTATGTTACACCCCCCCCAAAGTTTTGGGTTTTCTTCATTTCTGTATTTGTCCAATCCTGGTTTATCTTTCTGTCCCCTACTTTTTTTAAATGTTAATTTCTCTTTTTTAATCTCTTTACCTAAATGTACTTCTTCAAAATTGCTTTCTAAATTTTCTATTGTTCTTATTTCATTTGACATAAATGACGTTCTGGTGGCTAGTTTTCCTCACGTTCTGGAATTTGTGTTTGCAGGCTTATTTTGAATATAATTTAAATATATATATTAAATGTATATATTCTGCACACCCACTTCTTCCCTTCCTCCTTCCCTCTCCAAATTTGCATTTGCCTCCACTGAGCGGTTTTGTAGAGGTCCTGTGCTCCAGGGGTCTCCTGTAGGACTGGTGTTTGTGAAATGGATCTCCTATCCTGATCCTACAGGACCTGGGTCCTGGTTTTAAGAATGCACTGTTTCCCCAACCTCTCTGTGTAAAGCAGAGCCTGCAGCTGCACTCTTCAGCGCCATTTCTGTCTCTTTCTTGAGGAGGGAAGTCCCAGACTGCTTCCGCGCATGAGATCATGGGTTTGAATGCAGCTTTTGCCTCTGCGGGTCACGTCTAGGGGCTGCTAACCTTCAAGAGCTCATCTGCTGTCTGCTTGCCGGCTCATCTTCCTGTGGGGTGTATGCTCTCAGTGGTACTTACCTGGGTTGTGAGCTATCGGGCTCTGTCATTGTAACATTCTCCTACAGCACAGAGGGCTCCGTGTATGAATAAACGGCACGATGGGGGAAAGTTCTGGAGAACAGCTTTACATCTTTATGTGAAGAAGACATAGGAAAAGGAGTTCTCATGTTCCCACTTCTGCTAGGCACAGCTATTGGCCAGGCTTGCTGGAAAATGTCAGCGAGTATTTGGTATGAAGGACAGGGGAGAAAGGGCATGCATCTAAAACAGAAGCAGAATTCTGGACACTTCACTGGTGGGAGGAGCAGGAAAGAGCTTCAGAGGGTGACCTTTGCTCCTCTGCCCCACGTTTCCTCACCCCATCATGGGCAAGGGTTCGTCCACACTCAGAAGGGCTCTCCAGCGCAAGGACCTAACACCTGCGGGCTTCTGCACTTCTGAAGCTCTGCTCTTCCCTGAACAGGCTGAAGCCTGTCTACCCGAGGTCCTGCCAAGGTACCACACAGTTACTTGGCACACGGAAGCGCTCAACCCTTGCTCCCTGCTGTTCCTGCCATTAGCACACTGGAACTCCCCGAGCATAGCTCGTCCCATGGTGTCAGTGCTCCTCCCCAGAAGCAGCATGGTGTGGCAGGTCGCCTCTCCTGCCTGGAGCTTTCTGGAGGTCTCAGAATCGGGGCAAGGCCCACAGCAGCCCTCTCTTCTGCCCACCGAGGGAAGTGCTGCTAAAACCGATAGGAAGACAGCTCAGCCTTTCCTCTCTGACACTAGTGTAGCTGGGGAGTCCTGGGGTTCAGAAGTATCCCTTCTCGGCAAACCCAGCGTGCAGTTCTAGGCTGAGTGGGCCAGGACTGAGGTGGCCTGGCGTTGGATTTGGAATGTGTGAAGTGGCACTGTTAGAATCCTGGAGTTCTATTTAGCCTTGGGGTTGGCTTGCACTAGTTCTGGGCACAGAAGGCATCCCAAGGACTCAGTATGAACTTTGGCCTCGGTTGTACTGGGCTATTCTTAATCCAGGATTTCACTACCTAAAAGAAATACTGAGCTCCAGGTCATCAGCCCACCAGAAAGGCTTCCATGAGGGTAGCAACTATTCTACTAACTTACTTTTAAAAAGAAATTATATGTGTGTGGTGAGACTGGGGGCATATGCGCACCCCAGTGTACGCACAGAGGACAGAGGTCAACAGGTGGGACTTGGCTCTCCCCTTCCTCCATAGGTTCCAGGGATCAAACTCTGGGAGTCAGGACTGCATGGTAAATGCTTTTACCCACTGGGCCATCTTGCTAGTCCTTCCCTAAGTAAGTCTCTCTGACTCACAGGACTGCAGCCAGAATTATATTAATTTGATCAGTATGCGCTGTGCATGTATGTTGAGATGTCACATGAACCCCATAAATATCTATAGCTATTACACATCAACTAAAAACAAAGCTAGACCCAGGCCACCCTGCCATCACGGCTCAGGGGGCAGTAGACACCCAGGCCACCCTGCCTTCATGGAGAGGGTGGCAGGACACCACTACACATATGGGATGGAGAGATGGGAAAGAGAAAATGGAGCAGCGTGTGCGCTGTGAAGACAGGCGGAGCTGGAGATGTGCCCAGGCCCAGCAGCAGTGAGGACCAGGCTGAGGCAGATGGCTGACACTGCCACCTAAGGCCATGATGCCCAGCTCCAAGATGCCACCAAGGGCCACGTCTGGGTCTGACATACTCCTGCAGCTGGGGTCTGTATTGATATCTGTGGCCCAGGTTACCACCAAGGGCCCTGCAGATGTCTGAGGTCTGCTCCATGCTACGGCTGGTGGGTGGCAGGCATTGATCTGAGTGGCCCGTGCCACCTGCCACACGAGGCCATGGTGAAGTGTTGATCGGCGCTGCTGCAGAGGGCCATGTCTGGATCCGAGGCCCTGCTGCAACCGTGGTCTTGGTTGGTGTCCGTGGCCTGTCTTACTACTGAAGGCCACATGGTTGTCCATGTCTGCCCTGCTGCCTGAAGCCATGCTATTGCCTGTGGGTCGTGCTGTGGCCAGGGTCCTCAAGCTCTGAGTGGTCTGCACTGCTACCTGAGGCTATGCCGAAGCCATGCTGCTGTCTGGCCCTTGCTGCCACTAAGGGCTCTGTCTGAGCCCGTGGTTCTACTGCAGCTGGGGTCTGTGTGACAGTCGTGTTTTGTGTTACAACAAAAGTCCATGTGAATATCTGTGGGTGGTGTGGCTCCCAGGGGCCATATTGGTGTGAGTAGCCTGTGCTGCTACCTAACATCATGGTGATGTCCATTGCCCCGGGCCACTTCCCAGGGCCTTGTCTAAGTCTTTGGGCCTGCTGCAGCCAGAGGCCATGTTCCTGGTCTGTGCTGTCTGCAGAACCCATGTGGGAGCCCATGCTCCACGCTCCTGCTGACTGTGAAGAGCAGGCTAGCTCCTTTTGCAGTGGTATGGATGATTGCAGACGCTGAGCTAAGAGAGGAACACGGGAGGCCTCTGTGACAACCCCTGCCTCCCCCAATAGCTCCCTACAAGTGATGGCGTCTGGCAGGGGGCACGGGAGGGGAAGGACTCGCTTCTATTTAAGAGGAGACCGCTGAGAGTTTGACCATGCTGCCACGATATATAGATAGCAGAAACTGGGCTTTTTATTTAATTTTTTGGGAGGGTGCAAGGGTGGGGGGGCAAACATGGAAGGATGGGAAAATGAGTGTGGGTCAGGGTGCATGATATGAAATTCCCAAAGAATCAATACAAGTATATGCTGAAAAAGTGTTTTCTACAGTTGGAAGCTCTGAGATTTTGTTACTAATCAGATGTCCCAAGTTTAAATCCTAGTTCATCCAGCACATACTTACGATGCTGTCTGCACTTTCTCTGATTCTTTTTCCTTTCTGATTAATTCCTTTTTGTGTAAAATGGATCTAATCTTGTTTGTACATACATGGGTGTGGTGTGTGTGTGTGTGTGTGTGTGTGTGTGTGTGTGTGTGTATGCCTCACTTTTTCAAGTCTGCTCCAAAGGACAGATTATTTCATATTTGAAAAGTGCTTAATATACTCTCAGGCACACCAAAAATGAACATTCATCCAATATTCTCATCCTCGATTTCCTCTCCACTTTTCTTTCTTTTTCTCTTTCCAGAAATGAACATGTTTATTTCACAGCCTTTTGGGATCAAACACAATAACTTAGACATCACAAACAGTATACAGTAATTGTCAGCATCATTATTAGGAGACATACATGAAATGGCTTCTGCTGATTGACGCTGGGCTACCTTTGGCCCCTCATGGAGCCAGTGCCTCGTGCCTGCCCGCCTTCTCCAGAGGCCAGTGACGGGACAGAAAGAGCAGAAGTGACCGTGATATTCTCAAGTAGGCAGAGCTGGACATGAGGTCTTTTGTTCATGCATTTGTTCAGAGTTTATCTACTAGGGACTTCTGAAATGTGTGAAGCAATGTTCTGTGGGCCCAAGAAAATAATCCACCCCAGAAGACAGCCCACACATGGGTGTTTAAGGGATGTAAGTCTGTTCTCCACCCAACCGTGATCTAGAGAAAAGATATTTGATGCCCTGGCCCCAACTCTGTCTCTCTCACTCTCTTCACAGGTCACCGTTTAGCTCAGGCTACTCTCAAAATCATCATCTTCTTCCTTGAGCTTCCACGTGTGGGATCACAGGTGTGTGGTGGCGCCTTTCCAGCCGGGGTTTTAGAAGGAAAGAGGGACAGTGGATACAGGCAGGCAGGAGAGCCGTTTTACAAGGCCTTAAATTCTGCATGCATGGAGAGCTTCTCACAGAGTGGCAGTGGGCGATTTTCAGGGCCTGGAAAACCCGCAAGCCAACCCTGAGTGTAGCAGGAGGCCTAGGAGGATGGCTGGAGACTTGAGGGCCAGCAGGGCAAGGACCAAGGAGACTTGCCAGGCAGGCTCCTGAAGTGGGAGCCTTTCTCTTCAGGGTGCCAGGCTGTGAGTCTTTATCGGCAAGTGGTTGGTACTGCCCTGTCTCCAGGGCCGGAGGTGCCGGGGCTGCCGAGCGCATTTGCAGATTTGCAAGCAAATGTATGTGCTTTATAAATGGAGCAGACGCCTTCTGTTTCTGATTGATGGGCCATCAGTCGCACAGTTGTTAGGCCGTGATTGACTTTCCAGCCCAGCTGCTCCAGCTGTGCCGCAGATGCTCCCTGTCTGAAGTTGGAGGGCTGGCGTTGTAAGCCGTGGAGAAGATCCTAATTGGAGTGATCCCTGAGAAATTGGCCATTGTGATGGCTAACGGCCATTAATTTGGGGCTTTCCTTGGGGTGCTAAAGTACAAGCTCTCCCTTGGTAAATTACTGTCCCCAACTGGCCTGGTGCCATTTTGAACTCACCCTGATGCAGATGGAGCCAGGCTGAGCCTCAACTCCCGCATGCTTTGCTGAACCCAAACTCAATTTGTAAAATACCTTATTTTAAAATTCAAAATTAACACGCGCTATTTTGAAGGCCTTAACATACACAGAAAGGCAAAGGAGGGCTGTGAAACCAGCCACATTCTCATAACACAAGGGTGACCACAGCTTCACTGTGTGCTGCAATTTTCTTTGGTCGTTTTATTCTATGTGGGTGTGACCTAAATGTTTTCAAAGTTGGAAATTATACTTCAAACACAATCTTGTATTTGGAGTTTTATCTTTATAACCGGGAATGAAATCGATGCCTTAGATAAAAATAAAATCGCTAACAAAACACATGATAAAGCCTTGTTTGTATTCTGGACAAGAACGGCTTAAGGACAACCCGGGTGCGGCGAAGTCTGAAGACAATGGCGATCTGGCGCACAGAACAGTATCACTGGCATTGCAGCAGGCCGGGCGTCTCATACAAACGCCTGGTACAGACACCTGCCTGCCTGCTCCACACCCCAAGCCTGTCAGCGGCACACATCGGTACAGTCTGGTTAATGAGAGCGGAGCAGACCCCAGGGCTGCACGGGCTCCCCCCCCCCCACTGGGTTGTAACACCTTTCTGCCTGCAAGCAGGCTTCAGTCAGTAGCTTATGGAGTCTTCTTCCAGCGCTAACTATGGCCGCTTGATGCCTCTGAGTGAGTTAGCAGCGAACGGGTCTCTTCTGAACACTCCGGCAGAGAACCTCTAGGTGCTTCTCAGGTCCTTCCCATGTTGTCCACACAGCGACTCTGGGGAGATTTCCTCATATGCCTGGGACCAGAACAAACCACTTCAAAACTCCAAGGCTTCCTTGAGACGTGGAGAGACTGTTGCGGACCTTCAGAGGTAGACACTTCCTGTCAGGGATACTGTTGGGTGGTATGACATTCAAACAACCTTGCAGACCAGCGTGCAGGGGTGGTGTGGCCTCCAGCTGCCGATCCTCCTGAGTGTGGCTGGTAAGCCCAGTCAACATCTGAACCAGTCCTGGTTCACGTGTGACCTGTCTACACCTGCCGGTGACCTAACCACCGTGCCAGAATCTGAAGCCGCCTACCACTTTTAGGACATTCTAAGTTCTTAGGATTCTCACCTGAGGAGGGGGATAAAAGCCAACCAACCAAAGGCACCCAGGAGGAGCAAGCTGGGTGCATAGCAAGTGATACCCGCCCTCACTCTCAGAGGGAGATGCAGGTGGATCTCTGTGAGTTCAAGGTCAGCCTGGTCTATGCAGCGAGTTCCAGAACTGCCAGAGCTACAAAACAAAAATAAACAAAAACATCGCAGAGCTCACAGAGGCCCCAGCGTTGATTCCTAGGTAAGTCTGAGGGATGCTGTGCAGGCCAGGGTATGCGGCTGAGGAGTGGCAGCCGTGCACACAGCTGCCCGCAGGGCCTGTCCTGTTAACTCATGAGAGGGAACCACTTCTCCACGTCAGAGCCAGCAAACGCTTTCCTGAGAAGGAAGACCTCAAACTTTGAACTCAGGCCAGTGTAAATGGCAGGTCTTACCTGCCCAAGTCCTGAGCGTGCTGAGGTGAGGGAAAGGTTAAGTGTCAGAGAAGATGAAAAGTACCCAGGGTCAGCCTGGCCTTTTTAGGCCCAAGCTTGCAGCTGCCAGGGCGCAGGCGCAGTTGAGGGAGTCGTGGGCCCCGTTGCTCCAGGCTCTGCGCAGGCGCAGGTGAGGCCCTCGGCTCCTGCTCGGCTAACAAAGGCGGTGCGCCCAGGCGGCCTCCTGGAGGCCGGCCTCCTTTGAAGCACACAGCCTGGATTATTTAATATAATGGAACAGTGCAACTCGACCCATCAGAGACATAAATTTCCAGGTGTTTTAAATTTGTTTGCCCCGTCAGAATGGTAAATGACAGACAGTAAAACTCCGGCACAGGTCGTGGCTGTGGGAGCGGAGCCCGCCTTGGGCTGTGCTGAGTCTGCTCTGGGGTGGGCCTGGTGGCCCAGGCACCGGGGGTTCACCTGAGAGCACCCAGGAGGGACCAGGCACTCTCCTAGGCCGAGGTCTCCGCAGCCTGGAGAAGGGATTCTGCATGCAGGCTGGGCACCGGGCCTGGGTCTGTAGATTGTGGCGTCTCTGGCACCAAAAATGTTACCCCAGACATCTGTGCAAAGCAGCCACAGCCTCTCGGCCCCCCAGGTTAATTGAGGTGTGAGTGCCTGTAACACCCATAACGAGGTTTCTATTGCCCTTGCCAAGTTCAATTACGGCGCATCTGCTTTCTGATTTTTCCAAGATGGCTTGACTCACTCCCCCACCTCCCAGCTACAAAGGGACACACTGCACAGTAGCCCTTCCCAGAAGGTAAAATATTGTTGCTTTTTCCAGACTCTCTTTTTGAGACGTATCAGCCTCCATAGCGGGGCTGCCGAGGATAGATATTACCGCGAGGGATTCTAGAGAAATCAGATCCTTGGTCTCACCCCATACAAGGCCCTTCACCCTTTTCCCTTCAAAGGAATAAAGGATGTTGACTTTTTATGAGGTGGGCTCCCTGCCTGCTCCTCAGACACCGACTGTGATCTGTCACTGGGGATGGAGAAATCATTCACAAACAGGAAGTGCGGGCTCAGAGAGGTGGAAACCCCGGAAGTCAGTACAACAGATGAGATGAAAGAGGGAAAGACCTATTTAGTACCAAGGTGATTGATTGATTGATTGATTATCGTTACCAGTATACTGGTTGTTGTTGTTGTTGTTGTTGTTGTTGTTGTTGTTGTTGTTTTGGGGCAAGGCCTTACACAGGGACATCTCAGGGTCCAACCTCCTCAGGACAGTTACATTTGCATTGACTGGCTTGCTGTTGGTCCAGCATTACACACGAACAAACAGATGGATGTGTACTGGTGGGAAAACAGGGCTGAGGATTGGAACGCAGAACCGTGAGACATGGAAGACTGGTAGCCCTCCAGGAGCTTAACCGCCTTACCAGACTAGGGCACAAAGCCATGGCTAAAAGATGTTAGTAGAGCAAATGGTCATTGAGATCTAAGAAGGTTGAGGAGAGACAAATCCTTCCTGGATTCTAGGTGGGGGGTGGGGTGGGGGGAGCGTGGGGAGACAGAGGGATAGGCAAGGTGCAGATGGGGGGGTGGGGATGTGAGGATCAGTAGGAGGTCGTGCTATGGAGGTCACAATGGGTGGTGTAGTACCCTGGCATTCTCAGAAAGGTGATGGTCCCTTGTTAGCTAGACTGCTGTGTTTTCAGCTTGCAGTGGCTGCCTGGTGACAAGCCCTCCCACCCCTACCCCCAAAGCAGGAGGGTGTCCGGAGGTCAGGGTTTGCAGCTGATTTCAGAAAGCAGGAAGCAGCGATTAGCAGATCAATTAAGGTCCAGGCAGTCGTCAGATTATAAAAAGTGGCTGTTAACTGAAGCAGGACCCCCCCAACACACCCAGAAGGCTGACCACCACAGCCTGGCTAACCCGTGTGCTGACCATACAGCTCTGCGAGGCAACGGGAGAAGTTCTAGCAGCTCTGCCCGACTGATGACAGAAGTGACCGTAAGAAACCGAGGAGGCCACAAGTCAAACAAATAATTTGGTTGACAAATAGGACTATAAACAAGACCTTGATAAATGAATTTCCTAATCGCTCTCTGTTTATTGACATTAGCCCAGCGTGGTCATTAGCTCTGACATCACCTCCATGTGCCGTGCAGTCTAACATCCATTCATCCTGTGGCTGCCCTGCACATTTCCCCTGCATGTTTTATGTCTCTGAGTCTCCTGCTTTTGGCTGGGCCACGAGGCCTCGATTCCAAGAAATTGTGCGGTGCTTACTGAATGAAGAGGAAGGCCCCAGAACGTCTTATGGGTGTGAATGGAGACATGAGAGGAACAGGGACAGCTTCCAGCACCTCCCCGTCATTCTCACGCTCCTGCTGGGACTTGGGAGCTGGCTCTGTCCTCTCTTTCTGTTTTTGCAGATGCCTCTTTGCCTGTAGGGTCTCTATTGTTCCATCTCTTAAACAAGTGCAGAAGGAGAGACACTGGGTCAGGATGCACACTGGAGAGATGGCCTCCAGGACAAGAGCATTCCTGAGGATCTTAGAATGCTTCTACCCGACATGCTTTGGGGACACTTTGCCTATCTTGCATGCTTTGGGGGACACTAAGCCTTGCCTCTAATGGCTCAACTTGACTGGTTTACCCGGGGATGATGTGTAGTCAATCATCCATTCTTAGCCAGTGGAGCCAAGGACATAGCCTGACCTTGTTGGCAGAATGTGCCTGGGTGCTGTGGTCCCAGGCCAAGATTCTCGTCTGGGGTAGCCTCGTAGGGATCGTTAGCAACACAGGAGAAAGCAAAGACAGAAGGTTGGAGTTGTAAATGCCAGCTGTATTTTTATTGGTCATCTGCAACTTCAAAGACTCCCCTACTTTAAAGGAGGCCCAAGCAGGTATCCAGTCAGCTCTCTGGGCTCCCAGCCTTGAATGCCTTATTGATTTTCAATGTGGCTTGACTCCCAGGTGGGCAGACTTCAAAATGGTGCGCATTTCCCCTTGCCCCTCACTGCCATGTTTCCATTCCCGTTAGTCTCCATCTCCAGCAAGCTTCTGGGCGGGGGGTGGGGGTGGGGTGGGAGGTTGGAGGGAGGTAGCTCTGTCTTCTTTGGCTTCTCTTACTTTCCCCTTGGGCAGGATTTCAGAGGGCCAAGGACTGCTTCTGTGGAGTTGTGTCTTAGGGGCTTTGCACAGAGCCGTGCCAGATGCTGCCAGGTGTGAAGGACGAGATGTAATGCTTGCTCTCAAAGAGCTCCAACTAATCAACCCATCTAGTGGATTCTGAGTGAGGCCACTGTCAATGTGTGGCAGTGATGGAGGCGGAGCCAGCGGCTGATACCACTTCCTCAGTGGACACATAGCAGTCAGAAAGGACCTTAACCCACCAAGTGTTTACTGAGCTATCGTGTTCCGTGCCACAGGGAGAACGAATACTTGCTAGATGCCCACTTTAGGCCAGGTGCTCTGCTCAGCTCATATTTCATGGAAGCTTTACTGAAACTCCATATATGTTCTCTATGGCTTGGGGAAACTCATTCTTAGCTCCCTTTCCACAGGAGGAAACTGGATGTCATGGGGCTTACTAAACCTGTCCAAATGCACCGAACAAGTAAGTGAAGACAGACAGAGGCTGGGCTGTCCTCTTTTCCCATGCCAGCCTGGGATTTGTGTGCCCGTCTGTATTGTAGATAAGAGGGGAGGAAGAAGACACACTGGAAGATGGCCACGTGCACCGCAGATCATCCGTATTCGTTAACGTGGAATAAATGAGCAAGCTGAGACACGCCCGTGGATATGACTGTAACAGCAAAAACGTCCTTAACACCTGTGCTACTACAGACTAGGGACGTGTTTCACCAGGGTTAACTAATACTCATGGTGAAACTGAGGCACAGAGGCCTTGGGTAATTCCTCCCAAAGGAACATGACTGGGGGGTGTCAGACTGGAGATTCAGACATTGAGTCTGCCTTACAATACTTGGTTGCGTTTCAGATCGGCAACAGAAAGGTACAGAAAGGTACCAGCACTATGGATTGACTGATGCCTCCTGGCAGGAGCCCTGCCACCTGTCCCTTCACATTGAACTCTAAAGAGTTGTGAGGCTGTGGCCAGGCTCAAGTGTCACCCCTTTGATAGATGAGAAAGAGAGAGAGCAAGTGAGAATCCAGAGTTACCTTGACCACACTCTTTCCAGAGCTTCCTCTACTATGAAAAGAGCAGAGCCCTAGCCATAGTAGTGAACAGATCCTTGAGCAGAATATCTGTAAACTTGGGGCACACTGGTCTGTGAAAAGTCTTCCAGGCAGGCAGACTGTGTGCCTTCTGTGTGCCCTGGCCACAGTGAATTGGGAAAGACATTTTTTGCATATGAAAGAAAGAGAGAGGTAAGGGCAAGCTGGGTCCAGCTCCCAGGGGTCCCCAGTGCCCTGGCACAGATGCGCCTTCTGCTCCGCAGACTGCCTGGCCCAGCCATGGAAAGGAAGAGGCCTTTGAAGTCGCAGGCCACCAATAAAATTGCAGCTGGTACCAGAAGCTCGCAGGGCTCCAGGCGTGAGATTTTACACTGCAAGGGGCTAAGCCAACGCTGACAGGGTTGGAATGTGCCCTGGACTCTCCTTTCTTGTGCAAAGAGTCACTAGGGTGCCTCCGACCCGGGCTACTCTGTCACCCAATCAATCAAGGCTACAGTCAAAGTCCATTAGTTACCACAGTGAGGTGAGAAGAACAGCTAGCAATAGAGCTCTAGACCTAAGACAGATTCATGTGCGGGACACGGCCATGGTAAAGGCCACAGGGGAGTCCAGGGTAGGCCATGAGGGGCCGGGCAATGAGGCCAGGAGAAGGTGACTGAGTGGGCATGGGTGTGCTTCATATGTGGCAAACTGGGTGTGGTGGTACATGCCTCTAATGCCAGCAACTCAGGGGACAGAGGCCAAAAGATTATGAGTTTGAGGCAGCCTGGGCTATATAGTAAGGCCTTATCTCAAAGGGATAAAGGAGGCTGGGGAGGTGGCTCAGTGGTTAAAGCTCACAAGTATGAGGACCAGAGTTCGGTTCCCCAGAAAGCCACGTAAATTCCAGGGGTGCATGGTGTCCCACCCCTAATTTCTGCCTTGGAGGGCAGAGACAAAGGATCCCCAGCACAAGCTAGCTAGTAAAACCCATCATGTTGAGAAGTTCTGGGTTTGCCTGAAAGACCCATGTGACAATTAACATGAGAGAGGCCCTCAGTGGACAGGGAGCAGTAAATTATTAAGTATGCCTAACTGGATAGTGAGGGAGACATCTTTCAATCTAAGTTTACAAAACATACATACCTGAGCAGGGAAACTCGTTTCCTTTGAAGTGTCACCTTGCCAAGTCAGTATTCCCTGGGCCTTTTGAGCTGAGCTAGAAGCTCTACCTCATTCCCAAAGGAACCTGGCGTGCTGGTCGGTAAGGCCCCACCAATGCTCTCTTGAACTTAAGAAACACTTAATGGGACTCTGATTTAGAAGGGAGATCATGTGCTGCCTGAGGTTGGAACAGCTGGGGATGGTCAACGTGTGGGAGCCATTTCATCGCGATTACTGAGTCATAAAGGAAGGTGAAGTCAACCTTGCACTGGGTTAGCTGGCCTGGGAGAGCAGAGAGCAGGGGCATGGTGCTATACTGATATCTTTCCTGAAGCCTGAACTAAATGGGGGTGGGAAGTTCAGTCGACTTGGAGCCTTGCTGGATTGCACAATAACCAACCACTTCTGTTCCAGAACTGAAGCCCGGGCTTGGTGGTATTTAAGTAGCTGTTGACTTGGTAAAGGCTTGGGCTTGTGTTCTGCCACAATGGTGGTGAGCCTACAGGGTAGGAGGGCTCTCAGGGCTTCCTTTCCACCTACAGCTGGTTTCACGTGGCTGTACAGCGATTGCTGCTAATCCGAGAGCATTGGTAGAGGCCAGCAGAGGCCAACAGCTGGAATCTTCGGGGACAGCCTGTGG
Source organism: Apodemus agrarius (assembly GCA_964023405.1). Lineage (NCBI taxonomy): Eukaryota > Metazoa > Chordata > Mammalia > Rodentia > Muridae > Apodemus > Apodemus agrarius. The sequence continues at coordinate 132,554,447 of OZ030011.1, read as the reverse complement.
CTTTGAGGCTTATGACTATGTGAGAACTTTAGGTGTGGGGATTCTTTCCTTGTAGAACAGGGAGTCAAACCCAGGGCCTTGTGTATGCTGGACAAGTGCTTTACCACTGAGCCACACCCCAGCTCTATATGAATGTTAGTGGTAGATTTTGTTTTGTTTTATACATTGGGTGGCCAGAAGGTGAGACATTTCAAGTGTATTTTTAAAAATAATTCACAAAAGGAACTTTAAGCCTGGCTTTAAAATAATCATGTTCAGTCTTGAATTTGTGCATGGGCATCTGATGCTGCATGGGGGAAGAACCCTCACTCTTCACTGACCACTCAGATGTGGCCAGGGATGACGGTGCACATGGCTGCAGGTCCCAGCAGCACGAGCAGCTTTAAGCAATGAATTTGGAAACAGAATAGTAGGGTTTTCTCCTGGGGACATCTGATTACACTTTTACTTATTTGCTGTGGATCTAGATTATACTATGTGAGTAATTATATATATATATATATATATATATATATATATATATATATATTGCTTTTAATATTCCGCTTTTAAAAGTTAACAGTGTGAGAATCCTCTCTTGCTTGAGTCTTCACTCAAACACTGGACTAGAGGATGGATGGTATTTTATCAAATGGAGCTCATAAATCTAGACATTAGGACTATTTTTCCCTTTTTTAAAAAGTTAAGTTTTTGACAATTTCATACATATGCATGTATGCACACAAATATATATGTATACACACACACTCACACACACACACACACACACACACACACACACATATATATATGTGTGTGTGTGTGTGTGTGTGTGTGTGTGTATTATAATGTATCCTACACATATCCACCAGGGTAACTTTCCTTATTCATCCCACAGTCCTACAGACCCCCTTCTTAACTGACCCCCTTTTAATTTTATGTCTTATTTTATGTGCTTTATGTGCAGTGTCCTATGTGGGGTAGGCATACTGTCTGTGTCCACCCTTAAATCAGCCATGTCTTGGCTGGAAGGTGTTTCAAGGGGTTTCTCCCCAGTTTCCAGGTCTTGCCATGCTTCTGGCCCCTTTTCTGTGATGTTCCCTGGGTCCAGTTTGAGACGAGACTCTCAGCAGCCATTTATTCTCTGCATTTGACCAGTTAGGACTCTGTATTAACAACTGTCATCCATTGCAGAAAGAAGCTTCGCTGGCCAGAGTGGACAGCTGCGCTAGTCTAAAAACATAAATATTTAGAACGCAGATTGGTGAGTATTTATTTAGCTTAATATCAGTAGTTCTGTCCAAAGGCTTATAACATCCTCAGTCATAGATCTGTTCTTAGTGAACAGTGCCAGGTACATATTTCTTCCTATGGAGAAGGCCTCTACTCTAGTGAGAGAGCGGTTGGTTGCATCTTGCCTGGCAGGCCCATGCTTTAGTAGTCCGCATCCAGAGCTGGACAAGATGGCTGACACCTTTCTCTCCTAGCAACTGTGGCTCCATGAACGGTAGCCAGCAGCAAGAAGGCTTCCGTCTTAGCTCCAGACTGGTTCATCTGTACGTTCATTCCGAGTGTGTGTTGTCAGCAGGAGGTTCTACCATCCAGTTCTGGAGGATGGCCCGAGAGCCACGACAATAGCCTTCCTTGTTCTGAAAACCTCTGGGGGTGTGCTCAGGGGCTCGCTGGCCAGAAGCTCACCGGGAGCTATCCCACCCTTAGCACAGGGGTTCCTGTCTACGATACCTGTCCATTCATACCTATGTTTAGAAGTTTTTAAAAATTAATTAAATCTCAAAGTCGCTGCATAATTTAGCATGTCTCTAGTTGGCTTTTCCCTGTATCTTAAGTGTTGGTTGACACCCCATCCCTGGTTAAGCCTTGCCGGCCCCAGTACTCCCTCACTCTACTCTCATAGCACATGTGTTCTCTTGACCTTTCCTTAAGCACCACCACCCATGGCTCTTTATATTACGGTACATTCCTTCCAGTGGAAAGAGTTGGCTAGTCAGAAGCTGCTGTGGTGTGGAGTTTCCCTCCTGCTGTTCATGAGGTTCTGACTGGACTGCCATCTTTGAATGTGCTAATTTCTCCCACTCCTGTGTGCCAAGCTACCTGTCACTCGCTTTCATCCCGGGACTGGTGGGCTCAGGCCTGCCCGCCTTCATTTCGTGGAGTTCCTCAAACTTGGTTTCTCATGTGTCCCATTTGCCACACAAGAAGATGGGTTGCCTTTTCCTGCCCAGTCTCTGCTTTCATCATCTCTTGCTGACCTCAGCAGGAGCCTACGGGTAACCAACTATCAGTGCGCCATCTTGGAGATTGAGCCTCACTGTCCAAGATGGCGCAGTGGGCCCATCTACCTTCCTCAGAAGTCCTAACTTGTCTGTCAGCGAAGGCACACAGAAAGAAGGGAGACTTAGGACCTGAGTACACAAGACAGCAGAACTTGACAGCCCCAGCAGCTCCCAGACAGCTGGCGTAGTCTCTTCTCCAAGGAACAGTCACCCCCTGAGAACTCCCGGTCACTCTGACCCCAGAGACTCTCTGTTTTTACCAGGTGAGCTTTCTAATGGCAGAGTCATCCTTGTTCTCTGACGATATTTAAAAAGTGTAATAATAATAATAATAATAATAATAATAATAATAATAATGTCATGTAGCCTCCAAGAAAAGAGTAAGGAGCCCACATGGATATTTGGGATAAGCATGTCTTCTTCCCTCTGGTGTTTGCCTCAGGGTTGAGATCTGTTAAATGTGCAGTTGGCTTTAGAAATGATCATAAACTTTCGCTACTCAGTTATGTCTTGAGTATTCCCAGTGGCTGAATGTTATTTATACACAGAATGTTCTAGAACTTCCTTCGCCATTTCCCATTCATTACAGAGTTTGGTAGCTCCTTTATGTACAGTATTTCTTCCATCAGATTTTACAAGTAGTTCAGAAGAAAAGAGATATCGCTGTAGCCAGTTTTGAAGACTATTACTTGGAGGTCACCTGCCACTGGCCAGTCCCCACAGAGTGGGGCTAGAGACCAGTTGAATAAGCAAAGATATGGGCCTTCTAGAGAGCTGCATGCCACGAAGATATCTGTGACTGAATTCTCTGACCCTGTAGATTGTTACCTCACATAGTAAGGGGCATTGCAGGTAGGTTGCAGGTTAGGATTTAGGACCAAGAGAATACCGAAGGTTCTTCCCCTGAGCCCTGTACAGTCACCAATGCACACCCTTCTAAGAGGGAGACACAAAGGTCAGAGTTTCAGAGGGTGGGGTGTCTGCAGAAGCAAACATGGAGAAGGAAGAATTTGAGGATGGTACACTATTGACCTTGAAGATGAAGGAAGGGGCACAAGCCAAGGAGTACATCAGCCTCCAAAAGTTTCAAAAGCTTGAGTCCCAGGGCCCACATGTGGTCCTCTAACCTCTCCATGCATGCTGTGATGTACCTCTCTCATGGCATAAACAAATTAAAATGCAATAAACATACTTCAGATATCTACAGTGCTCTCTCAGACACGGTCCCTTTGAGAATTGTGGTAAAGGTTCCCCTGCACTGTCCCTTGACTGTCCCTTGTGAGTCCTGGGGTAGCTCTGTCACAAGTTAGCCCATGCGCAGTGCAGGGGGTCCTCACCAGGCCCTCAGGTGAGGATTGCCAGCTGACAGTTGCCCCATGCTGGGGAGCATAGGCAGCTGAAATCTGAACCCATACCATACATGGAGTAACACGCTTCTCAGGAAATGAATGATTTATTTGTTTCCAATCTAAAGTTTAAACGCTTTAATGTACCTCCCAAGACGTTACCTGGTTCAGAAAAGTGCAGGGAATCCACAGAGAAGCCAGTTGCCTCTGGGACCCACCAGCAGAGAGCCAGCCTCCTGCAGGGAGCCAGCCTCCCACTCCCCCAGGGCCGAAGGCATGACAGAGAAAATGAAAGCTAGGGAAAATGGCATCTAAATCATACCTTGTATGGCTTTGTTCACAGAGGTTTCCCCAGATGCCAGTGAGTGTGAAGGACAGATGCTATGCTATCCTGGGGATGAAGAAAATGAAAGCCCGTCTCAGATACGCCGAAGTGCTGGTGGCACACTCTGTCTGAGGCTCCATTTTAGTAAGAATCATTAGTCGTGCAAATGGGCTACTGTTGGAAAATAAGTGCCTTCTTTATTTGTCTAAGTGTTGATGTTTTCAGGTTGGGTTGGAAAGCCTGATATCACTTTCCACTGCAAGATTCCCTTCCTGAGCCCATTCCTCTCCCTGACCTCGGTCTCATCCACTAACATTGACTGGGCAGGTTTGCTAGTAGCAGGTCTGGGGCTCACTCACTCTTGCTCCCATTAGCCAACCTCATAGACTGCTGTGAGACTAGAAGTCCAGACTGCATCTCTGCGTGTGTGTGTGTGTGTGTGTGTGTGTGTGTGTGTACCTTGCTTAGGTGTGAGGACCTGTGCTGTGAGAAGGGTCATCACTATGGAGACAGTTTTATCAGTTTCCCTAGACAGTAGGCGAGATCAGCCATACCTCCGCTGTTCCCCTGTCCTTCATGATTCTTTGATTCCTTCGTTACTACCTCCAGGCCCTAAAGGGCTCCATCTTAGTCTAGTACCTCACTGGGCTTGCTCATGGGTTGGTTTCATTCTCAGGAAGGCAGGCCAACCTCTACATGTTGGGACTCTAATCTCTAAGCAGAGAGAAAAAGCAATTGGACACACTTTTCTCATCTTGAGCTTAGACATGGAAAGTATCCGTTCGGTAATGCACATGCACACTGCCACGCCTTTTGTGTGCACAGAGGCTGGGATGGCTCGGAGTGTCTGCTTCTTTGTAAGCACCTCTGGTTTGTTGTAGGGAGGCACCAACCCAGGTTCCAGTGTCAAGGCCTGCATCTCCTGTTGCCTCTCATGGCGTTTGTGTGCCTTCCTCAGAGCTTGGCAGCGTTCCTGTCTGGCCCGCACCGGCACTCCTGACCCACACTGTCCCTTAGTGTTCCGTGGTCCAGGCTTGCAGCCTTGCCATTCTCGCTGGGTCCCTCTCCGACCCTTCCCTTTATGTCTGATAAGCTGCTGCATCTTTAGCCATTTCCTGATTCCATCCTCCACCCCTTCCTGTGCCTTCCTGTTTTAAAGTCTCTGTGTGTATGTGTGCTCAGCATGCTTGGGTGTGCCCATGCCTGTGTGCATGCCTGTATACCTGTGTGTTTGCATGTGTGAGTGTAGCTGCAGACATGCCACTTGTGAGTCAGAGGTCAGTCTTGGTGTAGGGCTGTCTTAGTCAGGGTTTCTATTCCTGCACAAACATCATGACCAAGAAGCAAGTTGGGGAGGAAAGGGTTTATTGCGCTTACACTTCCACACTGCTGTTCATTACCAAAGGAAGTCAGGACTGGAACTCAAGCAGGTCAGGAAGCAGGAGCTGATGTAGAGGCCATGGGGGGATGTTCCTTACTGGCTTGCTTCCCCTGGCTTGCTCAGCCTGCTCTCTTATAGAACCCAAGACTACCAGCCAAGGGATGGTTCCACCCATTAGGGCTCCCCCTCCTTGATCACTAATTGAGAAAATGCCCCACAGCTGGAACTCATGGAGGCACTTCCCCAACTGAAGCTCCTTCTCTGTGATAACTCCAGCCTGTGTCAAGTTGACACAAAACCAGCCAGTACAAGGGCTTTGGTCTTCCATCTTGTTTCTCATTGCTTACGCTGCCAGGCTAGCTAGCTTTCAAGACTTCTTCCGCCTCTGTCCTCACATGTCCCAGGAGGAGTGCTAGGATTATCGACATGCTGCCCAGCTCCCCTCTCGCCTTTTTATCTGCCACGTCACCCGAATGGTTGCTATTACTCAGCTGGCTACCCCTCCCTACAGAATCAACCACCCTGAGATGTTGTTGGTCTTCAAGGCAATTTGACGAGATTCAGAATCGCTGAGGAGGTACACATCTAAGTGAATCTGTGGTGATACATTCAACTGTGTCAGGAAGATCCACTCTACATGTGGGTAGCAGCAGCCAATGGGCTGGGCCTGAGAATCAGCATTCATTCATTCATTGACTGTGTTACAGCCTGGATCCAACCTCGGTTTGCCTCTGTCAGGTATTTTTTCCCAGGGTGGAAGTAATGAGTCTGCACTCATGCCTGACTCTCACCCGTCCCTCCCTGCTCACGGCCTGACACTTGCCGCCACTGCACGCCTCAGGTTTGTTCTTGTCTGGGTCACCCCAGCCCCACTCCCAGAGTGTCCAGCAGAGTTCTCCTCCACTTGGCCAGCTTCATAAACATTTGCGGAGTTGAGCCAGCTCCCACCTGGCCCGCTGCCAGGCTGAGAGTTGGAGAAATTAAACAGCTTGCACCAGGTGGGAAACTGTGCTCACAGCCCCCAACACATAATGCGACCTTTCTTTCCATTCCTTCAGGATTAACAGGATAGCTGGAAGTCCCCCTGGCCATCGGACACTCGTTCATTAGGTGCTAACTATGTGTCAGGCATTGGGCACTGGGATGCAGTGGTGAACCAGACAGCCACAGACCAGCTCTCCTTGGAAATTGAGCTCAGTGGTGGAAAACAAATCTAAATAGATGGTAATTAGGTGCTACTAGAGGAGACTGCAGGGGTGTTAGGCTAGGACAGCATATAGAAAGGCCATCTGACCTGGGCTAAAAGCTTTCCTGGGGCTCTGCTATTCAAAAGTGTCTGTGGGAGAGAACCACGAGGCCCTGGGAACAGCAGTTTAAATGCCCCAGAGCAGGAAATACCAGGGATGGGAAGGAGGCCGAGGTGCTGAGACACTCACAAGGAACAAGCATGGCTAGGGTCAAGGGTAATGGCAGACCTAGAGGCAGGAGACCCGCATGAAGAATTGACAAGCAAGAGATGATCAGGGTGGGGGGGGTGGGAGTGGGAGATACCCAGAGTCCTCAGAGAGAAGACAGAGCTCTGAGGTGAGAGGACACGGAGGAGCAGAGGAAAGGGTAGGCACCCACTCCGGCCCTCTTCCAGGAGGGCAGTGCCGTGCGAGCTCATACCAGGAAGAGCAAAGCTAAGCATCTGCCCCTTTTCTGGATGCTGGTTTGGAAAGACTAGGAAGAGATGACAAGTCTGCATAGCCCCTGGAGGCCCGGCCTCACCCCTACCCTGCCTGCACACGCCGTGTGGCCTGCAGGGGACTTGAGGCCTTTCGTTTCCCATTTCCTGAATCATATAGCGGAGCTGGTAAGGCCCCATAGAGGGCTCCAGGAAAACTTTTAAACAGGGTTCTAGACATCCCCTGAAGAACGACTGTTAATTATCCTCTTCTCCTTGTTGTCACCTGTGTGCATGGAAATGCTAAGAGAGAGAGAAGGTCAGTCAGCAGCTGGGGGAGCTGTTGCAGACCGGGCCTCGCAAGGTGGAAGGCCGAGCCGCGAGCAGCGGAGAGGGCAGCCCGCGCTCATTGGATTAAGAGTGTAGAAAAGCAAACGCGTTCGAATCTTAAACACATCATAATTTTAAGCATCCACAAGTGTTTAAAAAGTGTTAGCTGCTATGAGCACATACATCCATTTACTAGTTAAACATCATAACCTGTTTCTTTTCTAAACACATGGGCAGGAGAACAGAGCACGGTTAACATGTTAAACACACTGACATGTTTACAATGTGTTGCAAGAAGGTGTTTAACTTTTTGTGCTCCAAAGCTAAACACTTTGGAATTAGAGGGCTGGCTAATTCCACCTCCATTTAGCTCATGCTGACTGGTCCCCTCGGCTTTGGACTGAGCACCTTTGAGGAGTGGCCCATCCCTGCAGATGTAGGTGATCCCTGTGATAACGGCCTTCCACGTGTGTGCGTGTGCGTGTGAAGGGGTGTCCAGTGAATCTTCTCTGCTATGGTTGCTGTAATGAGTTATATTTGGTGCCTTATGAATGGCATTCTTCTACTGTTGTGAGGTCAGAAGTCCTAAATGGTAATGATCAAGCTGTCAGGAGGACTGATTCCTTCTAGAAGCTCTGGAAATACTGAGTGCCTTCTGCTTCCCCAATTCCCAGAAGCTATCTGCAACCCTTAGCTTGTGGCCCCTTTGATCTTCAGTATCAGCAGTGACCAGTCAAGTCTTTTTCTGTTGGCCTTTTCATTTACAAGCACATCTGTGATGATTTTGGGCTTACCCGGACAGTCTATGGATACACAGTCATGACTTTCAGGTGGTGTCTGCACCTAGTGCAGGCAGTTAGACTGACAAAATATGAGTCGCGTTCAGATGCCAAGGGCACACAGTGGCTGTCTGTGAGGGAACTCGAGGATGGCCATGGATGGCAGGCACTTCTGGACCCTTCTCCAAAGCCCTAGAGTTCTAGATCAATGGTTCTCAACCTTCTTTTTAATGTGCATTGGTGTCTTGCCTGCATGTATGTGTGTCTGTATGACGGTTTCAGATCTTGGAGTTACAGACATCTGTGAGCTGCCATGTGTGTTCTCTGGAAGAGCAGCCAGATGCTCTTACCTGCTGAGCCATCTCTCCAGCCCCCGGTTCCCAACCTTCTTAATGCTGTGACCTTTAACATATTTCCTCATGTTGTGCTGACCCCAGCCATAAAATTATTTTTGTTGCTATTTCATAATTGTAATTTTGCTACTGCTATGAGTTGTAATGTGTGTTTTCTGGTGGTCTCAGGTGATCCCTGTGAAAGGTGACCCACAGACTGAGAAGCACTGCCCTAGTGGCCAGCGGGCGTCCCTGAATAAGAGCTGTCTGCGGGGCCTGGCTCCTCAATCGTGGGGCCTGCTTTCAAGTACCAGGAATTGCTAAGATTTAGAGGCTTGGATGTTGGTATTGGTGAGAGGCACTATTCTGCACACCACGGGCCACTGCAGAGAGAAAGAGGAAGGAAAAAAAAAAACAGGAGAAAAGAAATTACACGGAGTTGCTCTCAACTGAAGTCCGATGGCGCCTAGGATAAAAGGCCTTCTCAGACAATTACAGGATGGTCTGGGAGGGGGAGCCGAAGGACAAGCACTGCTTGATGACTCTAGAGGCCATTTAGAGACGTGCACATTGCTGCCGTCCTAGATCCACTGCCTCAGTTAGGACACTGGGAAACAGAAGTGCATCTGCAGTTCTCAGGACCTGGCACTGCAGACTGGCCTAGAATGGACTTTGACTCCGATGTCATTTTATGCCAAGAGACTCTTTGGTGTAAGGGGCTGTTTTGTACAGTGTAGTATGTGTCACCCTCCAGAGACGACAGTGAAGAATGTCTCCAGACACTGTCAAATACTCTGGGAAGCAGAGTCACATGCAGTTAAGTTGATGCAGGAAAGCACTATTCTGCGCACCCTCCTCTTGCTCAGAACTTAGGAGACAGTCACTCCTCTAAAGTGTAAGCAGGGTTCTAGCAGTAAGTGGCGGACATGTGGTTTCATCTGGTGGCCTCTGGGAGACTAAGAACTTCCGAGTGAGTCTCTGGTCGGTGTGTGAGTCATTCTCCTGAACACACGGGACGCGCTGTGAGGGAGCCTGAGCATGGTTGCTAGTGAGAGGAATTTCTGAGCCTGTCTCCAGAGCCCTAGCTGGTCAGTTGGTATCCTGAGGCAAAGGTATCTGAGGAGCTGACCCGTCAACCACCTGGCCTGCTTCCCAGTGCTGGGGACATCACCTGAGGCCACAGGATTCCCAATTCTCTGTCATACTGAATGCAAACATGATTTGACTGCAACTTCTGGTTCTGTCTTACATGCGTCCAAAGTGGCTTTGCTCCTCCCATAGTGGGTTTCAGAGGCAAACAGGACTGGCTTCTATTTTGATCACGAGTTAGCTATGCGGGTCTTTATGATCCTGCTTTCCTAGTCTGTAAAATTAGGGCAGTATCAGCTTTTACTGAGGGTTGTTGGGAGAATTAAGGAGAAGAGAGACTTGTGCTCATTCCTCAGACTCGAACACTTAAGGGCCTGGCCACTTGCTATTCAGGCTTAAACACCAGAATCTGGGTTTTCAGGGTTAACAGACATGCTTTGTCAGCTCGGCAGCCCACCTGTAGTCTGGGAACATGTGGGATTTGGTGAGGATGGGGGACACAGGGACACAGGATACCCAGAGCATGAGGGCCAGTCCAGCAGAACAGCGAGTGGCCTCTGTGCCAGTGGACATGCTGGTGGGCACAATGAAGGGTGACACCTAAGATCAGCTTCTGCCCTGCACGTGTAGTGCACATACACATGTCTAAGATCAGCTTCTGCCCTGCATGTATAGTGCACATACACATGTCTACATTTCACACATACCGCCCATACATATGCACACATGAGAAAAGAAGGAGAAAGGAGACAGACTAGCAGCTGCGTGCCTGGCTCTGAGCGTCGCGATGAGCTGAGGAGACCAGGCTCTCATCTTCGCAGTGCTTCCCTATGGTATTTATTGTTCTTATTATTGTCATGATTCTAGAACTTGTCCGCCAGCGGGTAGATGAGGCTGAATCAATACATCCCGGGTCTGCATGGAGAAGCCTGAGGCTTGCAGCCAAGGGCCGTCTACATCTCAGATGAGGACCAGGTAGGTAAGGAAGAGAGAGGACTGGCCGGAGCACAGCTGCCAGGGACTTGGTCCCAGAAGCCAGGGACAGAGCTTCTGTCATCTTTAGGAACTCAGAGGACTGAACTGAGGTGGGGCTGTCAGGCTGATGGGAGGTCAACCATTACGGGAAGGCAGGACAGACAACCGCAGGTGGCGCTCCCTCCGTTCAGCCAAGGTCCAGGCAGCTGCTGGAGTTACTCCTGCTGAGGCGGGCTGGCTGCCGAGGCAGGAACGCTTGCTTTTTTTGTTTGTTTGCTTTTTTGTTTTAACAAATGGGGTGCTCCACGGTGGCCCAGTGGCAAGTTTAATAAGCTGTGACAGCCCCTTGCTTCTGTCCCTCTGCCAACCCGCATGCTGGACCCCGTCTCTTGGCGAGCTGGTCAGGAGAGCAGGTTCAGGAGGCAGGTCGCCTCCATGAGGTCATCAGGGAGCCACTGAGTTAATAATGGCTCCAGGCTTTTTCCATCCACAGCTCAGTGTTGGCAAAGCAAAAGACGTCACCTCTTCCCTCTTACTGAACCAGAAACCCTTCCTTCTGGAGTGAGACTTACCTTTAGTGCTCAGTCATTATGACCTCTCCCTTCTGGGTCCCGTTGACCACTCTGTTCCCCTCATCTCCTTGTAAAACCACACCCATGATCAAGTCTACTGTTTCTTTTAATCCATGCTTGTTTGGGGAAGGAGGACACTATGACTATGTTGCACACTCTCATCCAGTTCATGCCCATGGACTATCACATGCTATGGCCTGAGCACATCACCCTCCCACTCAGCAAGAGGATGACTGTTCCTTCATTTCTCTCTTCAGACCCCTAGCACCTTCCTCGTCATCATTCCTCCTGACGGGTGACACTGCTTCCTTTCCTGTCTTCACAGTCAGAACACACTCCCCCTCCCATCACCACCGCCCTTGTGTCCTCTGTTTTCTTGACAACATCACCTGTCCGGTCTCAGCTGGTCAAGGACATCACTCCTGCCCCACTTCCCACTCCTATGTCATCCTCCTCCGACATCCCTATAAACATACACACATGGCATTGTGACTTCTAGCTTTAAAAAAATACCTTCTTTGGTCCCAATTTACCCTAAACTTTTTTGTGTGCCCCTAATGCCACAAAACTGGTCTAGAAAGTTCTCTGTGTTCCATTTTTACCCCTGGTCTCCCCCATTTCTCTTAAGCAGACTCGTTCAGGCTTCATCTCTGTCCCCATTATGCCTTTGTCACCGTGCGTCTCTGGGCCTGGGCTCCCTCTGCTGTGGTTCACACACCCTGTCCTTCCTTCCAGCTTCTGTTTTCTCCTTTGCTGGTTCTCCCCTTTGTCCCTCAGGATGATGGTCTCTGCTTTCAGTCTCTGGAATTGCTGCTTCTCAGTCCTCTTTGCTGGCCTTCTTCATTTCCTTGGTCCTCTAAAGCTTTCAGAGCTTCCATCCATAACCATCGCTGTCTAGAGTGGTACAGTTCCAGGCTCATCACCCCCATGGTTACTATCCCGGGACTGTATCGATGCTCATCTGTACCCATGACTGTTTGAGAGAGAGAGAGAGAGAGAGAGAGAGAGAGAGAGAGAGAGAACAACAGATCATGGCATTCTTCATTCTTTACATCTTCTAATCACTCTCCATTTCCCTGAGGTTTTATGGAATCATCCAGCTGGGCCATCCAACTCCACCTCCAAACTCCTCTCCTCTCCTACCTCTGTCAGCTCCACCCCAACCACAGATCTGCTTGCAGCTCCTCAATACCCCAGGGATTGCTCCCCAGCCATCCCCATGACCTCCCCTCTCTCTCCTTCCCACCCTCATCTCTCATGCCTTTGCTCAGTGTTGTGGTGTCTCCATCTGCTGTGCTATCCCAATGTGCTATCCCTACTTCCACATCTCAAGGCTTTCCCCCTGCTCTACATTGTAGTTTCCATGGTAATCCTGCCACTCTGATATTCTGTATGTATATTTATTTATTCGCAAATGTTTGTTATTTGGGATTCCGGCATTTGCATATTAGCTCCATGAAGACAAGGACTTTTGACTTTTTGTTTTGTTCATGAATGAATTCCAGGGACCTAAAGTTATGGCTGGCACATGGTAACAAAAATGTTTGTTGGAGATTGCACAGAAAGATTAGTCTAGCTGTGAAGAGCCTGTAGTAAAAGATATGTTCCACTCAGTTCTCCATTTATCCTGTCTGTCTATTATCGAGCTTCGGCGTTCAGCAAGTATGGTCTGATCACTTTCAACCACTTCTTTGGACTGTGGAAACGTGTGTCCACCCTAAAAGAACCTTTGATCAAATTAAGAGGAAAAGCCAACACAGATGAATCACTAAACAGAACTTAACCGTTGCTCATCTAAGTTAGAATTAAGTGTGTAGCCCTTATCAAACTGGGTAACTGGTATCAGGGTTAGTAGTAATTCATGAATTTGAGAACAAAGAGGCTTTGAGGACCCCGCTCAGTGCATGTCCCGGCAGTGCTGAGGATCTGCCTTTGACAGCCCTGGAAGCTCAGCAGCCCGAGAGGGGAACGGTTCTTCTGCCTGTTTGCCTTGAGACAAAGACTTCCGCTGGGATATCAGGTAGGGGGCAGGGGTGATGGGCTTGGGGCAGAGGGGGTGCTGGTGGGGAGAGAGCCCCAGGGCAAGGGGTCTTTTCACCTAGGAGCAGACAGGACTTCTGTCTGTATCCAGGAATCACCCTTCCTTGAAAAGTACCCTCCACCTTGGTTGGAGCGAGTAGAATTCTAAGCAGCAGTGGGAGAGACAGAGGCGAGAGGCCACATCCTGGGCGCCCTCAACTGGGGAGCCTTCCTCTCACCTGACTCCATCAAATGCTGAAAGAAAAACAGTACTAATCCCCCAGCCCCAAACCAAACAGCCTGCAGCTGGCCAGCTCAGCAAAACAAATAAACCAGGCCTCCTGTGAAGGGCAGGCCAGAGCCAGCCAGACCCGGCCCCTTGCTTCTCTTTGTTTTGTCATCCCGTGAGGTTTGAGAAGGCGGAAGGTGTTGACACATCACATCACATCTGGGTGTGCTGTTGTGTCTCTGGGAAGGTTGGAGAGAGGAGCTTCAAGTAGATATTCAAGTATGTTGACTATCTCCCTACCTCCCCTCCAGGGTGGGCACTTAGTGGGCATGGCCTAGGGCTGACTTAGGGCTGCTGGACACGCCAGTTTTGTGTGGAGAGGGCCTTGGAGTACAGAGCAGCTCACCCTGGCTTGACCTTTCCACTCAGCACTGGGGACACCTTTACACTATGTGGCTATTCACATGTGGACTGGAGGGGAAGTCCTCAAGACCTGCCGATCACAGAGCAGATGTCCTTGCCTCTGCATTCTGATTCTTCTCTCTGACCTGCCGGCTTATCAGGGATTCCTTAACTTTCTCCACTTATGAGCCCTTCTCACCTAAGAACATTGCATGAGGCCCTGGGTATATGCAAATAAATCATTTACTGAAAATAAATCGTCTTGTTATTTTTCTATTGCTGCAATAAAACACCAAGACCAGGGCAACTTATAAAAGAAAGTACTTAATTTGCCTTATGGATTTAGAGGGTTGCAGTTCATGATAGTGGAATGAAGGGACAGCTGAGATCCATAACCACAAGGCAGGGAGAAAGAGAAGAGAACTTGGAATCTCATGGGGCTTTTGAAATCTCAAAACCCACCCTCAGTGGCAGGCCTCCTCCAACAAGGCCACGCCTCCTTCAACAAGGCCACGCCCCTTAACCCTTCCCAGACACTTTCATCAACTGGGGACTAAATTTTCAAACATATGAGCCTATGGGGGCATTGTCATTTAAACCACCACAATCATAAAGAAGTTTATACTACAGTGATTAAAAGCAAATTTGCATACTAATTAGCTGGATGCCCTTGCTTATTTTCATGTAAAGGTCATGTCTTGGCTAAATATTTGATACTGCTGGATGCAGAGAGTCTTCAATAGTTTTCAGAGTTGATCAATATTTTGATTTTATAATTGTCAATGTTCAGAATACTACTTCGCATAGGTAATAGGAAATGGCAGGAGTGTGTTTCAGATTGTTTAAGAAATTGTTGGAGATTCTGTCTTGATCTCTAACCAAAATTCATTTAGTGATTTTTTTTAAAGCAATGTTTAAAAAATGCAACTCAAGTCAGAAACCCAAACAGAAATTTTTAAGAGCAAACATTCTAATATGACCTAAGATATGCCAATATGATACTTACAGGCTGAGGGAAGACAGTGGGAAACTATCAAATCTTTGTTTTCTGTAATTAAACATGTGTTTCTCTAAGAGCCGAAAACTTTGTATGAACAATAAAAGCCTTGCAATTGAGCATGTGAGAGAGTCAAGGTTGAGCCGACTTGTATCTGGCAGCCCTCACTGGCTTGTGTGGTGATGACATTTGCAGAGCATACGGCTTCTGCTGCACCAGAGCCCAGGCCGCCACAAGTCCATGAGTTGCAGCATGGACAAGCACCTCCAGAAACATCTTGGATCCAGTACGCATTCTATTTTGAATTACTGTTTGGCTGTTGTTTGTTGAAGCCCCTTTACTGTGCCTGCTTTTGGAGGGCTCTACATTTAGTTACATGACCTTACATGGGATCACAGACCACAGCTCAGGAGGGAGTGGGTGGTAGGATAAAGTGAAGGCATGGGCCAGCGCACAAGAGCTCCACCCACATGGCCTGAAACTACTCACGGTGGATTCGATTTTGGACCACAGGAATAGCTTTGGGAATGACCTGATGGAAGGTTTAGGAATGGGAACGGCAAAGCTTTACTGACCACACTTGATAGGAACCTTAAAAACACCCCCTGGTGGAGCTGCTCAGGCTCAGTATCTTTAAACTCGATCTCCGAGGTGAGGCGAGAGGAGATACAATTTGAAGAAGTGACCTTGTCGTTGCTGCAGACATTAGACAACGTTTTCTCTTGGTCCTCCTCTGTCAGATTCCAGTTTGAACTGCATGGCGAACAGTTGGAAGTCAGCAGGAGGGACTCTGGAGAGAGTTTAGTCCTCCTCCCAGCCAAGCAGGCAGGCACGCTTGAGGAGAGAGAGCAGCACTGAGGTTGCTGAGGTATTCTGCTAGTTCTTCCTCACGGTGACGAATATCTGAAACCGTGTGACGCAGGGAAGCTCCATTTCGGCTCAGGGGTTCAGAGGTTTGGCGGACTCATTGACTGCTCTGCTTTTAGGTACCGGGGAGAGGGAGAATCATTATGGCAGAGAGGATGTGACTGAGCGGAGATCACAAAGCCATCATGGGTTTGATCCATCGACTAAATCAGACTGTTAATCCCACTGAGAGAGAATAAGCCACTTTCACACTTTTGAGCCAAATTTGAAGTCAACTTTTTTTTTTGTTTTTGTTTTTTGGTTTTTTTTTTTTGGTTTTTTCGAGACAGGGTTTCTCTGTGTAGCTCTGGCTGTCCTGGAACTTACTCTATAGACCAGGCTGGCCTCGAACTCAGAAATCCGCCTGCCTCTGCCTCCCAAGTGCTGGGATTACAGGCGTGCGCCACCACCGCCCGGCTGAAGTCAACTTTAATTAAATAAATACTGGCCAGGATAATGGACTGTGGCCAGCTCCATTCTGGGATTCCTAGAAAATGGTGATGAATCACATTTTCAGAGGCTTAAGAAGACAAAAGTACTAAGCTACCATATTTCCCATCATGTCCAATCAGGGGCAAGCATGTGATCTGAGATGCTTCCTCCTTATGTACCTCCCTCACGAATGTCCTCCCTGTACATATTCTGTGCAGTTGAGACACACAAACTTGCTTAGGGGAGCTAAAACACGTGGTTATCCCCTCCAAACAACAGCCTCCAGCATCTCTTGAAGTATCTGTTCTTGGGCAAGGGCTTACAGGTTACAGGCAGTTTTGTTTCATGGATCTCGTAGGCACAGTAATGAAAACATAACTTTGGCTCTCACAAGATCCCTAAGGATCTAAGCACCTCTCTATCACCCCACCCTCTGGGGACCGAGCCTTCAATGCCTGAGTTGGGGTACACTTTGAGTATAAACCATAACATGTTATTTATCTGGAGAAGAACCATGCCCTAACAAGGCTATTTGCCTTCAGAATTGTCTGGTTGGTAAGTTAGCCAGACAGAGCAACATTGTGTTGCTAGGAACATTTTGCTCCCCCGCCTAAGCTCCAGACCGACCCCTAAGGGGGACTGTGCTACCAGCCCCCACTCAGAGGATATTGGATCTGTGGATGAAAAACACAGACACACAGTTGTTCAGTTTCAACTTGCCTTATTGATGCAATTGCTGGGTGCCCTCAATCTACCTTGGCTAGTGTGCCCTGCCCAGAACCCCCAGCCCAGCACCCTAAATCTGCCCTCAACTTCAGTTGCTTACCTGTAGTTCTAGCTCAGCACCCCACCCTCCCACCTGTAGAAGTACCTGTGGCTGCTCCGCCCGGGATCTCACATGGCCGGTTGGCTTTTCCCTGTCCAAAGCATGTCGAGCTCTCCGTTTCTCTTCTACATCTGTCTCTTGCCTGTGGGGACCCAGAAGTCCCGCCTATTCCTTCTGTCCAACAATAGGCCCGTGGCTTCTTTATGATAGATCAAGAGCCAGTTGGGGAACAGGACCTTCGCATCAGAACCATCCCTACAGAAAGGTACATAGGAACTCTCTTCACTGTCTCTCTCAACTTCTGCAAACCTAGAATCATTCTAAAATAAGATAAAAAATAAGTAAAAATAAAAATTAGTAAAATAAAATTATTTCCAGACTTTACAGTAGTATTCTTTCATTTCATTTCTGGATCCTTAATTTGCATAAGTCTAAACTTCTATTTCTAGTTCTACTTTTTAAATCTAAGAAAATAATAAATTGATCTAATTCTATTCTGCTGTCTTAGAATTTTCTCCTAACTACTTGCTCCAACAGACGGAATACTGCAGTTGCTCCTGAAGAGAGAATTCTCTATGAAGAAAAGCCCCTGGGGTGCACAAGATAGAAGTCTGCAGGGGTCTAATGTTTTGGGTACATCATGAGCCAAATTAAAGGAAGCCTTGGGATGGAAGAGTTCTTTGTAAATCTGGGCAGGTGCTCGGGAAGCCACACATTGGGAGGAGACACCGCCCAGGTCTGCAGAACCTTGTTCTCAGGTAGAGGTGCCGCTAAAGCTCTGCACCTGGCGGGGCGCCTTGTCTTTGTTCAAGATAGCTTAAAAGATGAAGGCAGAGCAAACGATACTGGAAAGAAAATCGGAACACTGGATAACGCGATGGCAGAGGGGATGGGGGAGGGAGCAGGAGCGACGGCAAGGAGATGGAAGGTTGGTGGACTATGGAAGGCTGCGGCAGCCGGCTCTGGGCGGCACTGCCCTGCCTTCTCCAGCTACCTTCTGCCTCACTCCTAGTTTGGACCAGTTAATGATGTTGGACATGGCAGGCTCTAACTGTGGTGGGCTCTGCTGCTGTCCTCCAGCTTGTGCAATGCCTGCAGGAGGCTGCAGGCTGAACGGTCTCCCTGGCTGCTGAGGTGCATAAGGTAACAGGCTTCTCACCCTCAGGGCCTCTGAAGCTACATGCCAGATGGCCACAGAGGCATCAAGGCACACATAAAACAAGTCAGTGGTTCTGAACCACTTCCATTGTGCAAAGCACTGTGCTGGGTCATAGGGACGTACTGAGACAATGCAGAAGAGTCCCTTCATGCTTTTCTTCCACAGTAGTAATTCACAATGTGGTCCTGGGACTGCAGTGACATGGTACCTGGGTATTCAGAGGAAGTGCACAGAGGCTGAACGTGTGACCTTTTTCCATGCTAAGATCACAGGAGATTCTTAGGTGCTTGACAGGCAGACACTGTTACTGGGTGTATCCTCAATGCACAGGAGATGGGATTGGGATTCCAGCAGCAGCAAGGTAGGCTGTGTACTCTCCCTCTCTTCTGCAATGCTGGCTCCGGGCCTCTCAGAGCCCTCAGTTGTACCTTAAAGAGATTTGTTAATGGAAAATCCAGATAGGATTTCGCATGGCAGCCAATACTCAGGTGTTTCCCAGGGGCCAACTCTGCTATCTAAATCCACAGGACAATAAGTCATCCTGTCATTACTGAGGAGAGAAGCCTGAAGAGGCTGCAGGCCTGAGGGGCTTCACAGAGAGTGCTGTAGGCTATAAGCAGGGGAGTGGCAGTTGTCTGGCCAGTGGGAAGGGTTGATGGGCACCATTAGGCAGAGGCCAGCCCTGGGACAGACATATAAGTACCTTTAGGGAGAGAAAAGTTGAGGACAGCTCGCTCTGTCTTCTGTGCAGAATGGCCCTGTGTATTAAGCGTTGTTCCCACCATTAAGTGTCTTCCTCCCAAACACTGGTTCTTGTGGGTTCTCCAGGTGTGCTTGAGAACTTGGAGGAATGTTCCAGCTCACAAGTCGATGCTTGGTGAGGGGCTTTCAAAACCGAAGTGTCAAGCGCCCCTACCATTGGCTTGGCCTGCCTGCTTTTGGGAACTGTGGGGCTAGGATCTCAGGGAGCAGTCTAGGCAGAAGGTGAGGTCTTAGGCACAGGTAGGTTAGTGCCCCTGAACCTGTCCTCTGGTTCTGAACACCAGGTACTCAGAGCCTCTCCCTCTCTGTGTGGCTAGCATTTGCTAGAGAAGGGGATGTGGTCCGGATCCCCAGAGCATATTCATTGCCTTCCAATCCTGCCTCAGCCCAGGGCAAGGGAAAGGGTACTGAGGAGGAGTTATGCCCCTGTGGTTTATTTTCTGGAGCATCCAAGTTCTGCCCCAGGGGACCTGGCCTCAGGTTAACTGACTAACTAACTAACTAACTAACTAATTAACTAGCACTAACTAGCCCTTCTCCCTTGCTCTTCCACCCCCACCCACCCTCACTATTCCCTAGAGGTATAACACCAGGCGGGTCAGGAGTAAGCTGAGAGGGTGAAGAGAACAACAAAAATGGGGTTCTCCTCTGTGAACGACACAGCTTCTGTGATGCTTCCCTTGAGTGCCTCCACTGAGATAACAGTTTGGGTGTGTCATGAACAACAATCTGACTCAAAGATTCAGAATGAAACGCTTCTGGAAGAGAGGGTAGTTGGAGAATAAACCACAGTAGAGGCAGCAGTACCTGCTAGGCCCCTCCTATTGGCCCACTGAGAGTCTAGGTATATTTTTTGTTGCTATAGCTGAACGCCAGAGAATGTCAATTTATAGAGAGTAAAAGCTTACTCATCTCACAGTGATAGATGTTGGGAGGTCCAAAGCTGAGAGACTGCATCCAGTGAAGGCCTTCTCTCAGGCGGAGAGTTTCTGTAGAGTCTTGGTCCCAGGGCGTCATGAGGTGTGAGAGGCATATGCAGGAGACAGAATCAAACTAGCTTTTGGTTCTCTGTGGTCTCAAGATGACCAATCCGTCTGTCTATTAATCTATAAATGGAGACATCCATTCAGGAGGGGAGAGCCCCCCGTGGTTTACTAACTCATACATCCTACCTTCTAGTCCTTCACAAAGGGAATTAAGTTCTAAACAGAGGGAATTAAGTTCTAACACGAGTCTTGGTGGAGATAGTCAAATCATAGTGCTGAGCTCCAGTGGGTAAGAGGGCAATTGACATTTCCCTGAACTAACAGAGCTCCTGGCTGAAGAGCCAGGGAATGCGCCATTGCTGGTCCATCAATCCAGGACCCACAGGTAGAGGTCACAGAGTAGGGGAAAGGGGGAGCCAGGTGCACTCTGGAGGTGGGGTGGGGGAGGGGGTGGGGTGCAGAAGTAAGGCAGTCTTCTGGGGGTGAAGGGGGCTCTAGCTTAGGCCTGGAAGATTGGCAGGGATGCTAACAGCTGGAATCATGGGAGAGAAGGCTTTCTAGGCCAGGATATGATCCTGGGAAATAATGTATAGGCAGAAATGGGCATCAGGAGGGGGACATCCTGCGGCTCCCCAGCCTCTGAGCCCCAGGCTTCTGGAAATCTGCATCGTTTCCAGCAGCAGACTCCGGTAGATCATTAACTCCAAACAGGGGAAACACCTGTCTCTGGTCCATGCCAGGTTTTGGATTTTTTCCTTTCATTTATGTTGTCTTCATTATTTTGTCTTTATCTCATTTGTGACTCTTAAAAAGATTCTTGGCAGCTGTCATCAAATCCTCACAGTGCCTTTAATGTCCCCCATACCTCCTGACCATGTCAGTGATTCCACACTGCACATTTCTTTAACTTCCAATAAAATGCTAGAAAAATCTAAGCTCAGTAGAAAGGCCTGTGAGGGTAGTAAAAACCATAAACACATCCTTCTAATGTTTCAGAGAGGTGTGTACCACACACATCAGCAAACTCACACTATCGAAGCGGTCCCAACCTTCTTAAATAAAGGCTTCAGAGAGGCCAGGCTGCAGGAGTGTAGAAAGTCTATGTGTCCTGTTAGCAGGACGGTGGCGTGGTCCTGGCATCCTCAGAATTTGGGATGAACTCACATCAATGTCCCAGGATCAGTCACTGTTAAGTGGCTTCTAGTAGGCTGTGGAAAGGATATTCTGGCCCTGTGTCCACACCACCTTCCTGTTAAGATGTGGATGGAGGGAGGTTCTGAGTCTTGAACTCAGTCCTGCATGGATGCTAAGGTTCATCTGCTGCCACTGAGGACTCCGGACAATCACAGCATGGGGGTGGGGGGTGGGGGGCGGGGATGTGGGGATGTAAGAGCTCATCAGTCTTCACCGAACTTTTACAGCTTTCTGGACGGGGAAGGACAGTAGAAAAAAATATTTAAACAAATTCCTGTTCTTAAAACATCAAATACAGTTAAGTCCAGCTGCATCTTTTAACACAGTGGAGGATGCCTATAGTCTGGGGTCCCAATGTTTATAGCTTAGTTTAGCTCCAAGGGGAGATAAAACACAGAATTCTTAGTAAGAAATTCCAAATCTGTGAGGCATGGTGGCATACACCTTTAATCCCAGCACTCAGAAGCAGAGGCAGGCAGATCTCTGTGAGTTCAAGGTCATCCTGGTCTACATAATGAGTTCTAGGACAGTCAGGCCTATACAGAGAGGCCCTGCCTCAAAAAGAAAAAAGAAAAAAAAAAAAAGAATCCACAACTATGTACCACTTGCATGCAAAGTGTTGTTCAAATGAAATCAGGGCTATTTTGGATGTCAATTTTGGATGTCAGTTCTGAATGCTCAGATCCATGGCACGTTTGCCCTGCTGCTTTTAGGCCTGGGGTGAGGCAGCCCAGGAGTATATGGCTAGTGTATGGTTATATTAGAACAAAACTAATTCCCTCATGGTTGAGAAACAAAAAAGAGAAAAAGGAAAGTGGCTGAAGTCGCAGTACTCCTTCACGGATAAACTCCCAGTGACCTGAAGATAATGCCCCAGCCACCCGAACCCCCTGTCCAGCAGTAGGCTTTCCTTACGGGGCTCCCACCTCCTTCCTGTAGAACCAAGGTGAGGACCAGGCCTCTAAGCCATGAGCCTTTGTGGGAGGCATTCAAGATACAAACTATAGCCGCAGCGGTTTGAATGAGAATGTCCCTCACAGGCTCCCATATTTGATTACTTGGCCCACAGTTGGTGGTGCCGTACGGGGGGTTAGGAGGTACATTCTTCCTGATGGAAGCACCTCATTCAGGGTGGGTCTTCCGAGCTAGAAGCTCTTCAGTTTGCTCTCTCTGCTTCACGCTAGTGGTTTGAAGACATGGGCTCACAGCTTCTTGCCCAAGCTACTATTCCTGCACCCTGTCATCGTGGGCCCTTATCCCTCAGGAGCATAGACCAAAGGAAACTCTCTCGGCCTTGGCCATAGAGTTTATTACAGCCACAGGACTAAAGGGAATGAAGGTTGCATACTGATAAAACCTTTAGAAAACTTCCTATGTAACTTATCTCACTGTGTATATAGCTCAAGCTGGGAACTGGGAGGAAGATTGGGTTCCATCGAGATCTTGGGGACTTTATGAAGGGCAGGAGACCTGTTCTAGCATGTAGAAGAATTAATTATCTATTAAGAACTCTTCAGCTGCTGGGCATAAGAATCATGTGACTAGAGCCCCCACTAAAGTCATGGGAAGGCATCTCAGAAGAAGCAAAGCACACAAGAACAGAATCAGTGTACACCAGAAAGAAGGGCAATGGAGACATCAGAAATGAGAGTCTCTTTATGTGCCTGGTTATTGCCTTGTCAACCTTGCATCCCAGCTGCTGGGGGACCAGCCCCTAACTGTGGGGGACCACCCCCTAACTGTGGGGGACCACCCCCTAACTGTTGGAAGACTACCCTGTAACTGTTGGGAGACCACCCTGGAACTGTTGGTGAATCACCCCATAACTGTTGGGGGACCAGCCCCTAACTGTGGGGGACTACCCCCTAACTGTGGGGGACCACTCCCTAACTGTTGGAAGACTACCCTGTAACTGTTGGTGAATCACCCCATAACTGTTGGGGGACCACTCCCTAACTGTGGGGGACCACCCTATGACTGTTGGAGGACCACCCCGTAACCTGCATGGTTAGCACCATGGCTGGTAAGGCAGCAGTTGGGTGAAGTAAACAGTTCACAGCTGGGTGGGTCTGCTAACGTCTATGCAGGGATAAGAGGGCATGGGCAAAGGCTACTCCTGAGTTGTGTTCTGGAAATCTTGGACTTGGATTAGTTGGGGGTGGGAGATACTGAAAAAAAAATCATAATCATGTTGGACAGATTGAAAGGATAAAATATGGATGTTCTGCAGAACGCAATGAAGGCACACGGGTTGGGAGTTTAGAAGGGGCCAGGCCCCTAGGCATGGGGCTCACTCGGGAGGATTCGTCACACCCTTTCCCTTCCAGATTAGACCTCTTTACAGGTCAGGGTGGCACAGAATCACCTGAGCCATTTTTGTTCCCAAAAATATTCCTAGTAGCCTTACTAATAAAAGTAAAAGGTAGGTGAAATGAATTTAGCAATAATACTTATTCAACCCAATACATTTAACATTTCAACACGCACTCCCTATGTTTTGGCTAAGCCTTTGAAGTCTGGTGTATATATTACACTTGTGTATCTCATTTAAGAATGGCTGTGAGGCCGGGCGTGGTGGTGCACGCCTTTATCCTAGCACTCAGAGGCAGAGGCAGGCAGAGCTCTGTGAGTTTGAGGCCGGCCTGGTCTACAGTGCTAGTTCAAAGATAGCCAGGGCTACACAGAGAAATACTACCTCAAACAACCATGGGGACCAGGAGTGGGGCTAGCTGTGCTGAGGGGGAGACCTCAAAAGTGTCTGTGGATCAACATGGTGACAGTGGTATTTGAAATCCTTTTCTAATAGCGCCTTCTCTGGAACATGACCTCTGTATTGGTCCACATGTTAGTCTACTGAACATCTACTGTGTGTGCTGCACTGTGGTTCATATTGTGAGAGGGAAGATAAGTTCTATGGAGATGAGATAAGGGTCCTAAGATGAGAGCAACGGGGAACAGTCACATCTGTAAAGTGCCCTATGAGTGGTACCCAGTATTAGCTGAGGGCAGTACAGAAAATCATGGCCTCCCATGCCCTGCTGCTGAGCTGGGTGGACCAGGCAGACGTGAGTTGCAGCACCCAGAGCCCTTTGTTCAGTTTGGACAGTGTTCCTGACATTGCTAGATGACATCCGCCAGGACACTAACTCGCCCAAGGGTGACATTGCCGGTCTGGAAAGGGAATGTGGTGATGTTTGCCTAGCCTCTCTCCTGAGGTGCTTGTAGTATAGGTTGAAGAATCCACACGAGGTAGGGAGTGACCAAGGCTGCTGAAACAGCTGGCCTTAAGGAGAGCCTGGGAGAGCCCCAGGAACGAGCATCCAGGCCAGGGCTCATGTCCTCCGAGGTCGGCATGATCTCACTTTCCTGCCAGGAATAACCTACAATGCTTTTGCCGTTTTCTGAGACCTCAGTTGGACTGCTCCTCTAGGAAGCCTGCTTAGATTGTGATTTTCCACCCTGGGACCCTGGTGTGGTACCTGTGCTCTCCTTCCTGACTGTCCAGCCTCTCACAGCTCCTGTGTTAGGCAGGGAAGAAAGGCTGGACCTCGTTCATCTGAATCATGGGATCCTGGCCTGATACCCGTGTACAGACTGACTAGATTGGTGATCTCTGTATCTGAGCTTTGCTTCTGAAGGGAGGAGTGGCCCCAGTCTCTCCCGAGGCTCTCCTGATCCTCCCAAGGCCTCTCTTCCTCTGTGCTAAGTGAGGATTTGGAGGCTGTTTCTGATTTGAAAATTGCAGCTGATTTGAAAATTGCAGCCGAGGTGTTTTTCATTCTGCTTTCCAAAATCAACATTTTCAAGCAAACCTGGGGCAAAGAGGAAACAGTGCCCCTGGACCCTGAAGAAAGGATCAGTGTGGTTCCATTATTTAATTAGGCGAAGAATGCTCATGGGCAATTCTTCCCCGACAAGATGGGGGGGGGGCACACAAACAAGGCAGTGCATCCAATCTGGGGAGGAAACCTGGGCTGGGAGGAAAGCAGGAGAGACAAAAGGACAGGGTTAGGACTGCCCCACGGATGCCAAACATGATTAGTCTTTTTGTCACTTTAGGGTCTCAGTTTCTCATCTGTCTAACGTATGTCAAAAATGTTATGGAAGTTGATTTGGAAATCTTTATAAAAAAGCTTTGACAAGGTCTAAAAAGCAATGGAAAACACTGAATAATATATGACGTGCTGTGTGATCTTGACTGAGTCCTAACTCTCTCTGAACCTTAAATTCTTCTTTTGAAAAAAAAAAAAAGATGAGGGAGTGTTCGGTTGGATTTTCCTGAGATCTGTGTACAATTCTGAATGCTTGCTGGCTCTTCTGATGGAAAGAGGCTTGGGGAGTAGCTGGTTTACCTTTCAAGGCTTGCCAGGATTTGTGTGCTAATAAATCCCTCTCAGCCAGCAAGCAGTCACGAAGTGCTACAACATGCTCATGACTTTGTGTTTTGTGACACTTTTGTGTTTGTTACTGATTTCCTGTGTCTTGTGGTCCATCTAGACCAACACTGACTGGGGACAAAACCATAAATGGCATAGTATGCCATTTAACATGTCCCACTAGCCACACTAAGAGATACAGAAAGAACTTGAGACATTTTAATAATGTAGTAATGCAATATCCAATATAATTTTCATATTATTTTAAAACATAGTAACAAGATATCTTTTTGTGGTTTTATTTAAAACCCACACACTCCTAGCATATGTGTGTGTGTATGTGTGTATATATATGTATATGTGTATGTGTTATGTGTATATGTGTATATGTATATATGTGTGTATGTATATAGGTATATATGTATGCATGTATATATATGTGTGTGTATATATGTGTATGTATATATATGTGTGTGTATGTATATGTGTATGCATATATGTATATATACATATGTGTATGTATATATATGTGTGTATTCATATATGTGTGTGTGTGTGTGTGTGTGTGTGTGTGTGTATAGCCAAATGCGCATGTGGAGGCCAGAGGTTGCCATTGTCAGGTGTCTTCCTTCCTCTATGACTCTCCACTTTTTTCTTTTCTTTTCTTTTCTTTTCTTTTCTTTTCTTTTCTTTTCTTTTCTTTTTCTTTCTTTCTTTTTTTTGAGACAGGGTTTCTCTGTGTAGCCCTGGCTGTCCTGGAACTGGCTCTGCAGACCAGGCTGGCCTTGAACCTGGAGATCCATCTGCCTATGCCTCTCGAGTGCTGGGATTAAAGGCTTATGCCACCATTACCCAGCAACCTTACTTTTTGAGATGGGGCTTTCTTATTGAACCTGGAGCTTGCTCATTGGCTAGACTTGCTGCCCAGCGAGCTCCTGTGATCTGACTGACTCCTCCTACTCTGGCCTTACAGGAGTATGCTACTGTACCTGGGTGCTAGGAATCCAGGCCAGGTTCCCATGCTTAGTGGCAAGAACTTTATCAACTGAGCCATTTCCCCAGGCACCTGGTGTGTGTTTTGTATTCATACAGGCATCTTTCATATCGGCCATATTTCGGGCACTCAGTGGTCATGTGTAGCGGTGGAGGCTGCAGTGGGTAAGCTGTTTGAAGGGAAGATTGCATTTTATGCCATTTAACGGCTGACATTAGCTTTGGTCTATGCCCTGGATCTTCTATCAGGCCATTCGAGCGTGTCTTGCTTGTGTAAGGCTGGTAATTGTGGACTCCATTGCATAGCGGAGACTGAGGTTCTAGGGAGAGCAAACACCGGCTCAAGGTCAGAACACAAATAGGAGCAGTGCTAGGACCTGGGCCATTGTTTTGGCCCCAAGTGAAGAGGGGGTCTAATAGGGCTGTCACCCCACATTTGTCCGTTTACATGCAGCTGTGCCCTGGTGCTCATGGCATCTCCTCTGCCTTGAGGAGTCAGAGAGGATTATGTGGCTTGTTGCTATTTCTTTTCTTTTCTTTTCTTTTTCTTTTTCTTTTTCTTTTTCCTTTTCCTTTCCCTTTTTACTTTCCTTTTCCCTTTCCTTTCCTTTCCTTTTCTTTACCTTCCCTTCCCTTCCCTTCCCTTCCCTTCCCTTCCCTTCCCTTCCCTTCCTTTCCTTTACCTTCCCTTCCCTTCCCTTCCCTACCCTTCCCTTCCCTTCCCTTCCCTTCCCTTCCCTTCCCTTCCCTTCCCTTCCCTTCCCTTCCCTTCCCTTCCCTTCCCTACCCTTCCCTTCCCTTCCCTTCCCTTCCCTTCCCTTCCCTTCCCTTCCCTTCCCTTCCCTTCCCTTCCCTTCCCTTCCCTTCCCTTCCCTTCCTTTCCTTTCCTTTCCTTTCCTTTCCTTTCCAGGTTTGAGTATAAGAAGAACTCATGTTTGTCATTCTGTCTGCGTGCCTGTTTCAGCAAGCTCTGTCACCCAGAACTGAACATTCCTGCATTTCAGACTCTATTTCTTTTCTTCCATCTTACCCTGACTCTGAGGGTCCCTGGCCCAGCTATGTGGTTTGTATCTCACAGAGCCTAGAGATACTTGCCAGGTTGTATCTGCTGTGCCTCTCTTACTGATATGATCATAGCCCCCTGGCTATTGGTTCCCCCTTTTCCTCTCCAGACAGATATCCTGGTTTTGGAGTGTCTGAGGCTTTTTTGCTACAAGTCAAGGTAGGTCTATGCTGCTCTGAGGGAATCCTGAAGTCCTGGCAGAACCTTGGATGCACAATGATTACCAGAGGCATCGGATGATGGAGACATAGGAGAAAATAGGGATGGGTCCACCCTTGAGAGCAGATGATAGGCTAGCATCCAAAGCTGGCGGCCACACAGAAAATGCCAGGCTGGGAGGCAGTGTTGAGGGGGGGAGCAAGATCAAGGCTTGAGGCTCCTGAGACAATTCCACAGTTGGGGTCACAGGAGGACAGGGCTGAGGGCGGGAGATGAACCAGGAGCTGAGGTCCGGTCTACAACTGGCCTGTATTTTATGTCCTCCCTTGTTGCATTTCTGGTAAGAAATCAGAGAATCCTTGAAATACGTTTGTCTTAGAAGACAGCAGCTCTCAGTCGCTATTCTACAACATCTTTGAGTTCATGAGAATGTCTCAGGGTTAGTGCTGTCCTGTGAGACACTGGCGACATTATTAGATGGAAAACTACTCATACTTTACCTCAAATTAAACAAATCCAAGTGTGAGGCCTTTTGGTGGAGCAGTCATTTAAAAATCTGAAACCTGTGTTAAATCACGCATAGAATGGGGATTTCCAAGAGACAGCTGACAGGGACCGCAAGTGCGAAGTCCTCACATGAGATGTGGTCAGGCATTCTCTACTCCAGTTGATGGCCGTGTGCGGCTGTGTTTATGTAGACACTACCCTGGGAAGTAGTTGGGTGTACCACAGACACATCATGCTGCCTGTGGTGGCATATTTGGGAATAGCTTAACACAAGCTGTCAACATGGCTCTTAGGAGGTGGTAGTGTGGAGACTCAAATCTAAAGAGTTCTCATTGGTTCGTTTATTATTTATAGTTATTTCGAGCGTAGAGTGTTAGGTATGCCCACATTACTGTTCATGTAATCCAGGACTGAAATTTCATGATCATTAAACAGAAATCCCATATTTCCTCTTCCCCTCAGTTCTGCCTTCGACCCCAGGAAACACCTCTTGGTCGGTTAGTTTTACTGCTCTAGGTATCGCAGATAAATGGAATCACACGATGTTTGACTTTTTCATAATGTCCTTAGAATTATCTGTGTTGTAGTAGGCCCCAGAATTCCTTTCCTTTAAAGCTGAATCATATTCCACTACATATGCAGACCCATCCTAATCTGTTTGGGCCATGTCTTAATCAGGGTTTCTATTCCTGCACAAGCATCATGACCAAGAAGCAAGTTGGGGAGGAAAGGGTTCATTCCGCTTACACTTCCACACAGCTGTTCATCACCAAAGGAAGTCAGGACTGGAACTCAAGCAGGTCAGGAAGCAGGAGCTGAAGCAGAGGCCATGGAGGGATGTTCCTTACTGGCTTGCTTCCCCTGGCTTGCTCAGCCTGCTCTCTTATAGAACCCAAGACTACCAGCCCAGGGATGGCACCACCCACAAGGTGCCCTCCTCCCTTGATCACTAATTGAGAAAAATGCCCCACAGCTGGATCTAATGGAGGCACTTCCCCAACTGAAGCTCCTTTTCCTATGATAACTCCAGCCTGTGTCAAGTTGACACACAAAACCAGCCAGTACAGGCCACTATGACAAAATACAATATATTGTTTACAAATAACATAAATCTATTTCTCCAAGCTTCAGAGAGTGGGGAGTCTAGTCTCCAGCGACAGAGTCTTTGACACTAGGTGAGAACACGTGTTTGCTTCCGCCCTTTGACCACTGAGCATGTCAGTCCTATGAGCACGGGCATCCAGATGTCTCTCTGAGATCCACATTCAGTTCTTCTGCATGTGTGCCGAGATCATGTGGTAATTCCTTCAGACTGTGTGTTGGACCACTGAACTGTTTGCCAATCGAGCGTCATCATTTGTGTCCCCATCAGCAAGGGACAAGGAGCTGGTCACTCTTTGCCTTCACTTACACTGGCTACTTGATTACTTACTTACAAGCATCATGACCAAGAAGCAAGTTGGGGAGGAAAGGGTTTATTGAGCTTACACTTCCACACAGCTGTTCATTACCAAAGGAAGTCAGGACTGGAACTCAAGCAGGTCAGGAAGCAGGAGCTGAAGCAGAGGCCATGAAGGGATCCATCTGAATGGTTGTGAGGTGTCATCTGACAATGACTTTGGCCATCTTTGTGCTGTTGGTCATTTCTGAAGCTTATTCCGAAGAGCCTTTCAAATTCTTTGTCCATTTTAAAAATTGTTTTCTTATTGTTGAATTAATTACACATCCTGGACATCACTCAGTTACCAAATTTGTGATTTACAAATATATCTCCTATTCTGGGGTTACCATTTTTTCTGTCTTTTAATATACAGAATTTTTCTAAATATTTATTATTTATTTATATTTTATGTTTATGAGTGTTTGCCTACATACACACACACACACACACTCACACACACACACATATATAGTGTATATATATATATATATATATATATCAGATATTGTGATACACAGAACTTTTTAACCTTTGATAATAATAAGGAAATTGTCTTTTTAAATTACAACCATTAATTGGTTGGAAATATCATGAGCAGTCTGGCTTTGGTGACAGGAATGAGATGTGAGTATGACACCACAAAAGAGGTCTCTGAGGTGCAGGAGGCTGATGACATTTAGGGGAATATTGGTTTTTGAACATGTGGTAGGTAAGCTGCTTCTAGTTGAGTGTGGTGGGCTCTTGGGACTGTGGCTCTTTCTCTGTGGGGTCCAGGCTTATAGGTAGGCCACTATACATAGAAGATACACCACAGAGTGGAAGGTAGACCAGTTGGCCTTCCAGTTTCATTAACTGTTAATTGTCCACATTCTCTAGGGACCTCACTTATTCTTAGGAGTGAGTAAGGGAAAGGGACCTTCCCTTAACCTCTATATTTCCTCAATGACTGGCCAACAGTCAGATGTGCCTCAGGCAGAACTCATGCAGGGTCTTAGTGGAGGTCCAGCATATCTTCCTCTGCTATTGGCAGGAGCTCTTAGATAACTGTCCAGGATAGGGCTGGAGCTTGGGCTTCTAGTGTGTGACCTGGGCCTCATAAACTTCCAGGAACAAGATAGAATGTGACCTCTGGTGCTAGGAAGCTCTGCCCACTTCCTGAATTAGGGCTGTGAAAGGCCCAAATGACTGCTTTTCTGCTGAAGTGTGTGCTTTAGGGCAGAACTCTTGACAACCTTTTCCATGAGCAGAAGAGAGAGGCTGGGGAGGCCCAGTCCTTTTTCAGGACTGGGGAGGAAAGTTTCTTCTTTTGTGTCAGCAGTGCCCAAGTGAGAAGGTAGGTAGCTCATCTGCTGACAACACTGGTGCTGTGTCTGCTCCTTTTCATTTGGAGGAGAGGTAGGGTGCTGTGGCGGACAAGACCCCTTGATCACAACTGCAGCTTCTCTGCTCGCGAGATTAGCTCTGCCTGGCTGCAGTTCAGACTCCTCTGTCAGTAAAATCAACTGCATAACTAGCTGGGCCCTCACGTACAGTTCAGAGACCACTGGTACAGACCATTTAGTGATACTGAAGAGACCATGCAAGGCTCCTGCCCTGCAGCTTCCTGCTATGCGGCAGAGCCCAGAAGTTCCAGGAACTCCACTCTTCTCAGCATGACATCAGTCTTCAGACTCAGGCAAATGGTGTCTGTTGGTGTTGTCTGTGTAGGTGTCCAAGCTTATGAGGACTTTTCTAGCCTCACCCTCTCCTTCCTTAGGGTGAGCAGGAGGCAGGCCCTAGGAGATCGAGTTCTTCCATGCTGGTGCTGGGGAGGGGCCCTATGGATTGAGAGCTGCAGGGGGCAGGGAAGAAGTTGCTTTGTGGATAGGGCTTTGAGAGCTGAGGGATTAGATCTGAAAAGAATGGGGAGGAAGTGGTTCCAGGGTAGTGGGCTTCACTGTGAGCTGATGCAGGTCTGATGGAAAGATGGGGGTAAGATAGAAAAATGGGGGTCTGATAAAAGTCAGTGAGAAAAGAGGCTCCAAGGCCTGGGCTTTAGAGGGCTGAAGTGCCATGCTGAGTTCAGACTAGTACTGCCTGGTCCCCAGGCTCTCTGTGGACCCACTCTGTGATGCAAAATCCAACCTTAGACAGGTCTCCATCTGCCGCACCTCTTACACAAAGCATATCAACAACCTGCAGAAGCTGTATTTGGGCTGGAAGGAAGCTCTGGCAGTGCCTCTGGCTCCTGGGAATCCAGATGTTCACACTGCTGGGAAGAGGCTCATTTTAAAAAATCCAATAGTTTGTAATAAGATGCAATTTTCTCCCGAAAGCAATTAGTATCTGCTAATTTCTTTGCACACAATTGCTTTCAAGCATAAATCCTGGCTCCATATGTATCCCATTAATCATATCAAAAGATTTCTTTCTCCTTATGCATTTTAAAACAGGTTCAGACTTCAGCTCTCAAGCAATGAAATAGACTAATGTGCAATCTTCCTCCTCACTGCAGATAGAGTTTATATCTAAAATTCAGTATGTGATTAGAGTCCAATCTAACATTGAGCCTAGACTAGTCTAATGGAGGATGAGAAGTAATTAGAACAAAGAAGGGTGTGCTGGCTTACACCTGTAATCCCACCACTCGGCGGTGGAGAGAAGAGGCTCTCTGTGAGTTTGGGATCAGCCTCGGCAACTAGGGTCTACATCAGCCTGGACTACAGTGAGGCCCTGTCTCACCAACCTCCAAAGTAAGAGCAGCTAAGGGAAGCCACATAGAAGTCTTTCCCACATAGATGATGAGAACGGACGAGGGAAGGAGACAACAAGCAATGGGAACATGATTTCAGCACATGCAGCCCTTGGGTGGAGATGAGAGAAGAGTTAGAGCCCATTCAAGGTTCGGAAATCAGGAGCTTGAAAGGGAGCCCAGACCTGCTGATACATAATGTCCATGTTTTCCAGTTCTGCTTAAAATCACCCACACTTCAGGATAAAGGCCATGTTGGCCCTATGTCCGGAGCATGCATTAGAGTGTGAATGCTGCCTGAAGCCATGCCGGGAAGCACAACAGGACTTGGCTGTGGGTGTCTGTGCCCATGAGCTTACTGCTGGGACATGGTCAACTTGCCAGTAGGGTCTTTGAGTCTGGTGAGTCTATGCTTCTACTAGCTTTTCTTAGGATAAGATGTCAGGCTAAGAAATGATTTTCTCAGGAAGTGAATGCATAGATCCAAAATGATTCCCCTCAAAGTAACTATTAAGCAAGGAGGGCCCCAGACTCACTTGAAGGTTAGTTGAACTTCTTAGTACATGACCAGAGTGGGTCTCTTAGCTTGAGGACCAGAGACCCCAGCAGGGCTGTCACATTCCTTTGAAGAATGTTCTAAGATGAGGACAGAAAATTCTTTTTTTTGGGGGGGAGGGGGTTCTCCGAGACAGGGTTTCTCTGTGTGGCCCTGGCTGTCCTGGAACTCACTCTGTAGACCAGGCTGGCCTTGAACTCAGAAATCCGCCTGCCTCTGCCTCCCAACTACTGCGATTAAAGGCGTGCTCCACCACCGCCCGGCAGGACAGAGAATTCTTAAGGAGAAGTGGAGAAGACATTGCTGATTGTGAAAATTCTACCTGAGGAAGTTTGTAGATCTGTGCTGTGCTCTGTGTAGGAAGGGAAGTCTACTTAGGCAGAAAGTCTCAGAGAATGAGAGATCCAGCGTCCCTCAGTATGGAATGGAGTAACTCCACCATGTTATTGGGGAGTTAGCTTTTTTTTTTTTTCAGGGAAAATTTCTCCCAGGAATTCCCTCCATTGCTAGGATGGTCTAGGGAAGTGATTCTCAACCTGTGGGTCATGACCCCTTTGAGGGTCACAGGACCCTTTCACAGGGATCATCCAAGACCACTTGAAAATACAGATGTTTACATTACAATTCATAACAGTAGCAAACTTAGCTATGACGTAGCAGTGAAGTAACTTTATAGTTGGGGTCACCACAGCATAGGGAACTATGTGCAAGAGTCCCAGCATTAGGAAGGCTGAGAACCAGCCACTAACCTAGGGAGGAGACGAGCCGTCCAGTTCATGGACTATAGCTCACGTTCAAGTCCTCATTCTGATGCTTTCTTAACTGAGGGAGCCAGGAGAAGTGACTCAAGCTATTTGAACCACGAGGGCTAAATCAAGTAGTTTTTGATTAAATATCAACTCTCCCAAACACAGTGACTTAAGACAATAAACACTGAGTAATTCCCACGATTCTGTAGGTTGAACAGGCAATGTTTTAGGCCAGGACTATCTTTTTATTGGTCTTGGTGGTCCAAGATAGCCTACTCCTATGCCTGTGCCCCTAGCCATGATGGTTGGACTAGCTGACTCTCCTCTCTTTGGCCAGTAGTTCTGTATGAAGCCAACCTGTTTTTATATAGTGGCGAAGTGTTCAAAGACCCGCTTGCATGATGTTGGCGAATGTCCTATTGGCCAGAGAAAGATCATCAAACCTGATCCAAAGGATAGAGAGACTGATTCCATTTTTTAATGGGACATGATACAAAACATTGGGTATTTTAAACTGTTTTTTTGTAATCTACCACAGCAGATAATAACAAAGCTCAATTCTATAAGTTACTGGGAAGTTTGTATGAAATGGTATAGCTCTCAGCATGGTCCTGGCACATAGTAGGTTTTATATGAGTGGAATTCCCCTTTCTTCTTTTCCTTTTAGATTAAGAGCCCATCTTTAATGAAAGACACAATGGATCTGTTGACTCTTAATTCCATTCTCTTTCAGAGCACATGGAAATTGAAACCATGTGGGACTTAACAAGAGATCAAATGGTATCTTAAAGATCCCAGGGCAGCTGCCCTGTACCCAGAGCCTGGGGCGGCCTCTATGAGGGGCCCCTCTTTCCTGGTGTTCTGGGTCTCTCTCCTCCCAGCTCCACTGCAGGTCAGTCTTTTTTTCATTACAAATTGCTTGTAAGCACACACATCCCCAGATGCCTGCATAAAAGCTGGCATTAAAGTGGAGTAATGGTGGAAGGAGCCTTGTTCTGATTAGTGCAGCCACGAGCAGTTCCCCAGAGTTCTAGCTTCAGTGGGAAAAGGCCAGGGAAGCTGTGCATACCCCCAATGCACCCGACAGCGTCTTTCCAGTGAGCTGGGAGCTGGAGGATATTGGTTTGTGTATTCTGCTGGTATGTCCATTATCCTTGTAATGAGAATTAGGGGGTGGAAGACAGACAGACTTCTGAAGAAAGAAACCCTGAGGGATAGAGAGAAACATCTGAGGTCTTCAAAGGAATCTGCTGATGAGTTTTCCTAGAGACACATACCAAAGGGTCTGGCACCTGTCAATGCTTAGCCAAAGCCTAAAATACTGCATTTAGGATGCCACAGCACAAGGGGCCCGGATCCTGTCCTTCTTCAGGGGCCTACCCGGAGCCTGGTGAGCTCAGGAGGCGCATCAGCACCATCTCACGCTGTGAGATAGTGAAGTTTCGGGATCAAGATCCATCACTTCATCCCCCGAAGAATGTCCTTTTCTCTGTGTTTAGTGTTCCCGCCTGCGTCTCGGTTCAATGATGATGGTGCTGATAAAACATTAATGGCCAGCCTCTAACGTGTGTGTGTGTGTGTGTGTGTGTGTGTGTGTGTGTGTGAGACTGTGTACTAGGCGAGGACTTGATCTTAGCCTCTTGCGCTGTAGCATCCAGAGTTCTTGCCGTAGCTGATACGTGTCTCCTGATGAGTAAGTATTGAACATCATCAAAGGAGGAATGTCAAGCCCAAGTCTAGAGAGTGAGAGAAGCCGTGGCTAGGAAGTAGGACCGTGGCTTAGAACAGAACAGAACAGAACAGAAGAGAAGGTGAGAGATGAACATTCATCCAGCTTCTGGCAAAAACCACATTACAGATTTACATTATTTTTTCTTTATTATTTTATTATTTATTATCTTTATTTTTATTATTTTATTATCTTTTATTATTGTTTTTATTAAAATATCACTTTATTATCTTTGTTATTTCTTCTTTATTCTCAGCACCTCATTCAACATCGCCATATTTAATGTTTCCTTACAGCTGGGTCTTTTCTATGACTGTCCTTGGATACACCCTTGTTGGTGGCAGGACCCTGTGTTTAGTTTTGGCCAATGACTGATGTGTGGAAGTGACGTGTCTGGACTGATGTATTGATTGGCCTCTAGGAAGCAAGCAGTTGGCAGGGTGACAGACAAATGCCCAAAACAGCTTATGCAGTGGAGGTTTCCTTCAGAGGACAATTGCCCCGGGGAAGTCTCTGGATCAGGATCTGACTTCGACTGGATAAAAACAATAAAGCTTTGTTTTAATCTTCTGACACTTGGGGTTCTTATTATTGCAGTACAGTGAAGCATATGTTGCCTGGCAGAACCCTGGATAGGAGCACCACCTCATCTTACAAATGAAGAAAACAGGCCTCTGACTAGGTCAAGAAATTCCCAAGAACACATAGGTTTTTAAGTGGGAACAATGGGCTCTGAATCAGGTCAGGCCCCCAAGTTCTTACACATGAGATGTCTGACAAACAACTAGGTCCATGGGAGTTCCTTCAAGTGCTTTGCAGAGTGGAGGAAATGTGCCGAGAGCATGGTCTGTGGGAGCCTTACTGTCCTATGTGTGAGGGGAGGGCTGGCCTTGGAGACAGGGCACCATGGTAGACCAGTTGGCTGCACTACTCCTTCTGCTCCCTTGTGGGGTTCCCACTGATCTCTGCTTCTTTTCAAGGAGAATACCCACTTCTCCAGCAGCAGGGAGGACAAGAGGAGCTGGGTAGCCTGTGTGGAGGTAGAAGACATGTTTTGGGGAAGGAGGCAGAGGAATTCTCTGTCCCACCCCAAATTACAGCGGAGAGTTTCTTGTCCCCTAACTGTTTCTCTTGCCAGAGACACTCTCAGGGGCTCCCAGTCTCAGGGACAGTCGTATGCCCAGGATGAGGTTTCACCACACAGCCCAGCTAAATGAGTGAGGTGCCGGTGTGTGGCCTGGTTTCCAGAGTTTGCCTGGACATGAGATCATCTGGGGCCACACACCAGACTCCAGCTCTGTCCTTAAGATTCTGTGGGAGTCTGTTTGCTTCAGGCTGTGGGATCCTTGACGTCACCAACCCTCTGGGGACTCATGCCTCTGGAAAGATTGCAAAACAGTGACTCATGTAGTGCCTTGGGGTTCTGTCTGAGCCATTTGAGGGACCGAGGGTCTGGATGGCAGCCAGAGTACAGTATGAAGCCCTTCAACTAGGAAAACTTGTTATGTCTAGTACATTTCTTTACATTCTAAAATGAACATAGTCTCAAGACTAAATTAGTTGACCCTTTTGGTTTTGGTTTTCTTCCTTCCTTCCTTCCTTCCTTCCTTCCTTCCTTCCTTCCTTCCTTCTTTCTCTTTCTTTCTTTCTTTCTTTCTTTCTTTCTTTCTTTCTTCCTAAAGATTTATTTACTGTTATATCTAAGTACACTGTAGCTGTTTTCAGCCACACCAGAAGAGGGCATCAGATTTCATTACAGATGGTTGTGAGTCACCATGTGGTTGTGGGATTTGAACTCAGGACCTTCAGAAGAGCAGTCACTGCTCTTAACCGCTGACCCATCCTCTCCAGCCTGGTTTTGGTTTTCAAGATGAAAACCACTGGCATGCCACAACCCTTGGGGCTCCCTTTGTAAATCCCTGTGAAAACTGCTTTAGTCTCCCCATCCCCTACCATCCCCGGAATAGCTATGATTCTTCTGAGACATGGTTTGTATTTTTCCTTAGCATTGTAGTGAGTTCTATAACTGCTAGAATTACTCCTTTTCTAGAGCATCTGGGAGCCTAGAGTCAAATTTATAGCTCTTCTTAGTAAGGACTCATGCTTCATCTTATATTCCTACCTGGTTTTTTTTTCATTTGCTTTCACGGCCCTTACTGCCCCCACACCCATGTTATTGGAACTACTGGAAACTTTCATTAACCCTATTGAGAATGAGGTTATATGGACATAAACACAGGTTATTCAAGAAAGCCCTTGCATGGGGACCAGCCTGGAGGAAACACGGCTCAGAGAGAGCAATGAGCAGCATCCTAAGGGAGCCTGAGAGGCAGTGAGGCCAGGAAACAGAAAGAGGAGGCCGAGGAGAAGCCAGGCATCCTGACAGGGCCCAGCGGAGGTGGAGGAGTCCTTCCCGCCAGCAGCAGCTCTCACAGCACCCAAGGCAGTTGGTGAGTGACTCTCTTGTGTGTCTATAATTCTTCATTTTTCAGGGTCTCATTGAAAGTACATATATTGAAAGGAAGGAAATGGGCTTTGGGTAATTTGGCAAGTTCTTGGGAAGCCTGCAGAAGGAATGGGGGGGGGCAGATTTCTGGGGAAAAGATTGAACAATGTCTGAAGCAAGAGGCCAGTGGACATAATGTATACAGTAGTTAGCTTAAGGTTGACGTGGGAGGAAGGGAGGAAAGACAGACAAAGGCCTGTTTGAAGCTTTGGCAGAAATAGTTTTGGGGTTTTTTTGTTTTGTTTTGTTTTGTTTTGTTTTGTTTTTTGTTTTGGGATTTCTTTGTTGTTGTTGTTGTTGTTTTTGGTTTTTTTGTTTTTGTTTTTGTTTTTCTTAAGACAGGGTTTCTCTGTGTAACCCTGACTGACCTGGAACTCACTCTGTAGACCAAGCTGGCCTCGAACTCAGAAATCCGCTAGCCTCTGCCTCCCAAGTTCTGGGATTAAAAGCGTGTGCCACCACTGCCCGGCAAAAAGTTGTGGAGTGTTTACTGGGCCTGCCTAGTTTTAAACCTTGTCCTACCTCCCACAGAAACAGAAAGAGCAGAGTGCTCAGATATGCCCAGCCTTCCTTGTGGTCTGACCAGACCCAGCAGGGCACCAAACTGTCAAGACACATTTAGAGCAGGAACTTAGAAGCCATGAACTCTGGCTGCTGTCTCAGGCCTTTGGACTGCCTTGGTTGGTGCTTTTGTGTTTTCTCTGTCCTCTTGACTCATAGGTGTTCTGGCTGTAGGGACTCCAGGACCTCGTGGCCTATGCAGTTAATATGGCCCTGTGGGGACCAACTCTGCCCTGGCTCTTCATGAGACACATGTGTGTGCATGTGTGTCTGAGTGTGAGGGTGAGGCGGGTGGGCACACAGAGGCCCGCCGACGTCTATTACATGGAGAAACATCTGTTTTCAGCAGAACATCCAGAGTATCAGATGTTTTACTGCAAGGAAGCCATTTTTTTTAAATAAAACGAAAATGAGACATGGAAATCAAGGTAACCACATTTTCAATGTTTATGGAAGATAAAGGTTTAACCACAAGTCTTTCATCAAGTGGGGGACAATAGAAAAAAGCTTAGGGAATGCCCTTTGGCTGTCCTCGCCTCCATAGTGAAACCCGTAGGGTCTCACCTCATATAGTACGGGGGCAGCTGGAAACATTTAGTGATGTGTCTAGAAGTTGCTGTGCAGTGGCCCTACCAGCAGCCTATCTGGGCATGCCTGTGTGCAAGGCTTTGTGGTGACTGTGAATGGTGCCCCTGGGGACAAATGACCCTGAGGCCTGAGGACACAGCAAGAAGGGTAAGCCTCCTGGTGGAGTCCCGGGTCCTGAGGTTGTTAGCAAGGAGGGTTAGCTCGGTGTGGGGGACTTGCATCTTAGTTTTTAGGTCAGTCATCTCGACTTCTCATTCAAACTAGGAGCTAGGGATCAGCCCCTCTCTGAATAGCTAGCTCTGTGCCTTCTTAGAGAGCTACTATGCTAGGGTTTTTTGTTTGTTTGTTTATTTGTTTTTGTTTTAAAATCCTTTTCTGCCACCATCTCTCTCAAGTAGATGTCACCACCTGGGCATAAAATGAAGCATTCTCTGCAGGTACACAGTCAGTTGAAATTTTTTTAAAAAAGCTATCTACTCACTCCTTCAGAGTCATCCTTTCTAGGGAATGAATGGTACACACTGACCCTGGGTCTTATTCCTCAGTTGAAAGTGGTTCTCGTGTTACAGACTAGAATGCAGAGTCGAGACCCCCATACACTGTTCTGAGGAGCCTGCCTGAAATACGGTGGAGGACCATGTGTGTCTTCTGCATGGGGTTCTGAGAAGGAGAGAAATGGAGACTTAAAGTGAAGTCCCCCTGCGGTGGCTCCCTCTCCTCCCTGAAGTTTTGAACCAGCTGCTTCTCTTTGGACCTGAGTAACTTTT
The DNA here is from genome assembly GCA_964023405.1 of Apodemus agrarius. NCBI lineage: Eukaryota > Metazoa > Chordata > Mammalia > Rodentia > Muridae > Apodemus > Apodemus agrarius. The sequence goes on along the minus strand of OZ030011.1, from coordinate 132,514,741 downwards.
TCCATTTTAGAGCAATCCCTTACCTCCCAGGCCCCGGCAGGGACTTATCTCTCTCACCATCGGCAGGGTGTCCCCCAAAGCACATAAAGTGTAGGCTGGAGTGAGGGATCATGATGAATTGCGTGACCTACAGTTTACTATGGGGACCTCTAGACATCTGATCCAGTGTCTGAGCTCAGTGACTACAGAGCCAATGATTAAGAGGTTCTATAAAGGAGTTCCCGGGGCAATGGCACCAAGGTAGATGCAGGGGTCTCGAGCTCTGAGCTCCCTGCGGCTGCTGGCCCTCATTATGTCTTATGCCTCTGTGTCCTCACTATTGTACCAACTGCTCAATGGTCCCTGTAGTGGGGTAGGTGTTTGTACAAACGGGTAGGAGTGGATAAATGTGTGGAACAAGGAGCTTATGGGAAGAGTGAAGATAGATAGATGATAGACAGATAGATGGACAGACAGATGGATGGATGGATGGATGGGTGGGTGGGTGGATGGATGGATGGATGGATGGATGGATGGATGGGTGGGTGGGCGGGCAGGTGGGCGGATGGGTGGATGGATGATAGATAGATAGATAGATAGATAGATAGGTGGGTGGGCAGGCAGGTGGGCAGATGAATGGATGGACAGATGGACAGACGGGCGGGCGGGCGGGTGGGTGGGTGGATGATAGATAGATAGATAGATAGATAGATAGATAGATAGATGTGTGGGCAGGCAGGTGGGTGGATGGATGGACGGACGAGTGGGTGGGTGGATGGGTGGATAAATGGATGGGTGGATGATAGATAGATAGATAGATAGATAGATAGATAGATAGGTGTGTGGGTGTGGGCAGGCAGGTGAGCAGATGGATGGACGGATGGGTGGGTGGGTGGATGGATGGATGGATGGATAAATGGATGGGTGAATGATAGATAGATAGATAGATAGATAGATAGATAGATAGATGATAGATTAGATAGATAGGTGGATGGATAAATGAGTGGGTAGGTGGGTGGGCAGATGGATGGGTAGGTGGATGGATGGATGGATGGATGGATGGATGGATGGATGGATGGACAGACAGGTGGACGGATGGGTGGATGGATGGTAGGACAGACAGACAGATGGGCAGGTGGATGGATGGGTGGATGGATGATAGATAGATAGATAGATAGATAGATAGATAGATAGATAGATGATAGAGCACACCAGCTTTGGCTGCCAGTGAACTGGATTTAGGGATTTTAGTTCCTCTCTGCCTATACTAACCCAAACTATGTTTATCTTGCTGAGTTAGCAGGAACTAAAATGTAGAAGAGGTTTCAAATGGGGCAGTGAAACCAAAGCTATTTCACAGACGCACAAGCCTCTTAAGCTATCAGATGAACTGAAGATTCTCTGTGGCTTATAAGCTGTGACTTCACGGGGTGGGGCTGTTGTAGCCAGCTCTTTGGACCAGTGTTCTGTTTTCTTAGACATATGATACAGGGATATTTTCAAAACCCCAAAATTTGCCGCTGAGGCCAGGGTCCTTACAGCTTGAGACTCTGGTTTCAGAAGTTTCAGGGTCTACTGGCAAACTAAGGGTGGAGGAACCCCATGAGCACCTGGAACTGGGGATAGAACGGGTTCATAACCAATGGCCCAGCATGAGGTGGGCCTCAGTACATAATTAGTGAATGTGTAGAATGTGTAGCTTTGACAGAAATCAGGAGCCCAGATCTTTGTCCCGGTTTTGTCTAGTGTTTTGTTTTTATTGATTTTAGATAGGGTCTCACTCTGCGTCCCTGGCCTAGAACTCACTATGTAGACCAGGCTGGCCTCAGACTCACAAAGACTTGCCTTCCTCTGCCGCCCCAGTGCTAGGCTTAAAGGCGTGTGGCACCATTGCTCAACTTGTTTAGTATTTTTAAAAGAAAACAAAACTTCCGAGCTTCCATTTCTCTTTATGTGAATGACCTAGAAATGCCTGTACTGGACCCATGTGAGGGCCGCTCTGAGGACCTGGGAAGAGAGTGAAGTAAATACACGATTACTCTGTAAGGTTTTCAGACAGGCACTCTCTTCCTACAGCCTGAGTGGAAAATAAATGTCCCCACATAAAAGTGGACACGGACGATAGGATGATAGTGCATGGTGTTCAGAAGAGGTTGGTCAGACTGTCTTATTATCTCTGTTCAGAAGGAGGTCCCCATTTTACAGAGGAGGCAGCCCAGGCTGAGTAATTAAAAGTCCATAACTTGAGATCTGAGCTCAAAAAGGAACGCAGATGGGTCCAAAGCCATCTTAGTTTATAGATGAAAGACCTCAAGTTCTGCTTGTCTTTGTCGGAGCCCACATGACTGAACCATGTGATTGCTTTTGACTTTAGCACAGTGAGCTGGCGGCTGGCTGTGGCTGAGCAGTGGGGTATGGGAAGGGGGGTTTGGAGTCAGGGAAGGTGAGTGCTGAGGCATTCAGGCAGACCACTATTAGAACTGGTCAGATGGAGGTTCTGCCTCTCCCTTGTCTCCCTGCAGTCCCCTGTGAATCCAGCATGAAGTTTCTCCTCTGCCCTTGTACCTGGCCCTCATTGGACCAGCTTCCGCTCAGTGCCGCACCCCCACATGGGCAGGGAGCGATCAGTAGAGTGTAAAGACCACTTGATTTGTACATCCTGCTGAGTTGTGGTAGGTACCTAATCTGTGGAGATTTCTGATTCCTTGACTCCGAAATTAGCATGTAAGTGCAGAAACCTAATAGCTAACCAGAGACAAAGTCTATAATAAACCCAATAAGGTTTAATTGTTTCTATTTGTAATCTAAAATGACCTGGCTGGATTGCTGGGTCTTGGGCTAGAGCCAGGTTCCTTTCTTTATTTAATATACGTTTGCCACCAGCTGCCGAGGGAGCCTTCCTGTCTGTATTATTAATACGCTATAGGCCTTTGGTTTCCAGTATCATCTCTTTGGAATTTCTGTCTCAGATCCTGTGCAAATGAACATAATCCTCTGGCAGGAAAGGCAGTGTGGAGTCCTGGCATCGGGCGTAGAGCCTCTGGGTTTCACGTGAGGAATGCCAGATGCTGTCGGCCTTGGCCTTCCCCTTGGTTAGCTTCTTTGCACCAGAGGAAGCATCCCCCTCCCCCTCCCCCAACCTGAGCTGAAATCTGGACAAAGAGGAAGCAAGCCTTGGGGTTCTCTAGCTGAAGAGAGGAAAACACCGGCTCTCGAGGACCCACGTAATTATTCTCCCGAGCCAGAGGGCATGAAGCACTTTGCAAATATCACAGGCGTGGCTTGGATAAACAGCAGAGCTTATGGTAAGGGTGCAGCCCACCTTGTGGGTTTCTGATTAACAGGAAGAATCTTTGCTCTTTAATGTTAATTGCTTGGCATCCATCCTAGGGAGAAAGGCCTATATCTTCTCTGAAAGAAGCAGAGGATGCAATTGGTCTACGGTCCGGTCCTGGCTGCTTCAGAGCCTGAGAGGATATGTTACATATTCCACCCATCAGGGCCCGCAAAGATCTTCGGGGCTGGCTGGGTGGGCATCCAGACATATGTGGGGCAGTCTGACCGGGAGGCCATCAGCTCGCTGTCCATTCGTCTATCTAACATTCACTGTGCAGGCTGGTGAGCCGCCCACCTCATGCCCGGAGATGATATGGTAGGTACATATTATCTCTGACCTCGGGGAACTAAAGGAGAGACACACGAGTACTGTGGTGTCAGGCAAGTCAAAGTAAGCCATTTACCACCTCTGACTGCACTGTCCTCATCCTGAATAGGGTGGAATGAGGTGGTGCTTGTCCCCCAGGCAGCGCAGCGGCCAGCTAGTAGTAAGGATGCAAACAAGGGTGTGTTGCCTTTCTCAATGCTGTGTGTACCTGATGTAAATAAACCGAAAAGCCAGAGGTAGTGCAGGCTAGGCAGCAGTGGTTACAGTCAAACCTACCTTACCCAAGCCAAAGAATAGATTCTGGGCCAGCAGGGAAACTGGGTAAGACCCCACCCCCATCTCAAAACAAAAGAAAATAGTGGGGGAAAGGAGCTTGGTGGCAGAGTGCTTTCCTAGCTGTGGCCCTGAGGCAGAGCATTACAGCAGAGAGGCAGTGGTAGAGCAGGGGTGTACCCTGAGTGACATCAGGAGGCATCAAGCAAGCCAGAGAGGACCACAGAACAGGACAGCCCCAAAGGCGTGCCCCCATGACCTACTTCTTCCGAGATCCCACCTTCCAATTATGCCATTAGATTTTCAGTCCATCGAGGGATGAAACCCACTCCTTACATCAGAACCTTCAGGATCCTCTCAGCGACTGGCTACCGTTTGAGAGCCAAATTTTCAATTCATGAATCTTTTGAGGGACACTGCATGTCCAAACCACAATGACTAATTATGTAAGAAAGGGTCTTTCAGCAAGTGCACAGCACACGAAGGGAGGGTGGGTGTAAAAGAGTGGGGGAGGTTATTGCTAAGTGCACGGACTGTCTAGTTGGGTTCCTGGGCCATGCGGGGGGCGGGAGGGGGGGGAAGGGGGGAAGGAAGAGACAGACAAGGCTCTTAGTCTAGGGCCTTGAGCGGAGCTTGTATATTTCCTGAAGCTTTTGTGTGATTTCTGTAGCAGAGATTTGAGAAACAGAGGTGTTTCTGTCAATTTGTGTTTGACATCCTACAGCCACTGGTCAAAAGGGTAGGCCTCAACCTGCCATCACGTTCAAAGACTGATGCCACCTCCATCCTGTGATTGGCACCTCCATCCTGTGATTGACACCTCCATCCTGTGATTGACACCTCCATCCTGTGACTGAATAGAATGTTGTCAGCTGGATTAAATGCCCACCAGCAGAATTATTTGCTTTCAAGTCTAGAATAAGAGTGTAGCTCCACGGGGTGGTGGCAGTGCACACCTTCAGTTCAAGCACTCAGGAAGCAGAGGCAGGTGGATCTCCGAGTTTTAAGCCAGAGTAAGTTCTAGGACAGCCAGAGCTACACAGAGAAACCTTGTCTTGGGAAAAAAGGATCTAGCAGCTTCTTTTTGGCTAGTCTTGAACAAAGAAAGGTCTAAATGAGGAAACTCTAGTCTGCTGTGTGCACTGAATCATCAGGGAGACAAAAATAAACCCACTGGAGAGAAAGAAGAGCTGGTCCCTGCCTTTGCGATTGCTTCCGTTGTCTGGTCTTCTCATGATGCTCAACATCTACTTTGAGCCTGCGAGACCCAAACTTCCATCCTTCACCCACCGTGAATCCATTTCTGATTTCTCACAACCAAAATAGTCCTTCTCAACAGAGAAGAGGAAATTAGGTATCTACTATGAAACTATGGGGTTACAAGATGGCTCGGCAGGTAAAACTTCGCAAGCTCGGCATGCATCGAGTCCCTAAACCCATAGTGAAAAGAGAGAGCTGACCCCTGAAGCTGTCCTGTGACCTACACATGTTCTCCGTGGTATGTGGGGTGTGTGTGTATGTGTGTGTGTGTGTGTGTGTGTGTGTGTGTGTGTGTGTGTAAATTTCCATAGTGTGTATGTATATATATATATATATATAAATACACATTTTTAAAATACAAAATTAAAAGAAAATCTCAAGTGTGTAGTTTAAAGAATGTATCATTGGCAAGCTTCATTGCTACAGTAAAAGAGTCAAGCACTCAAAGGAGGAGAGGTTTGCTTTGGGTTACGGTTTGTTGTTTGGCCCTCGCTGTAGGTGTGCGGTGGCAGAACATTATAGAAGGGAGACCATGGCAGAGCACAGCTGCCCAGTTTCCAGCAGCCGGGATATTGAGAGAAGGGAAGAATATTGAGAGGAGGGCTGGGACAATACATAGCTCTTCGATTGTCTTCCTCCCTCCCTCCCTTTCTCCCTCTCTCCTTCCCTCCTTCCCTCCCTCTCTCCCTTCCTTCCTTCCTTCCTTCCTTTCTTCCTTCCTCCCTCTCTCCCTTCCTTCCTTCCTTCCTTCCTTCCTTCCTTCCTTCCTTCCTTCCTTCCTGTCTATCTTTCTTTCTTCCTTTATTTTTTCCTTTTCTTTTTTTTTCAGGGTATCTCTGTGTAGTCCTAGATGTTTTGGAATATGCTCTGTAGTAGACTAGTCTGACCTTGAACTCAGAGATCTGCCCGCCTCTGTCTCCTGTGCTAGGACTAAAGGCATGTGCCACCACCCGCCTGGCTCATTACACAGTGCTTAAGGGCCTGCTCTAAGGGCTCCCCCTGAGAGGCCTACTTTCTCCAATAAGGCCCACAGCCTAAAGTCTGTACCACTTTTCAGGAATGCCATCCGAATTTGAAGACACCAGTGGGTTGATCCCACCTCTAGCTACACTGAGGATGAAGCTTTGGGGGACACTTGCATCCAAAGGTAAGAATGGGTAAGGAGACTGAGATTTGCTTGATTTTGTGTGTGTGTGTGTGTGTGTGTGTGTGTGTGTGTTCAAGGTCTTCAGTCCCCCATCACTGCCCCCATGCTCACTGTCAGGGTGGAGCAGCCTCAGGGCTGGAACGTCTGGCATCTTCTTCTCACACCCACCGCCTGTTCTCAGCTTCATTCAGCCCTGCAACCCAAGCAACAGGGTTAACAGTACGAGGTTTTACCACTGAAGAATGTTTTCAGTTCACAGACCCCAGGTCATATATGAAGAACACTGATGAAGCTGGTGAATTCGCTATTCTCTTCATTTGTTATTGGAGAGCACTGTGCTATGGGCTATTTAAAAATGGTCATTTAATCCGCAGAAAGCCACTGCCAGAAGCTTCACAGCCAGACATCTTTTTTCTTTTTTCTTCTGTCTGCCTTTCTTTCTTTGTTTTATCTTTTTTTTTTTTTAATCATGTGCTGGTTTGAATATACTTAGCCCAGGGAGTGTGGCACCATTAGGGGGTGTGGCCTTGTTGAAGGAAGTCCGGAGAAGGAAATGGGCAGTAAGACCCTCTTCCTAACTATCTGGGAGTCAGTCTTCTCCTAGCAGCCCTCAGATGAAGATGTAGAACTCTCAGCTCCACCTGCATCATGCCTGCCTGGACATTGCCCTGCTCCCATCTTGATGATAATGGACTGAACCTCTGAACCGGTAAGACAGCCCCAATTAAATGCTGTCTTTATAAGAGTTGCCTTGGCCGGGCGGTGGTGGCGCACGCCTTTAATCCCAGCACTTGGGAGGCAGAGGCAGGCGGATTTCTGAGTTCGAGGCCAGCCTGGTCTACAGAGTGAGTTCCAGGACAGCCAGGGCTACAAAGAGAAACCCTGTCTCGAAAAACCAAAAAAAAAAAAAAAAAAAAAAAAAAAAAAAAAAACCAAAGAGTTGCCTTGGTCATGGTGTCTGTTCACAGAAGTAAAACCTGAACTAAGAGACTTTTATATATGAATAATTTTTTAACTTACAATATATGACATCATTTTCTTTTCTTTTCTTTTTTCAACAGAACAAGACTTTATTTAAGTTTGGAGGCTGGGAAGATGAAATGGCTCAGTGTTTAAGAGCACTGCTTGCACCCACAAGGCAGCTCACGTTGTCCAGCTTCAGGGGATGATTCCTTCACCTGGATTCAGAAAGCACATACATGAAGTAAAAAAAATGAAGCGAACGCTGCCTGACCAAAGAGCACTGGTGCCTGGAGACTCTAGACAGGCATTTCTGCTCCAGGCCTGTGTGCCCGCCAATCAGGGAAACTAACCTGGCTTAGCTAGCACAACCAAAGAAGCCCAAGAGCATCTAGCTAACAATTGTTTACACCGATTTGAAGGTTAATCTATTTTACCCAGAATTATGATAGTACACAGGCATGGTGTGTCACGTGCGGACTATGCACACATGAGCCTTTAGTGTCAATGCACACTACCAGCACACCTCAGCTTCCGGGAGATGGAGGCCCACACCCTTGGCATGCTAATAGCCAGTTTGAGCTGACAGTCTGTTAAAACCGAATCGAGCCCTCCCCCAGTCTAATCACATACAGTGTCTATTACAGTAATTGATCGGGATCCGTGAGCGGTGCCCACAGGAGGTGACACCATTTTCAACTTCCCTTGTTCCCCCTTGAGCGCATCCCATGCAGCCTCCCTTTGCTCTCATTCAAAGTCATGGCCTCTTTTTCTTTGATTATTCTTACCTGTGTGTGTGTGTGTGTGTGTGTGTGTGTGTGTCTGTGTGTGTCTGTGTATGTCTGTATACACACAGACACACACAGACACACACACAGACACACAGACACAGACACAGACACACACACACACACACACACACACACACACACTTCTTTTCAACCTGCTCAGTCTGTATATATGTGTTCCAAGAGGACCATGTCATTCCTCTCCCCCACCTCCGAGCAGTCCTTAGCTGGTTGTAGCTCTCTGTATAGGGCTGAGGCCTTCTGGGCTTCCCCCTTCCATGTTGGCACGCCTATTGGTGTTATTCTTGTTCAGATCATGTTGAGCCAGCCATGTTAGTGGGACTTCATGTGTGTAGTTCCTGAAACTTCTAGGAAACGCCACCTCAGAGCACACTTCCTGTCCCTCTGGCTCTCATAGTCTTTCTTCTCTGTCTCCCACAGCCATCCTGCGCCTTTGGCACAGGAGTTGTGCTGTGGTTGGATCAGTTGAGCCCGGACGGCACAGCTCTGCATATTGATCAGTTGTGGTTTTCTGCAACGGTCTCACACAGCCAAACATTTCCAGCCCCTCGAATGAGCAATAGCCCCAAGGAAAATTGAGAGAGGGGGAAGTCCAATTGCCATTTGGGGGAGACACTGTGAGTAAGGGGATTGTGAGCGGAGAAGGGCCTCGTGCTCTCCGGGAAGAGAGTAACATACTCCAGACAGCGCCTGCCGAATCAGCTCTTGGGCTGACCTCTGAGCTCTGGCCTTCTCTGGTTTTAGATGCCGTCACCTTGGGTATGGAAGCCTTCATCACACTCTCTCTGAGGGATCAGTGCGTGTCACAGTGGCGCGGTCTTGGCACCCAATCTCACAAGACTATTTCCTCACCTGTAAAATCAGATTGGAAACACCAACTATTTCTCAGTTTTCCAAAAAGCTGGAGCCAGTAGTATGTGTAAGTAGACCAGGAGGCAGAAGACTCAGAGAAGAGTTCTGTCTGGTCTAAAAGCAGGCTATTTGCTGAGTTCCTTGCTCTTGGGGGACGAGTCTGTTCTTATGAGGCCCCCAGCTGATTGGACAGGACTACCCAAGTCCTGGAGTGTATACTTCTTTACTCTGTCTATTGGTATAGATTTTAATGTCATCTGACATCCTGAACGTTAAACCAAATATCTAAGCATTCTACTCAGCAAGTTGACATAAAATTAATCATCACAGCTGGTCCCAGTGGGCAGGCTTGGGAGATGTAATTAGTCAGGAAATCAGAGAAGTCTCTCTGTTCTGAAAGCTTCTCTCCCACAATGAGGGACTCTGTGGGCCGTCCTTGTACCCCCGGGCAAGAGTGCTGGCACTCCGTGAGCTCAGCGGCCCCTGGGCAGATCCTTGGTCTTTCCTCGGTCTGTCTGTCTAAGCTGATGCTCTTCCTCCCAGTCACCCCCAGGTGCACCCCAGCCAGCCCTCAGGTGAGGAGGACCGAGAGGGCCTGGAGTTGCCTGACACTAGATACTTCCTTCCTGCCTGGATTAAGGAAGTACTGTCAGCATCGTGTCCGTGTTTACCAAATTAACAAATGGACTTCAAGTCAAACACTAGGTGATTTGTGAGATGGATTTCTCAACAGTGTGCCAGCTGAGGGCTCGCTCGCAGGTGCCGGGTTGTTTGCCATTTCTTGGACTCCTGAATTTGACATCATGTCAGTTTAAGGTGCTCTTTATGGAAAGCTGTGGCCCTGCCATTCCTCAGGCGGGGCGGAGAGCTCCCAGACAGGTGTTCTGAGTTCAGCTGGAGCACTGCTTCGCTTTGGGGCAAGCTGCTTTCTTCCAGCCCCAACAGACACAAATATTCTTGGTCAGTGGCTCCAGAATGGAAAATAAAGTGTGTTGAAACACTTTGCTTCCCACTGGGCATCTCCACCAAGGGTCGAGCAGGGCCTCCAGCCAGGCACTGGCTCTCTGCTAACTGTGGCAAAGACAGCAGAGAGGGCAAGGCCCCAGCGCCTGGACTTGCTGTCCTCGGATGCGTGTTGGCATCCTGTCCACACCTGGGAGGCCGCTGCTTCTTTGCCTTGGCACTTAGAGAGTGCCTCAGGGTCTGTGGCTGCTCCACTACTGGGGTCCATGGTCTTCATACCTCTCCTGGGGAAGACCACCAAGGAACACACTGCTCAGGATGTGAGCCTTTGTGCAGCCGAGAGATGAATGTCTCTGGTAGAGCAGTCTTCTGGGCTCCATTTTGTGGCCGATAGTTTGTTAAATGCTATTTACTTTGGAAAGGCATTCAGAGGGTAAAAGAGTGTCCTAGCACCTTCCCCCAGCCCCTCTGCAGTAAAGCAGTCATCTGAAATGCAGAAACTTACCTCAAGCCTCTTTCTTTCCTTGGCTCACTGGACAGTAAAAAAGCTGGTTTAACTGAATTGACCAGTTGTTTGATGACTCAATCAGTCAGCAAATACTTGTTTTGTGAAGCCTCTGTGCAAAGCACTCGGTGTTTGATTAAATTGTTTGATGAAACAGAACAAACAGACGTGTCTTCTGGGCCCCGGGTAGACAGCAGCTCTGCTCGCCGTGCGCCACTAATTACCCTCCCACACTAATTACAGATCTGAGCTCAGACCCAGCTCTTTCCCTTGAACCCAAAGCTAACCCTGGAAATCTGGTAATGCAATTACTGAGCTTGTTTCAACACGTTGGGGAGAGGCCAAGAGGGGAGAAAGAAAAAAAGAGAGAATGTGAGTTTGTCCCATTTATGAACCCCACAATGAGTGAGGGTTACCAAAAAAAAAAAAAAAAAATACCCTCTAGACCCAGGGATAATACAAGCAGGTCTGTAACAGCATGGTCTGGTGTCTGAGATCTGGCTTTGAAAAGGAGCCGGAACCAGCTTTCTTAAGTGGCCTTTAATGTGTTCCTGTGGGCTTAGGGTTTTTATTAGCTTAGTTTTTAATTGATGTCACAACTCAAAGTCAGGAGCATACTTTAAGAAGGAGCAAAGAATGAAAACACTAGGGAAACACATGAAACAACCCAAATTCTAAACCACAACAGTGAAAACCCGTGTCTTGCTTTACACATCATCTCGGTGTTAGGCATTTGATCTCTCAGACATGCTTGTCATACCCACGTATTTTATAATCCAATATGTTCAGGCAAGAATTTTGGTGCAACCTGCCAAGAGTGATCCTGAACTTTCCTTGACACTTTAAAGAGCACGTAATGTGTTGAGGGGTACGGGGAGTGACCGATTTGGTGGGAAGCTTTAACCCTTTCATTTAGGTCTAAGAATCCTTTGCAGATAGGCCTTGCTTGAGAATGGAGCCCAGAGAGGACCTGCCACAGGTACTGGTGACAACCAGGACTGAGTGCTGACAGACACGGCATCCACTGTGGCCCTCACATGCCTGCGTGCCACTAGGGCTCTGGACTAGACTTTCCTTTGAAGAAGCCTTCATGGGGGAAATGGCATCCTATTTCTTTCTGCCATGGGAATCCCCAGGACTATTTAGACAACCCAACCCAGCAGGCTCAGAGCCTTGTCTGCACATTGAAATCACTTGGAATGCTTAAGATAATAAAAGAAAATAGCAGAAACAACAAAGAAACAATAGATGAAAATCAATGTTGAGTCTGACCCACTACTAACCAACTAGAATCCCTGGAGCAGCCCTCGGTGATGAGACTACACTCCCTGGTGACTCTCGTGGACAGCTGACTATAGCTCAGCTTCCCATTATATAGATGAGGAAGTTGAGGCTGGTCTTTAGAGGAGACGGCCAGTGTCTGGACACCTGTGAATGCCTCCAGAGTGCTCATCCCTTCCCTGCTTGCAGGGAGAGCTTGCTGTTAATAAGCATCCAGCCTCAGAGGTGTGGTCAGGTAGAACTAATGGCTACAGTAGTCATCAATGTGCAGGCAGGAGCTAAGCTTCTTAACATCAGAGCTAACCCCAGGAGAGGTGCAAACCCTGATGGAGAGAAGGAAGCAGTGGAGTTGGTGTTAGAGAAGAGGCCAGTGACGGAGGGAGAGGGGCGCACTGAAAGGCAAAAGATGCAATTATACCTTGGCGACTGGAATGAGTGATGCCTTATTATGCCCTTTGGTGAGGTTAAAATGAAAAGCTTGAAGTGACTAGGTGTGATGGAGCCCTGTTTTGATTGGTTGGTGCACCCAAGTCATAGCAACGTTTTAAAATGTCTTCCCTTCTCCACATCCTTGGATGAATGGTATCTATCCTGGCCTTGAGCGCTTCATTTTAAGATATGGATTTTGGGGAGTTTTGAGGAGAAAAAAGCAGACATGATTGCTGGTGGGGTGGTGTCTTAGTCAGGGTTTTATTGCTGTGAAGAGACACCATGACCCAGGCAACTCTTGTAAAGGACAACATTTAATTGGGACTGGCTTTCAGGTTCAGAGGTTCAGTCCATTATCACCATGGCAGAAAGCATGACAGTGTCCAGGCAGACATGGAGCTGGAGAAGCTGAGAGTTCTACATCCTGATCCAAAGGCAGTCACAGCTTGAGTACTAGGAACCCTCAAAGCCTGCCTCTTTGACGACACACCTGCTCCAACAAGGCCACACCTCCTAATAGCGCCACTTCCCATGGGCCAAACATATCCAAATCACAAGTGGTGAGCAGTCAGCCACAGGCGGGCAAAGAACGGTCAGGTCAATGCTAATAAAAGTCCCACATTCTCAGGGATCCAACCAGGGACTCCTTCTGACCCTGCCTGTTGCTGTCCACAGCAGTGCTACCTTGCTCATGGCCCATGCACTGCTGTGGCCTCTGCTGCTACACCAAGAGTATCCTTCCAGATCTCTGAACAGACAGACTCCACTGTGCCTAACGTGAGGCTCATAGGAAGCTCAGCTCAAACTCCCAGCCTATAAAAATACCGTGCCGGAAGAGCTAAGATGCCTCTTCTTGGGTTTATCTTTATTTGAAGTGATCTCTCTGTGCCTTGTGCATGCTCTCAGAGCACGTAGCTCTGAGATGACGTTCATCTGAGCAGACGAACAGCTTGAAAAGCCGAGCGAGCATCAGATTTACTGACTCTGACGCTGTGTGACCTTGGGCCCGTCTCTTCTTCTCATCGAATGGCCGTTGGTTCACTGGACAGCTGTGCTTAAGGAGATAACCCGAATGAAGGGCTTAGGATGAAGCCAAAGACAACACCACCATGTTTTTGTTTTTAATTGTCATAAAGGAAGAATTTGGGAGTCTTATTCTGTGGACTTGCAAAATCTGTTAGCACTTGTCTTTTTGGTGAAGTATTTCTTGGGCGTTGACTGAGGTGTCCCTAACTTGCCGTGTGCTGAAATGGCGTGGAGACAGACTGTGAGCGTGGAAACCATGTGGTGACAGCTTCCTTCGCCTTCCAGCTGCCCAGAGGAGTGGAACCAGATCTGCAAGAACCTAGAGATCTGGCTTCTTCCAGAAGACTTGACTGCCTTAGCAAATGCATGGAAACTTTGCATTCATTTTGTGTTTTTAAATGTATCTGTGTCTTCCCTAGCAGTAACTCCTCTGGACATACATGATGCGTGTCCATTGCATGCTAGGCATGTCTATATGAGTGTGGAAGTCTGGGTTGAGAGGCTTGAAGTTAGCACGTTGGAATGTCATGTTGGCTCCTCCTATGGGATCCTTCCGGGAAAGGAAGCAAGAGGGAGGGGCCGGCTATGCAGCAATGCTCTCCAACCCCTCCCATTCCCCTCCCCTCCCCACCTTCAAGGAAGGAGACAGAGCCAGCAACATGAGGCAATGGTGACTTTGCCCTTGAAAGCTGGTGGCTTTTGTGCTCAGTGGACCTGCTGGGTATGACTCTCTGGGCTCCAGGCTGGGGGCTCTGGGCCTGCTAGGCCCCAGGGAGGCCAAGACCTGAGACGTGGAACGTGTCGTGGTGGCTCCGTGGTTGCTGTGTGCTGAAATGGCGTGGAGATAGACTGTCAGCATGGAAATCATGTAGTGACAGCTTCTAGACCTTTCCAGCTCTTAAGGAGCTGACAGGCCTCGACTAATAAATAAGGCAAACAAAGGCTTCAGAGCTGGGAGAAGGTATGCTGGAATTCTTCCTTTAATATTTCCTTATTCGTGATGTGCCACGGAGCTAAGCCTGGTCTCACATACGAGGGTAGCAGCTCCTACCTAGCATTTAATATCTCCTGAGGAGAGCGGCTGAGCTGGGAATCCAGACAGCTCCCTCTGCTGGCCAGGGAGCTGGCCACCTCTTTGGAAGTTCGTGGCCCTCAAGGCTGAATCTTTGAGGTTGAATTCCAAGTTGTGTACCTGCTTGAGGGCCAGTCATGGTTACCCTGTGGCTTTTTCTGGTCTGCGCTTCAACACTGCAATGCTCTATCGCCCAGTTCCCTGCCCCATCCCAGGGTTTGGGTCCAGGTCTCCAAAGCTCTGGCTCCTCAGTTCCACCTTCTCAGGGGTTCAGCCCCTACCCAATGCGCCCCAGTCTAGCTCCAGAAAAGCTGCCACGTTTTTCTTTTACTTTACTTTCTTTTTTTTTTTTTTTTTAACTGCAGTCCCCGGATTGCTTTGCCCTCTGCAGACCCCGCAGTCCCTCCCCCCACGTCCCCTTACCCCCTTCACAAGGCGAGGACAGCAGTGGCACTGTATTTCTGTGCCATTACTTGCCAAGACAAATGGCCTGTTTGCCTTTTGGGGTGCAATTTAAAAGCCATTTGTCTAGTGGTAATAACTGGAAATGGACTTCCGCTGTTGGACCCTACGACTTCCTGTATGAGCAGTGCTGGTGGTGTGTGGCCCGCCCCAGGACTGGCTGGCCAGGCTGTTTCAGAACCTTATTGTTTTCACGGGAGGAAGTGTGGAGGGACCGGAAGTGCGAGCGGCCATAAGCTCCAGTGGTACTGAGGGAAGCCAGACAGGCGGGCGGGCTCACCCTTTAGCGGCAGGAGTAAGAAATTGGTTGGGGTGGGCAGCGTCAAGAAGGACAGTGCCACCAGTCCGGATCCCTTGCAGCCTTCAAAGACTGGCCTGCATGCTGGCTCTGTAGGTAAATTTGAGCCTTCTGGCTTTGGCACACCTCAGAAATGAAATTTCTCAGACAACAGACATTTTTTTTTCTCTCTTTAGGCAACAAAGCTTCTATTTTACTCACTGGAGAGCTGCAATTTTTAAAAAGGTATTACTTGTGTTTTCTCTTCAGCAGGCACAGCAGAGACTGTCTTGGCTATACGTTTCTTCACTATATGCTGTTTTACAATGACATCCTTGCTACAGTCTAGATGTGGAAAGTCCCCCATGGACTTTCAGTACTTGGTCCCTAGTGAGTGGTGCCCTTGAGGTAGGTTATAGAACACCAGGGGCTTAGCTGGTGGGTGGAGGCTTATAAAGGCAGGCCTTGGGGATTATAACCCTCCCAATTCCGGATCTGCCATTTTAAGACTTTGCTGCCACGGATGGAACCCTAATCGTCACAGGGACTATTCCCTCTGAGCTGTGCACCAAGATAAATTTTCCCCTCTTAAGTTGTTTCTGTGGAGTATTTTAGTACAGTGAGTGACAAGACAAGTTAGGAAATAGTCACCCTACCTGTCCTAGTATTTATATCATTTTTTCTTATCCAAATGATATAAATATACTCACTCAGTGGTCCTTCCTGTGACTGTGAGGAATGACACAGAAGACACTGGCATTGAAATTAAAGCACCAGGATGGCCTCTTCCCGTGGTAGATTCAGGTGGGCACTGACTTCCAGAGTGTGTTACAATGTTTTTGTTTTTAGTTATAATAATTATTATCTATGTGTATGCATGATATGGGGTAGGTTGCACACATGTGCCACAGCGTCGTGTGTGGAGGTGAGAGGACACCTCCGTGGAACCTCTTCTCCTACCTTTATATGGATTGCAAGGACCGAAATCTGGTCAAGAGGTTTGCACAGCACATGTCAGGTCCTTCACATCCATCGATGAAGACTCCAAAGTAAAGCAGCCACAGCCCAATGCTGCTTTCTGCTAAACAGGCTTCCCGACAAGGAGAGCCAATCGCCTGCGGGGTGGCAGCCCCCTATTCTGGTGCTGGACTCATACCTTACCTCAGCTGGCTCCCATGCTCATGCTCAGAGGTCGTTCTTGGTCAACAGAGGAAGATGCTCAGGCTAAAGGAAGCAGCATCGCACAGAGTGCGCGCCGTGGGCGGGCAAGGCAGGGGGGCTAACACGGCTGGCACTAACTGCACAGCTCTGGCTATTTCTATTATGAAACATCAGCTACCCATCACCCCTGTAATGTGTCACGATGATGACAATATGGGCCATCTGTTGGGGTCCACCGAGGGTCACCAGCCACTCTCTTTTATGGTAGGCTGATGGTCACTGGCTGGCCCAGGCTGCCCTCATTCGGACCAACAAGGATGATCACTTCTGCTCTGCCCATCGTTGCGTTTGTCAACAAGCCACCCTGAGAGTGGCCGTGTGACAGTGGCACAGGTAGAAGAGAGAGGGGAGCTACCAATCACTCCCTGAGGCTCAGCTTAGAAACTGGCTTCCCGTCCTCTCATCATCTCTGCTGGAGATAAGTGTTTGAGGTAGAGTATGGTAGAGGCGGGCCTGTGCAAGCCACGCAGTAAGAAAGCCTGCAAGTTTACGATGGAATGGTTCGGGTCTATGGCTAAGGGATGAACTGGGGCCATTAGACCTAGCTATCAGGCACAGGCAAGAGCTGCCTTAGTCGGAGGGTCTTATTTGGGACATCCAACTAATATTTCTAGGGTCTTCATTTTATCTGGGTGAGATGGGGAAAAGAAAGTTTAGGGGATCAAATGGGGAGGGGGTAGCTGATATCCCTTTAACTAAAATAATCTCAGTCTGCAGGTATAGGTTTTACAATGGAGAAAAATGTTCTATTCTTAGTCATTGTTGGCTGCCGAGTATATGAAAGGTTAAGGTTCATTTATTACAGTTCCCAGTGCCTTCAATATTTCATTGTGCATTGAATATATATATATACATATATATATGTATATGTATATGTATGTATATGTATATATATATATATATATATATATATATATATGAGGAATAGTGTGCATTTTTCAGCTTTTTAAAATGAGACTCTTTTTATGTGTCCTGCTAGTGAACAGTTCTTAGGAAAGAAATGTTCTGAGAAACCCATGTGCAGGCTGGGAGCAGATGGCTTTAGGCTTACTCTGTCGCTGCTTTTTCTCCATGCTATTTTGTAGCAGACCATCTATCCTGGAGCTGCTTAGGGAAGGAGAGACTTTGGGTCATTGTTTTCCATCCCAACACAAAATACACCCACTTTGTGACCCCCAAAGGAAGTAGACAACAGAACTCTCGCCAGGGATGTCCCGGGCCATGGCTCTCATGAGTCCCAGCTACCTTAGTCCGCTGTACTGCCAGGCGCTGTGACTCAGATGCCAGGCGTGGACAAGAACTAGAGGACAGCGTCTCTCGAGCACAGTTCTGGGCTCAGGGCGAGTCATTTGTCCCTCTGCTATTCACTGCCCACCGGGAGGGATCCTGGTTCTTTGTGCTTGAGAACCCTGCAGGCCTTTCCTTTGGGTAACTGCTGTGGTATGAAGTCACAGGCCGATGTGCAGCTCAAACGAGAGGGCCTTTGCCAAGCTTGAGGAAGGACCCGTGTGGAGGAGTTCCTCGGTCTGGTACGCAGGACAATATTACTGCTTCCCAGTCCTTGTTCCAAGACTTGTGTGGATATGAAATAACAACATCAGGGCATGAATATGAAGAACAGAGAAGTCGGACTTTTCCTGGCTGGACTGAGTGAGTTTTTGGTTCTTCCGTTTTCATGGTGTTCTTCTGAGTACTGCTGACCCTGTGTGCTTTGGCTGCCCACACCTGAGAATCTTTGTTTCCTCAGAGCTCAAAGGTGAGGATACCACTTGGGCTTCCTTTTAATTTCACAGAGGAGGCTGGTCCCTGAGTGTGGTCCCCCTGTCCAGCCTCCTAACTTTGGAGCTCTACGTAAGGATCTCTGATACGAATTCTCTGTTCTCATTACAAACCACCCGGCCTGCTTGAAGTTCAGGAGCGAATGAGATTCTAGTAAAGGAATGCTGCTGCTATCTTTAGTAGGGTTGGAAAGGT
The DNA here is from genome assembly GCA_964023405.1 of Apodemus agrarius. NCBI lineage: Eukaryota > Metazoa > Chordata > Mammalia > Rodentia > Muridae > Apodemus > Apodemus agrarius. Next base: position 132,496,587 of record OZ030011.1, on the reverse strand, counting down.
CTTCCCATCCATCTCTGCCCCTGACCTACATACACGGCCCTGGGATTCACAAGCACCGTGTGTGTGTGTGTGTGTGTGTGTGTGTGTGGTATTGACCAATACTCTCTCTAGAACACTGTGCTCATTTACATAACACATTTCTTGGGTGTATATGTATGAGGCTGTACTGGAATTGAATTTGAAACCAACAAATTTTATTTCTCCGTTAGTTATCCCCTTCCCACTGGAGGGCATATGGCACTTTAGAAACAATCTCTCTCTCTCTCTCTCTCTCTCTTTTTTTTTTTTGGTGGCCTCTGACTTTCTTCCTTACTAGGAGAAAGCGCACCCTGTCCCAGGGAACCTAGCAGGTGGCCCCAGGTGTCCTTGCCCCACAGTTCTCCTTTTCATCCTCTGTCCTCTGGCAGCGGCTGACTTAGGAGCCCAGTGGACAGAATGTCCCACACCTTGCTCTGTGTTCAGGCTTCTGAGCCCTTTCTTACAATTCTCCTGGGGGGAGGGCTCCTTCCGAATTGATGAACACCCAGAGATTTTGTCTCTTTGTGGGACTTCTCAGAAGCTAAGAGGGAGGGAATCTTTCCCCGCTCACAAGCAGGCTTGTGTTAAAGACTGAGTTAAAGAGCAGTAAGGCAGAACTCTAATTAGCTCTCATCAGCTTGTCCCCTGAAGGAAATCCGCGGCTCTTTCCCCAGCTCCATCCTGCTCTCCCCCGCCCCCTCCACGTGTCATGACCCCGGCAGTAGACAAGTTCAGTTCCCACAGGTGCACGGCCCACTCTGCTAAGTGAAGGAGTAGAGGTGATGAGAGCCGATCTCCTGCTCAGAAAACAGGAAGCGAGCTGGATAGATTGACTTGATAGGGAGCTATCAGCCTGCGCTCAGCTCACGCTGGGGCTCTTATCGCTGCCAGTCATCAGCGCTCTGGCGAGCTCATGAATAATGCATTTCCCAGTGATTTCCTTCCTCATTTGCTAGCTGGAGGCAATATTGATTGAAATAAAAAAGAAAAAAAAGGTCTACATTGCTAAGCTGTGTTGTGGTAATTTTTACTTAAGATGACTTGGAGCCAGAACATACATATATTTATCTCTACGCGCGTGAGTTGGTGTCTCTTGCCGATGGTAACGGTATTTATTTAAGGGGCACCAGAGCTTCTGCGCAAGTGCTTTGCAAATGAAGCCTTGGTCAGAGTTAGAGCCCACAACAGTTGCCGGGCGACGGTCCAGGATGGTGAATCAGAGTGGGAGGTGAACTTGGGGAAGGACGAAGGCGGTGGGAGTGGTGGAGACAGAGGTAGGCTGGGAGGAGGTGGACCCAAGGATGAGAAGGTGCCCTGGGCGGAGGCAGTGGCCGGCCAGAGGTCTGGGACCAAGGCAGCACCACTGGTGGGAGCTGGGATTGAAACGGGAGTCCAGCAGGCACCGCCCATAGAGCGTCTGAAAAGGTTGATTATAAATGGAGCCTTTCCCCAAAATAAGTTTGGGTTGAATTAAGAGTGAAAGAACAAAAAGTTTACCTAAACAATCAGCAGAAGCATTGGGTGGGGGAGGGGCGCTGTGGATTTTGGGCAGGTCATGTAAATAGATCATATTGACGGGACCCTCAAAACCTCAGAGGGTCATATAGATAAAGAGGCCCAGGGTCTTGATGACTAACGGTAAGCGTGTTGAAGCCTGTGGACAGAACTGACCCAAGCCTCAGCCAGCCTTTACCCCCGTTCACTCCCCCCCCACCGTTCACACCCCTCCCCCCTTCACACCCCCTCCCCCAAACTGCTTCCCTCTAGATCTTTGCTGATGGTGCCTTCTCCACCTCTGTCATTTGTACAGCCCCAGAGAATAGAAACTTGAGCCTGGAGAGACTGAAAAACAAGGGGTGGGGGAAGATGGGGGAGGGGGGAGCGTCACCCTCTTTCAACACCAAGCAGGCAGTTAGACTGCAGGAACTTTCTCTGGAGCTTTTAGAGTGTGGGTGTCAGGGAAGCACAGCCACTGAATGGTCTGGGAGGAGAATTAAGTTTCGTTCAGAAAACTCTCTTCAGCAATCTCTGGAAGCTTGTGTGACAATATAATTAAGTGGGAGGCTGTAACTGCCTGTCACACTGGAAGTGTGCTGCGTGCCTGAGGTGGGGGTGGATGTCAGGCCTGCCTCAGCCTGGCTACTCCAGGTATGTGCTTCTCTGTCAGCCACAAATGAAGGGAACAGAGGCGCCTAGCCAGGAACTAGCCAGCAGGTAAAGATGGCAGCTACGGACCAGCCCAACAGCCAGAGCCACCGGCATCTGGTCCCATCTGCTCTAAGCTCAGCTTGGCAGTGCCCCACCCAGGTCATTTCAGCCCCTCTGCAGAATTACCCACAGGTCACTGTCACACACTCTTGCCTCTTGGATGTGGAGGCTGTGCAGTTAGGAGGCTGTGCATGCCCACAGCAGGGGTCTGACACAGCAGTTCTCCCCTTCCCCTGATTTGGGTGCTCATTCGTGACAACCCCCTGCCCCAGCCCCTCCAAGACCCCTCACTGTTCATTGCAGGCTCACCCATGTTGCTCTTTCCCAGGAGCACCTGGACCCCGGCGCATCCTTCAGGAATCAGCCCCACCTCCCCCACCGCTGTCTCAGTTAGGGTCACTATTGCTGTGATGAAACACCGTGACCAAAAGGAACCCGAGGAGGACAGGGTTGATTTCACTGACAGTTCCATGTGACAGTTCATCCGTCAAAAAGCAGTGAGGGCAGGAGCTCGCAGGGCGGCACCTGGAGGCAGGAGCCGATTCTCAAGCCAGGCTGCCCACTGCCTTGCTCCTCACGACCTTGCTCAGCCTGCTTTCTGACAGAACCCGGGACCACCAGCCCAGGGATGGCACCGCCCACCACCCAGGCTGGGCCCGCCCATCAATCACTAACTAAGGAAATGCCTGGCACCTAGACCTCATAGAGGCCTTTTCTCAATTGAGGCTCCCTCCTCTCTGGATAAGTCTCGCTTGTGCCAAGTTGACCTGGAAGTAGTCAGCACACTTCCCAAAGGCAGGATGGGCAGTCTTCACGACCTTGCTCCTGGCTCTCAGAGGCCCCTGTCCTGTCACAGTGGAAGGGACTACACAAAAGACCTTTTCTAGGAGACAGACTATAGGCTCATGGAATCTGGGAACATGGCTGCTTCAGCTCCGAGTTGTTCTCATAGACAATCTATCTAGTATCACGTATCGCCAGCCTTGCTTGTTCAACGTGCAAGTGAAGGGCGGACTTTCTTCTTGTCCCGTGTGGAAAGTGCTCGATGGCTCTATTCACTCAAAAGTGTTTTCCTACCTGGGGCATCTACTTTGGAAGGAACAGCCTTAAAGAATAAGTTAGCCCAAGGAAACACGTCTTTGTGGTATAGGGCGGTTGGTAATTCAGGCCAGGCAGCAAAGAAAGCCCTCTCGACTTTTCCGTTTCCAGTCTTCTCCTGGCTCAGCACACTGAGGTTGCCGGTGGTCCCTGATGAAGTTGGTCTCGGCCAATCACGTTTTTCTGATGGTCATGGCGCCCCTGGCGCTTTGTCTTGTACTGACAGTCGATACCCTCCTTTCCTTGCTGCACAGGGTGGAAAGCTTGAAGCCAGAGCAGCCCCCAGGGCTCGGGAGGAAGATGTTGGCAGGGAAGACTTGTGACCTCTGCAGAGCACTGGGTGCAGGCATCAGTGCCAGCTTTTGGAAACTGCCCCAGGAGGAAAGGGGCGCCACTCGATCATTCCTCTGCAAATGTCAATTGTAGAAACAAGAGTTCCGTATTTCCAAAGACAGAAGAATGGAGACTTGTCCCCCATCTCCCAGGTGTGTACTTAGGTGTTGATGGATGACCCCAACATGGGTTTGTTATAGAAAAAGTCTGTGCGGAAGGCAGAAAGCTTGGATCTGGCAACGCGGTCTGACGACGGGCCTCTGAGGCGGAGGCCCAAGCTCGGCTCAGCGGTTTACGGTCACTGATGTCCCCCACCCCGGGGTGGGGGAATTTGGGTCCTGGTTGTTTCCAGTCTTACTCACTGAGGTTGCTCTTTTCTTTGGCTTGGTTTGGGCGGTGGGGATGGCTTTTAAAAATCTTTTTGGTCAGAAGAACAAATGATAAGCCTGTCTCCTCCCTAGGCAGGAGTCTGAGAGGAAGAGTTAGTGGTCTCACCAGTCTGGAAGGAAAATTTAAGGAGAAGCACCCACACACTTGGGGTACCCACCTTGGGGAGTATCTATGCTCGCACCAAGGGTGACCCCAATACTGACTCCTGCCTCACCTTCTTCTTTCCTCCAAGCCAGCTGCTCTTTCCTGGCCGACTAGACAGTGGAGCCCTTTGTTTAAAAGGAGGTGAAATGATTCCACATCCAAAGCGACACATACAAAAAAAAAAAGAGTGAAAAATTAAGCCAGGCTAAGCTAAAAACAGTGTGTTCTGCTTGGACTCCTGAAGGCCTCTCTCCTTGCAAGGCTAGCTGCAAGCAGAGAGTCAGCCAGAGAAATTGGTACTTTGTGTTTTGTGTGCTGTAGAAGGAAAACCATGCTGCAGGGAAAGGGTTAAAATTTAGCTTCCTTAGTCAAGAACCGAGAGAGAGCCAGGCACGTTCAGTTTCAGCCAGGAAGAAAGACAAGTGTTTGGTTAGTAACTAGATAGGGCCAGAGCGGGTTTCTGGCCTCCGGTCGGTTGGTCCCTCTGCAGGTTGAACATTTGGAGATGGCCCAGCTCTCACGATTGTTTGAAGGTGGAACAGAGGCAGGCGGCCCGGGAGCCAGGGCCCGCTCAGTGCTACACACTGCTTCACACAGAGGGAGAGGGAGATTCTGATCAGATTGTCCTAGTGACACAGCCAAAACAAGGGTGAGTGACAGGTGGTCTCCCCTCCCCCATGCCTCTTCTGGAGAGCCAGGTCAGGGTTTAGAAGCCAGTCCTAGCCAGTGCTGGGCTCACCTGCTGTTTTGGATCCTTCTAGGCTAGAATGGACCTATAGACCATTTACCCTCACTAATACGAATTCTCTTCTGTGAAAAGGGGCCATGCAAAGCTCTGTAGCTGGGATTTGGGGTTCAGACACCGCACAAAAAGTCCAGAGGGTTCAGCACTCGGTCATTTTTATTCTCAGCTGAGGAGATGGATCCAGTCGGGGAGCTGGTTGTGTACCTGTGCGCAAGTGTGACCATGAGTTCACCCCCCCCCCCCAGAACACACTTGAAAGCAGGCCTAGCAGCATGCTAGTAAGTAAGTAAGTTCAGAGCTGGAGAGAGGCGAGAGAGGCGGATCCCTGGGGTTCTCTGGCCCGAGTTGGTGAATGAACTCTTGGTTCAGTGAGAGAGCCTAGTTCAGACAACTAGGATGGGGCGCAGACAGCAAAGTAAGCCAGCGTTGCACACACATCCGTGTGTACCCACAACATGTGAGTATGAACGCATGCACGCACACACGCATGAGCACACGCATGCATGCTCATTTTTTCCCAGTGCTATCTACACCGAGGGTACGACCTGCCTAAAGCAGAGAGGATACAGGAAAGCCTTTGAGAAGCAAACAGCCCTGCTGAAGCCCCACAGGCTTTTAGCGCAGCCCCCTCGGTGAAGGAGGAGCACCGTCCTAAATAGAAAGCAAATGGACTGGGGAAAAGAAAGGAGCCCTTTCTAAGCCAAGCGGGATTCGGGCCCCAGAGGCCCTGAGTTACCGAGCCCAGAGCAGGCCTGTGGAGTCAGGGGCCTGCAGATTAGAAGGCCAGTAGGGAAATAATGCTTTTCTTGTCTTGGCCGGCACTCGGAGAAGGAAAGCAGCAGCTGGCAGGCATATGCAGCCTGTTAGGGGCACGCTCCCTTCAGACAGAAGGAAATCCTGCCCAGAGTCCGCAGATCCAGGGGAACCACGGGGGACTAGGGTCTGGGGCTCCGTGCTCAGGGGGGCTGCCTTAGGACTCCTGGTTTCCTAACTCCCTTCAGCTGCTGGAGAAGGGGGTCTCCCTCCCAGCACTGGCCTCTAAGGCCCTTCCCCCTCCGGAAGGTGTTGCACCTAGTGATGGTATCAACAGAGACTTTGTGGAAGCAGGGGTTTATTTTGTATCTAGATACTTCAAAACGCCGATGGAGATCCCTCCTCTGGCCAGACTGGGACGTGAGTCAGGTTCACTCTGGACGTGGGATCTGTTTTCCTAGTCAGGCCAGGCAGAGCGTGGCCCTTCCCTCCTTTTCTACTCCTGCCTTGGCTTTCCTTATCTGGCCACTGGCTGAGACTCCTGAGAAAGTCACCAGGTCAGCCCTCGGTGACAAGATGCCCAGAATTAATGTCTGCTAATTAATCCAAAAGCCGGCTCCCAGTTGGCCTGTAGATTTTTACAAACCTGAATTAAACGAAGTGTTTATGTGACAGATATGTGGGAGGGATTTCAGATATAATCACCATCAATCTGGCTGCAGCCAAAATAAATTCTGTGAAAAGTAAAACAAACCATTGCACAGACAAAGTAGGCCTTAGGGGTCTGCAGCAGTAATCTATGTTTTCTTATTTAGCTGCGTCTAATATTTCTGCTTTCTTCGGGCCTGATAGGATCTCTGTACACAGGGAGCTCTTGCTGCGGCTGATGGGTGGACACAGCCACCCCCACCATCCCCACCACACCCTACCCCTGCCCCCACTGCCAGCTCAGTAGAAGGAGAGGGGAGTACTGCTGCGTTCTCAAGCTTAGTTCCAACTAACCAGTGACTGGGCATGGAGTGGGAGGGAGGGAGGGAGGGAGGGAGGGAGGGAGGGAGGGAGGGAGGTGCAACTGCAGTCTCCACAGGGCAAGCCTCAGCTGAAGCGCCGCCCGCCCCGCCCTGTGTCAGTTTCTCCAGGACTGAAGGACCCCATGAGAAAATACTGGAATGACATCCAAACTGGTGCAGTAGACTTAGCCAGCTTTAAGTCATCAGCTCCGAGATCCTGTGGTCAAGCTCTCCGAAATGCCTTGCCAAAGCTGAGCTAGACTGGGCCATCTTGTCTCCTCGGCCTCTCCTCTCTCCACAGTGGTGCCTGCCCCTGACTGCCTCTTTCATCCAGTGTAGCCTTGAGCACTTCCTGTACAAGCCTAGGCGGGAGATGCTGGTTCTGGGCTCTGACGCGGCTTTCTCATAGATGCTGCCAGCTGACCAGCCTCAGGGCTGCCGCTCCCATTAGCCAAGGCTGGCCCCACGCAGATGTCCACAGCTTGCGTGCCTTTGGGCTCAGCATCATGGATGACACTCCACACTTTGGGGGATTTCCCCTGTCCTGCCCAGTGAGTCCTTTGCTGGGGTTCAGAAGAAGCCACACCTGCCACTCAGGTTCCCGCACCCCCACTTGGCCCCTGTGCTGCTCCTTGACCAGCTCAGGTGGAGGCACAGCCTGACTCTTCCTTGACGCCTCAGATTGTACACTGGTGGGAGGGAGCCCCTCTGAATGTCTATCATGGTAAACCAGCCTCTCTGTTCTGCCCTCTGACTTCCATTCCAGTTTCTAAGAAACATATCTAGACTCAAAGGTCCCGTGCCCATCATTAGACAACACTGTGTCAGTGACCCAAGCCACAACTTCTCCGCTGGACAAAGCAGCACAGTCCCTGGCCTCAGTGACCCAGGATCAGTGGTCTGATTTCAGCTTACCTTACACACATTGGACAGACCAGGAAAAATAGGCTCCATGAGAGAGGAGGCCGAGGTTTTAAAAATCAACCTGTCCATCCATTCATCTGTTCAGTAACTCATCCATTCATTCAGGAACGTTTATCGCTGTCTGGTTTATGTCAGGCCCTGTGCTGAGTCCTTAGAACACATCAGTGAATTAAAACTGCCTGCTTTCACAGAGCTTACCTTCTAACAGATATGAATGAATGGCAGGTCATACCATATAATGTAAGAAGGCTGAAAGGTCACCGTGCAGAACAGAGAAGGCAAGGTCTGTAAATGTTAGCCCAGAGAGGGGCTGACATGCTCGCATACACAGATTGTTGAGGCAAGCCTTGTGCAGAAGGCAAAGGCTGCTTACAGGGCAAGGAGAAAGCCCAGGGTGCTTGAGGGAAGAGTGTCTTAGGGAGAAAAAGTAGCCAGAGCAAAGGTCCTGAGGTAGGAGTGTGTCTAGCATCAAGGAATAGAAGGAGGTCGGAGTGCCCAGAGTGAAGAGAGCAGTTGAAACCTAGCAGGAGACAAACAACATGGGACCCTTGGGTGTGGGAGGGAAGGGAGGGGGGACTTTGACTTTGTTTTTCTCTTCCTACTTGAGTACATTTATAAAGGTTAGTGTCTTTCATAAATCAAGCTAGAATTTAAGAAATCCAACACATATTTTTTAATCTGCCAAGCTTCAAGGCCACATGGACAAGTAAAGCAGCCTGTCCGTGTAAGTTCGGGTTTTAATACTGGACGGCAGCAAGAGGGAGGGGCTTCAGCAAGGGGGAGGGACTCCATAAGAGGGAGGGGCTTCAGCAAGGGGGCGGGGCTTCAGCAGGAGGAGGAGTTCCAGCAGGGAGCGAGGGGCTCCAGCAGCAGGGAGTGGATGTAGGAGAGCCCTGCCCTCCTAAATCTTCCATTCCCTGTCTTTATACCAAATTGTTATGCTCTACTCATCTTCCCAGCACTGTGGTGCTTAGATTGATAGGTAATGAGGAGATCTAAACACTGAAGAGTCATGCAGAGGTGAGAGGTGATCAGGGGACCCCCGCGATGTGGCCATCACGCCATGTTCCTTTCCTTTGCTGCCCTCCCTGTGACCTCATCGCCACTCTCTCTGCCTGCTGAGAACTATGGCGCTGTTCATTCAAGTTGATGCAAATCTCCAGCCTGAAAAACACATTCAAGGTTGTCTGTTTTGCAAAGGAAATTTACCCATTCCTTCTATTACATGCTTTCCTGATCAGATAAGTCTTCATTCAGTGCTAATTTTTAAGTCAACTATGCAAGGCTCTAACCAACAATAACAAAACCAGACCCACAGGTTGCCAAGCTCTGTACGCTTTGAAAATGCATTCAGACGGTGTGAGGATATTAATAGGGAGACAGGTATCTTATTTCAGGCTACAAAGCAGACCCTACAGCAAGGCATGGAAATGTTTAAACAGAAAAGAGGAGCTCCAAGCAGGCGTGTCTGAGCTGGGCACCCAATTCCCAGCTTCCAGCTCTGATGGCAGCTCAGCCCCATTTTGAACAGAACGAACGAGCTCGCTGTGTATGCTCTGGGTGGTGGGAGGTCCCAGCTGGAAGGGGCCATCTGGAGCTCATCTTGACTATTTCATAAGTGATGGTACCAATGCCCACTGGTGACTTCTAGTCGACAAGGAGATTTAGCTTCTAGTTCAGGGGCTTTCACTCCAGTATCATTTGACTAATGAATGCAGGTTTGCCATTTCTAGAGTACAAGGTTCTAGAGTCCAGGGTTCTAGATGTGCTTTCCTGTCCTTTGTGTATGACAGTTTCATTGTGGACCCAGGACTAGCAGGGTGGATAGTGGGACATTTTCGAGGGCTCACTGATGAAGATAGACAGTGATTCTTTAGGATATTGGGTCTGGGCCTCAGGCTTACTTACTGGGCTCTCTCTCTCTCTCTCTCTCTCTCTCTCTCTCTCTCTCTCTCACACACACACACACACACACACACACACACACACACACACTTTCCCTCCCTCTCTATCCCTCCCTCTCCCCCTCTCTGTATAGTATGTGCATTTTCATTCGTGTACATGTGCAAACAGGTGTGTGCCCAGGAACTCAGGGTCCAGTGGTCATGTTGGCTGTCGTCCTCTGTTGCTCTTCATTGTAGTTTTTGAGACAGGGTTTCTCACTGAACCTAAACCTCACCAGTTAAGCGAGACTGCTCACTGAGCTCAGAGGCTCCGCCTCTGCCTCACTAGAGCACCTAGCTCTCCGGGTGTGCTGCAGATCTGAACTCAGGCTCTTTTGCTTCATCAGTAAGCGTCTTTTTTCTTTTTCCTTTGAGTGAGCCATCTCTCCAGTCCAGTGACCCTCTGTCCTCATTATTGTAAAACACTGGGGTGCAGGTGCAGGTGCAGGAGGTGACAACATTTTATGACCGTGATTTCCCATCCCACTTTTCCAGATTCTGTTTGTGTCACCTCCGGGGTCATGATCTGAATTAGGTGGGAGGTCTCTGAGTAGAGGAAGCTGGCTCTCCCTAACGGATGTCATCAAAAGACACAGGCTTTTGACCCTCAGTACCCTCAGACCCTAGAGTCCTGTCACAGCCCAGCTGACCTGACCTCAGGTTCACCAGTTGGACCCTGCCCCCAGTCATTGCAGATGGCAACATTGCTGACTCGTCCTTATGTCTGCCCTCAGCTCCCCACTCAGATAAACTGCTTTCTGTACCATATCATAATTATTAAAAGGACATCTAGAGCCAGACCTGGAGAGTGGCAATCCCAGCCTGCAGGCGTTTGTTCATTATGCTTCTCTGTGCCTCAGTTTCCTCATTGACAAAGCAGAAACAACAAAAGACTCTATGTCTCTCAGTTATCTGAGCAGTTAGTATCAGATGAAGCGTTGGGACAATGTCTTATTTGTATGTGTGACATGAATATTATTTCCATGTGTTAGAACTTGCCGGGGAGGATATAGTATAATACAGTAGATTGTATACCTACCTTCCCTACCTGGATTTACAGAGACAGAGACATGTCCTATTGTGTCCTTTTCTCAGTGATTGACACCATGTCAGGGACATAGTATGTTCTTAGTACACAGGTGCTGGAATAATGACTGGTGTCATGTCAAGAGTCAAGTCTGTGACGTGGTATCTGAGACTTCATTCATATTGCCTCCCCTCAGTAAACTTCTCATGACAAGCAATCTGCTAAGTGTTGGTGGCCATCCCATGAATGGCCTTGTGGTTTTAAAAATAAAGAGGCGTTTGTTCACTAACCACAATCCACCGCACACAGCTCTCTGAGGAGGTCCAGCCAAGGAGCTGAGTGTCAGAAGGAAGCTCAGTCACAGGAGCGACATCTGTGTCATCCACACACACCTCAGGGCTGTGGAGGGAGAAGGGGTGGAAGAGTTCAGGGCCTGTGGGCAGAGAGGACTGGGCCAAAACAGCGTGCTGTGGACACGGCAGGGCTGACTGGCTGTGCACGTCTCCCTTGAGCTGAGGACTCAGGCATGCTGCCGTTGACCCTGCTTCAGGAACAGGGGTTAGGCTGGCTTCTCTTTGGAAAATGTATTTAAAAAGAAAAAGGAGAAGAAAGCTTCCCCACCAACCAAGTCAGTCACGGGAACCAAATGGTGTCCCGTGTACAAAAGATTTGGACATGCGAGCAAATCCCTAAAGCAGAGATTCTCACGCTTCCTAACACTGTGGCCCTTTAATAAAGGTCATGCTGTGGTGACCCCCAACCATCAAGTTATTTTGTAACTGTAATATGAATCAAAATGTAAATATCTGATATGTAGGATATTTACTATGCAAGCCCTGTGAAAGGGTCTTTGTCCCCCAGAGGGGTCCTGACCCACAGTTTGCACACCCAGGAGGCCATCCTGGGGCTAGGCTTATTTTCCCTCTCTGCCCCTACGGCTCTGCAGCACATAGTGGAAGTGATATCCCAGAGTGTAGCTATCTGCCAGTGTTGGTTTACGGGGAGAAAGCTGCGGTCAGAAACTGCCATTTCTCATTGTATTTGTAATCTACTTCCGGTTGCATTCTCAATAACAATGCCAATGAAAACCCCTCAACACTGCCATTTATTGGTAGTCACAAGTATAGATAGTAATCTAACAAATGATCACACTCAACATTTAGAACTGAGCTACAGCGGTACTATAAATAGGCGTTTATAAGCACACTGAGCATATGTGTACGCAGTTATACTAGAACATAAGCAATTTAAATCACGATGAGTCTTCAGAGATCCCAATATAATCCCTTCACCTAGTTCATAATATGATTTTCTTTTTAGAATGATTTTTCAGATCATCTGATAGGCTGGATAAAAAGTGGAGTAAATTCTTCTGTGCAACACGGTGGTCAACCATTCCGTGTGCTCCTCAATACGCAGGCCGGGCCTTCCATCTAGAAGAGCAAGCTGGCTCAGCGGGTAAGGGTGATTGTTGCACAGGCCTGGCCTCCTGAGTCCAGTCTCTGGGGCTCCCTCTGTGGAAGGAAAGAGACAACCCCACAAGTTACCTCCACATTCATGCTGCCAGGCATAGCATATGAGCATGCTCTTCCACACAGAATAAATAAACAAATGTTAATTTAAATACAACATGCATACACATAAATGTGTGTACACGTGCGCATGACACACACACACACACACACACACACACACACACACACACACATACTTTAAGAAGTAGAATCTACTTCTCCCATTGAACCTGGCTGCCACTGCTGTTTGCTCCAGCTTAGAGTAGTCTTTTAAGAGACCCTAGTAACAGCTGAAGCTTCTGTTTTTCTGTTCTAAGCAACTCAACTATCAACGGATGAATCCCAGCTAACTTGCTGAAGGGACAGACCAGTCAACGGATCCCAGCTCCACCTTTCCAACGCTCGGGTCTTAACTCTGGTGCCAGACATGAGAAAGGGAAAAAAAATCTTGGAACCTCTAGAGCTAGCCACACTTGAAAAAGAGAAGAGCTAGATGCCTTTTGAACAATCCTGTCCGCTTGACCAGTAGGACTGCTCTGTATGAGTGCCTGAGTCTCTCCATGTGGGTTCTCCTTCTTGTCTGAGAGTAGGTTGAGGGGAGGCCCCAGTGCCTTTCTCCGGTTGCTCGTGGAGGACACTGCTGCTTGACCACAGCTCTTTCCTGTGCTGCCCAGAGCTCCGAACACCAGTTGCAGCTTTGCCACTCCTGAACTAGCAATCACGCTTCGTGCTGTCATCTCTAAGAAGGAAAGGTATTTACTCCTGTAGGCCATCAGTCTCTACAGCTGTGGACTGTCCAGAGACCCTGTAACCAGCGATTCAGAAGCCTGGCTGCAGATCTGGTGGCTTGAATAAAAATGGCTCCCATACCCGTAGGGAGTGGCATCATTAGGAGGTGTGACCTTGTTGGAGTAGATATGACCTTGTTGGAGGAAGTTTGTCACTGTGGGGTCCGAGCTTTGAAATCTCAGAAGCTCAAGTCAGTTCACTTCTGCCGCCTGTGGGTCAAGATGTAGAACTCTCAGCTCCTTCTCCAGCGCCATGTCTGCTTTCACACTGCCATGTCTCCCACCATGATGATAATGGACTGAACCTTTGAAACTCTAAGCCGGCCTCCATTAAATGTCTTCCTTTGTAAGAGTTGCCATGGTCACTGTCTCTCTTCACAGCAATAGAGATTCTAAGGAAGACACTTGGGGTGCTTTGAGAATTGCATGGCTCTCTGGGCCTCAGCATTTAGCATATTCCTGTTCTTTCTCAGTGGTGCCATCTAACTTCAATAAGGAAAGACCTGAAGGTCTGGCTCACTGTGCCCTGAACCCTGCTGGGAAACTAGTATGGTTGATAACATATTTGTTGGGGTCTTGCTCTATCTGGGGTCCCTAGTGTATTCAAGGACTCTGAGCCTCAAAAGGGATAAGAGTCCTCTAAATGGCAGACAAGCTTTAGAGTAAGAACGAAGGAAAGGCTAGCACCCAGGAGAGCCAAATCTTAGGTGGGGAGATGGGCACTCTCCGACACTCCGTCAGGGAGAGGCGGCCAAGCCGGGAGGTCAGCCTCTGTGCCTAGCTCCAGATGTGAGTGGAAGGCATGTGCAGAATTGGGAGGATTTTTTTCCTGTGGAGAATTTCTTAAACCTCAGACACGACTGTCAAAAAGAACCAAGGCAAGGTACAAGAGCACACGGGAGATGCGTTTGACACAATCGGGTCAGGAAAGTTCAAGGCGCCGTCCCTCTCGGCAAGCTTGGCAGGAATGTTAAAATACAGCCGGGGATGGGGAGCCTGTGACAGTAAAATTTTAAGGCTTCATTTTTGGTAAAATATGACTTGCTGTCAGGTATATGAGTTGGTAGCTTTGATGCAAATATGTAATAAATCTCACCTCTTCACTGAAATCTGAAGAGATTTTCTTCATATAAATAAAAGTGAGAGTGTGGCAAAAGGGCTTTTGATCACCTCACATGAAAGGTGTTGCAGATTGCCACACTGTTACCATAATTAAAGAACTGAGGAGTGCGGGGAGCGATGGGGGTGGGGGGGGTCCCTGCCTGCAGACCTCCCCACCTGCCTCTGTTTAAAAGACACTTTTGTTGAAAACCTCACTCACCCAACGTTGCTGTAGTTTTGACCTTGTAGTTAGAAAGAAAAGTTTTAACAAGAAAATCGTCTTAGAGGCCCACTGCAGGCCATGGATGGCACTGGCCTTGCAAAACAGTTTCTCTGCAGCTTCCGCAGCAGGAAGAGAGTTCTCTAAAGGCCTTTTCCCTCCTCTTCCCTTTCAAGTTTTTGAGACTCCCGTCTGGAAGGTTGAGATGGGAAGTTTAAGATGTCTTGGTTTTGGTTTGGTTTTTGTTGTTGTTGTTTTGTAATACACTGTACACGTCGCAGTGTCTGCCCCACAGTCCCAGGCTGAGACTCGCTGCACTTTGCTGGCGCTCAGGTACACGGTCCCAATTACTCACACACGCTGGGCGTCACGAGGGTAGCCTCCTTGGCAGCGACGTCTGGTTCCATGTTGTGTTCTGGTTTTGATAGGGTGGCAGACGAGGGCCAGGTTTGTCCTGCTCTGCTCCTCTGAGTGCATGGATACAAGTGTTGGTCTGACATTTTGAAAAACGGACTCAAACGGAGAGAGCATGCTCTCTTGCTTTCCTCAAGCACGAGACGGGCGTGAAGATGGTTGATGACGATGGCCAGGCTCCCACATGGCCTGTCGTGTGGATTTAGTGCCAGGCGCGCTGTGTCTGTTCATCGTCATTCTCTTTGTGTTTAGTACGGCATTGGGCATGATAGCAGCAGAGCCGAAATTGAACTTGAGAGTGGTCTGGGTAATGTGGCTTGTAAAGCCGTCCTGGAATTTGGCAGTGTTGCGCCTGGGGAAACACTGTTGAGGACTTTCTATCTCCTAGAGGTTTCCCCCGGGCCGCTCACCATGGCTGGCACTCAAGCTCAGTTCTCATGGTGAAGTTCGGGAAAACCAGAGAGCTATGCTTCCATGCCTCGTGGCATCCCGTGTCATCTAATGTCATGCAGTGTGTGTACTGCGTGTCCTCACGCAGCCGTGAGCCAGCTTCTCCAGGGCTGTTCCAGAAACCGGGAACAGCTTGTTCTCTGTTAGAGCTCCTCCCAAACATACTTATACAGTCTACCCTTCCCTGTCTAGCGGGACGTTAGACCCTGTTATATGTCCTTGGAGAAGTCCTGCTGTGAGCCGACCTCGACCTTCACTGTACAGACTGACTGAGGACCGTGAGCACCCTTTGCAGCAGGCACACCGATGCTTCCTTCACCATTCGGGTTTTCCTGGATATCTTTTATAAAACTTTGTATCATTTCTCTTCCGTTGGACTCCGAGCATCTTGAAGTGTTTTGCAGCTGTGGCCTTTTCACAGTAGGCCTTGTCTGTGATGTCTTTGCACCAGTCATCGTAGAGGAGAAGCGAGCTGGAGCGTTCAGATGTGAATATTGCATCTGGCCCTCTGACAGATCGACTCTTCTCCCGTGCTTTACCCCAGATGCGTCTCCCAAGCTTTCTAGGAACATAATTTTACTGTGTGCCAACACTAGCAGTCTAGAGTCGCATCTTTATATTTTACTTCTTTTTCTCCTCCTTGACTTGTCTTGGCCTTCTGTCCAGGTCGGAATGACGTCATCGCAATGTGTGGTAACGTGTGTCCTTTCTTATTGTAGATACCCGAGCAGCAATTACAGTATTTCATCTTTGATGTGACATTTGCTCAAGCCTCTAGCGGACATTCTGTCTCGAGGGGGAAAGTCTTTCCAGCTGGTAGGAGTTGGTTTGCTGTGTGTGTTATGTTTCATGAAATGGTTTTTCTGCTTCTGTTGAGATGATCATAGATTTTTTTCTCTCATTTTGGTTTGTTAATTGAACCCTCTTTTTGAAATGTTGAACCAATATGACACCCCAGGAAATATATTCTGTTTGATTTTTCTCATTTGTGTTGAGAGTGATTTTAGTTTGCTTATAAATCCCACATCAGACAGGCAGTATTTGAGTTGCCTAAAAGCTAAGTGCTTTGCTGGCCTCCACTAACTCTGTTGCTCTGCTCACTTGGCTTTTGGTGATAGGGCCCATGGTCATCTCTTCAGAGGTATGTTGAAGGTTATAGGAGGATATACAGGCATTTGGGATGTACCCTTAACTTTTAAAAGTTGGTACTCTGGAGTGCTAACAGGAGCATACTAACTGGAGATTGGTGCCACTCTGAAATTGGATGGGTGGATCGTTTGGCAGTAGCTTGCCTTATGATATGATATGATATGATATGATATGATATGATATGATATGATATTGATATGATATGATATATGATATGATATAATTAATATATTTTAATAATTTATCCTGACCTGAAAATTTGTCAAAAAGTCAAGCAGTTCCACAAGAACAGAGAGCACATACTGCCATGGAATCAGACAATCCAGAATCCAGGACACAGGCAGGAGGCTAATAATCTCCTGGTTTCCATGACAGTCAGAGGTGGCTTCCCCTGATGCCCAGGAGCCTGAGCTTGCAGGTGTCTCCTTGGGTGGAGCCACTTCAAGGTCCTGCTTCTCATGTTCTGGTCTGCCGTTTTGTTTTGCTTTAGCCTTAAAGAGAAATTTCAATTTGCTCAAGCCTCAGACCCTAAAAGTCCCGAGTGCACCTCTTACAATGACTCAGTTTGCGGGCTAGCTACCAAGCCTGGACCCTGTGCTCTGAAGGCCCTTTTCTGGCAACCCTGGTAATTCTCTCAGTTTAGCAATTAGAGTGGGTGGCAGATTAAATTACCCTGTTGCTTCCCAGCTGGGCTGGAAGAATCGTGGGTGTCACATAGAAGCAGTGCTCGGCTAGCTCACGCGTTGCGTTCCGCGGGGGCACGTGATCAAATTCATTATTAACGCTGAGCTGATCTGGTTACCTTGATTGACACTAAGTGATTTCAGCCCAAGCTATATTTGTCTTCACGGAGGGAAACGAGCGTGGTGGAGCTGAAAGGTTATTTTCCTCTTCAAATGCGTTTGGGGCTGTCACTGCGGAGTTACGCACCCTGACATCAAAATCAGTCCCACGGGCTTTGGGAGACAGAAAATGACATCATGGGCAAAAAATGGTGTCAGGTTAGTTTTATTTTTTCGTTCACTTTTTGAACCCTGACAGAGAAGTCAGTGGTTGTCTAGAATGTGCAAGGCTTCCAGGCAAGGGGAAGAAAAATTAGTGGCGGCTACACTTGTTTGTGCCCACAGAGAGCTTCCAGGGCCTCCCTCTGCTGTTGGAGCCCTTCTCTTATACTGTGAAGCTTAACTAATCTTATTCTTTAAGGTTTTGGTTAATAAGGTAAGGTTAATAAGCCTAATGAATTATTTAAACTGCTATCAAATGTTAAGTTCCTAATTATTTTTTATAGTGCCCAGAAGAAGCTGATGTTGAGCACATTGATCTATGAGAGACTGGGTTTTCTGTTTACCGTGTTATGTTGTGAGCATGCTCACAACAAGACAAACCCAGTATCAGATGAGAATCTGAGAATGCAAGCCGGTGGCTCTCAGCAGGAAGGCTAAATTAGATGGAAGGGGAGGGGCTTGACCCCCAAGACACTAGAGAGAGCTACTGTGTCTTATAGTGATCCAGCTCTACCCTGAGGATTTCTTTATTCTTGGGATGAAGTAAAAAATTAAATTTAAGGAGCAGTGTTTTCTTATTTTTCTTTTGAACTTTCACTTACTCTTTGAAAATTCCATTCATATATATAATGTATCTTTTTATTGAAATTCTTACAATATATTCTGATTACAGTTCCCACCCTAGATCCGCCTCTTCATCACCATTCTCTCTCTCTCTCTCTCTCTCTCTCTCTCTCTCTCTCAAACAAACAACAGAACAAAACAAAACAAAAGGCACACATCCATCACAGCCACCCTGCCTCCCCTTCCCCTCCCTCCCCTCCCCCTCCCTCCCCCCTTCCCTCTCCTCCCCCTCTCCCTCCCTCCCCCTCCCCCAGGAGCCCCTTCTCATCCCCCTTTCAACTCTGTACTCTCTCATATTTATTCCTTTAAGGCACTGAGGCCAATTAGCGCTGTCCATGTTTGCCCGGCTATGGGGTCACCCACTGTGGATGCAGGGAACCTACCATTGGCCACACTTCTGTAAAGAAAATGGATTCTTTGTTGACTAGAATCAATCAGCTGCTAACAGCTCCCCAGCTAGTCCCTGCTGCAAACTTTAAATGACATGACCTTGCAGTGATTGCTTGGTGGAGAGCTCTTCTGGCCTTGACATTAGAAGAGGGATTGGGAGAAATGTCTTAGTGTGAAGCTCAGTGGTAAACTTTGTAAGTGAGCACAAGTCCCTGGCTTCGATTCTAGTTGCAGGATAGGAGGGTTGTTTTCTGGTTGAGTGGGTATGGAGTTGAGTGGGTGGAGAGGATGGGGAAGGGACTGTGGAGGGGGTGGGGTGAGGTGGGGGGTAGGGATGCAGTGAGGTGGGGGTGGGGTGTGTGGTAGGAATGGAGGGAGTGGAAGTGGGGGGTGGGTGGGTGTTTTAGGCTGTGAAGAGACACCATGACCAAGGCAACTCTTCACACAGGATAACATTAAACTGGAGCTAGCTTACAGTTTCAGAGGTTCAGTTCATTATCATCATGGTGGGGAGAATGGCAGCATGCAGGCAGACATGGTGTTGGAGGAGCTGAGACCCCTTCATCTTGATCTGAAGGCAGCCAGAGGGAGGATCTTTTCCACACTGGGTAGAGCCTGAGCAAAGGAGCCTCAACGCCCACCCCACAGTGACACATTTCCTCTAAGGAAGGCAACAACTTCCTGCATCAAGGTCGCACCTCCTGTCAGTGCCATTTCCCGTGGGCCAAGCATATTCAAATCACCACAGTAGGTGAGGTGGGTGAGGATGGGTGGGGGTGGGGCGAGATGGTGGAGGGGGTGAGGTGGGGGGCCTTAAGCCCCCTTTACTGTTCCTGTGTATCTGTCTCACAGCTGCTGCAGAGGGATGGACTCTTGCACAGTAGACTCCCAGAATCCACAAGTGGGCAGATTTGTGGGTAGAGATGTGAGAAACAGCATTCCCGCAGCCTGTGTGTATGTAGAATGTTTCTTCCACTGACTTCATCAGAGCTAAGTGCTAGGATTCAGATTGTGATGTTTTCGGTCCTGAGTTTCCATTGCCCTCCCTCCTCCCCCGGAAGCCAGCCTTCTCTCCAGGGGCAAGGGCATGAGTGGGTTTCACATTCAACGGAGAAGTGGGAGACACCTCCCAGTGATCTAGGAGGACATCTTAGGAGAACACGGTTTCTTTACAGAGGGGCAAATACAATGCATGTAAACACGCATTTTTTATTTGACATTAAACTTTATAGATCCAGAACATGTGTTTTGTTATAGTGGTGACTAATGCCTTTTAAAAATGAGGTTTTGAAATACCATTCTGCTTATGTAACTGAGACAAAGAACTTCTGGCACACAGACTGGTGCCAACCCCTATAATAATAGCTGATCAGCAACGAGACAACTTAAAGGTGCCAAAAAATGTTTTCTGCAAAACCTTCTACTAAGTGAGAAAAGAGGTGTTTCTTTTAAGTTCATCCAAATGGCTTTTATCGGGGGAAATCTTTCCAAGTGGACCTCAAATTTATCATCTTGGTGTGCAAAAATATTTATCTGCATTAAATACCCTGGTTGGTTCATATTTCCTAGTCTAATTGGGTCAATAGAAGAATAATTTGTTCAAAAACATCTAGTTAAACATACATTTATTTATGAGATGGGATGGCTAGGATCCAAGAATGGAACATAATAAACATAGTAAAATTGTTTATTATTAGGAAACTGTGATGTTTTCCTCCGCATCGGCTGCCTTGCAGTCCGTAATGATGGCCCATCTTCAGGCTGCAGAAGGCCTGAGCAGCGGTGTGTCCAGCAACGGTTTTCTGTTTGTGGGAGCACCCCTCTTTTGTGAAAACTAGAGATTGATACTTCCTAAAATAAAAAATAAACTACTGAGATGATGCATGTGCTGGAGACAAAGTACTTCCCCAAGACTGCGGGTTTTTCAACCATAAAGTTTGCAGTTCTCGGTCACAGTCACCTGGAAGTCGCAGCAGCTGGACTTCTTGGCATCCCAGACGAAGCATTCCTACAGGTGTCTGTTCTGCAGCATCTGGGATTCTGAACAGTCTGGACCCAGCAGAAGCCACCGGGGCCTGATCTGTGTCCTGCCCTGGAATAAAGCAGAGCTGAACAGCCTCCACTCACGGGATGGCGAGAATGCTCATGGGCTCGGGACCTCACAGTCTGGAAGCAGAACCTATGGCTGACTGTAATTTGAGCATAGCTGCCTCAAGAAAGTGGTGCTTCCTCTTCTGGGCCTCAGAGGACTGTCTGTACACAGGCAGGCACAGCAAACGTCCCTCCTTGTCCCTGTACACTCTTTTGGGAAGCCCCTTTCTCTTTGGATAAATCAAGATGTTGCCAGTTCTCGTTACTCTTCTCCGAAGATTTTTCCAGAGAATTTTTGTGTCTCTGTGGTTCCGAGGCTGCATCTGATGCGACAGATGTCATTCTTGAGGACCCAGCATGGCTTCACAGTGTGAATCTCTGTTCTGGGGAAGCAAGGCTCAGCGGGGAAGTCTCTGCCATTCTCTCAGTGCAGTCACTCCTGCCCCCACCCCCCATGCCTGTCCTCAACCCCTAGGGAGTGTTTTGGAGATGACTGTGTTCATTCTAGAGTTTCAGGCATAGTGAAACCAAAGGGGGCCACTGTGCAGGCGGTAGGCTCTGGGCCCCTCCCGACTCCATCAGAGAGTAGAAGCAGCAGCTGTCAGTAAGCATCAGCAGGACCATGGCCTAACTCAAGGCCACCATTCATTATTCTCACGGTCAGTGAGCCACTTTTCTAGACTCCTCCCCAGCAGCCTCACAGAGGGTCCTTTGTTTAGATAAAGCTGCGTCCAGGTCTCGTGATGGGCTTCTGAGACCACAGGGCCTCCCCAAACCGTATTCAATTGCATGTGTCTGGGTGCCCTTCTACAGAGAGCACCTAGAACTTTCATTGGCTTCTCAGAAAGTTCCAAACCATCTACTACTGTTGAATAGAATGTTCTTTGTGTACTTGCCTGGGGTCACCAAGAATCTTGGCTTCCAGAGGACCTCCCAGGCCTCAAGATAGATAAAATACAGGGTATGCTCATCTTTCCCGTGTTCAGGGACAGAATGCTGAATGCCATTTGCTGGACCACTTCTGGCCTGGATTCTGCTAAAGATATGTTAGCATCTGAAGCAGCCCAGCAGAGCACAGAGGGGGCGGGAGGGGGGCGGGATACAGCAATAGCTCAAGCAGCTGAGTCAGGCTTCATTCGACATCCAGGACCTGGAAGGAAGAGGCCAGATTAGGCAGGAGAGTTGGTGGGTGCTAAAGGCTTGCCCAAGGAGGGGAGCATGAGCTGGAGGCCTTGCTGTCTGCCCTCCGCCCTGCCGCTGAGCTCTGGTGGAACCAGGACTAGGCCCAGTGCTGTGCAGCCCGACACTGTTCACAGCTGGACGCCATCCGTCTCTGGAAGGTATTGCCTGGTCACAGCACTGACAAAGATGGGCATTGAAGGCAGGCAGGAAGCAGGTCTGTAATTACGGAGGCAGCTGATATGCTGTTCCCAGGGGATCACCTTTCAGCTTAGCGTGTCGTCATTCATAAGCCCTGTTCTCGGTAATGAAACGAAGCAGGGCAGTGTGGCTGGGTTTGAGATCGGACCTGTACTCTTCCCTGTCCCTCCTCCCCCAACCGCCGCCTCCCACCTCCTCTCCCCAAACTTCGCCTTCTGTTTCCAGCTGACCTTTGACATGTCAAGGTTCCAAGTCCTTACCACAGAGACAATAAATGTTGAAAGTATTGCCGAGTACCACCTTGTGAGACTCAGATCGTCTTTTAAAACTAGGTTGACTCCGGCTCTTCCAGGGTTGCTGACCCCTGACATGCTGCCTGCTTTAACACCGACTTGCAGCTTTCGTGGGTAGCTCCTTCTGTTGTAGCTGACCCCGCAGAACACTGGGAAGAGCTCCGAAGCTGGGCTCTTCCAAGTGTCAGTTCTACTGCTGTTTGCACAGGGATGGCAGTAGATTCTAGCATCCACTCCTAGACTCTGGGCAGGAAAAGTCTCCTTTAGCAGCACGAGAGCTTCAGTCTTACCTCATTCTCTTCAGAAGAGATATCCAGTGCTCACCGAGGGAACAGGTGAGCCCTGTAGGGAGTAGATGGATGGACACAGGGACGAGTGGGAGGGTAGATGTTGGGTGTGTCTAGCCCAGCCCCCTCTTCAGCCCACTTCTCTAAGGGATCCCAGCATGGCTGATAAAGGCAGAGGCCACGAGAGGGGCCTGGGGACTGAAAGACACAGGGACCTTTCATGTGTTTGGACACTGCCTGTTGCTATATGGAGGGAAGATGTGGGTCCTTGGTCTAGTTGGCTCTTGGCCGACACTGGGGTGAGAGCTGTACTGTCAGTGCTGGGACACTGTGTCTCTCAACCTCTGGCATTGCTCAGTCATCCTGTTCTCGCGGGGTCCCCTCGCTGGGTCACCTCAGCGTTGGGCCCCTGGGCCTCACTGTACGATACTGTAGGTAAAGGGAAGGGCTAAGCTAAACTCACCACAGACTGCTGTGTGGTTTTGGGTTTGGGGATTTTTGTTTGTTTATCACCAACATAAATAGGAATTGCAAGCAGTGGAATTTCTGATTTATTGAAAGTTCAGTTATGAAATGAAACTGTAGTATTTCTTCTTGAATGTGGCCAATGGGCTATGGGCAGCCCAATGATTGAGTATTAATCCACCATGACCTCTTTAAACACAGAGTCAAGTCGTTCATCCTCAGCTCACAGTAGTTCCCCTTCTCCCTAATCTGCATAGCCACTCCCATCCTCCCTAATCTGCATAGCCACTCCCAAACACGATTTCATTGCAACATGTTTATGATTTTTATAGTTTTTGTAATAAAAACATGTGCATTTAGTGAAAGTAACCTGACAAATACATTGTGATCCAAAGTTCTCTGTGTTAAATGTTTTATCAAATATCAAATAAGACAATTTTTTGTGACTGGTCAAAATTCTATAAATCTAATAGAAATTTAAATAAATAATGAAAATATAATGGCACCAGAAAATATAAATGGCTACTTGCCTTTACACAGAAGGGCTTTCTTTTGCCAGTTTGCCAGTGTAACTACATTCCAGTAGTCAGCCTGAGACGATGTCACGACTGTCTCCTAAGTAAGATACAGACTGAGGAAGCGTGTTCATGAGCACGAGGAAGGCATAAAGGAAGAGTAGCAGTGACACCCAGTTCTCCCTTCCTCACTTCCTTCTGCCGCAACCCTTCCCAGCTGTGAGGTGATTAACAACTCACTTCAAACACCATTGCTAATGACCCAGCAACTATTCAATTTGATCAATTTGTTGGATGCGAAATTGGCCGGATGACTAAGAAAAATTATTTGTAGTCATTGCACACATTTATATTTGAAAGTTCCAAGAAAGAGACTTGCCTGAAACTTAATTATGTCTTGTCATTTTATTCTCATATAGAAGTACCTTATTTTACATAATATGTTCTGAAAAAGTTAAAAAAAATCAAAATATTGTTAATGTATCTTACAAATACAAAGATTTTTAAAAACATTTTCCTCATTTGTTTGCCTATTTTGTGTATCTATGTAGCATGCTGCGAGGGTGCCTTACAGGGGCTGGTTCTCTCTCCTCCCGGGTCCTGGGGAGCAACCCCAGCCAGTAGGCTTGGTGATAGTGCCTTTAACTGATGAGTCTTCTTACTGGTTCCAGAATTATTTTAACTAAAGTGTGTATGTGTGTGTGTGTATGTGTGTGTGTATGTGTGTGTGTGTATGTGTGTGTATGCATGTCTCTCTGTGTACATGTTTCTGTATACGTGTTTCTCTGTGTTGTTTGTGTGTTTGTATGTATGTGTATGTATGCATGTCTATCTCTATGTGTACTTACATCTTTCTGTATATGTTTCTCTGTGGAGTGTGTGTGTGTGTGTGTGTGTGTGTGTGTATGCACTTAAACAGACATTATTGGAGTTATAAATTAAGTTCATTTTGTTTGGAAATTTTGCCTCCCTTTTATCTAAGTCAATTCAAAACCCACTGTCAAGGTTGATGCCCAAAATCAGAGCAACTTTCAGTCGGAAAAGATCAGACTCTAAACAAAAATATTTACTTATTTTTATTTTATTGACATGTATGTGTCCATGTGAGCACACAGCAAGTGTGTGTGTGTGTGATCTATGGAGACCTGAAAGGGGTCCGAGAGCCCCTGGAGGTGGGGTTGTAGGCGGTTGTGAACCTCCTGACCTGGATTCTGGGATCTGAACTCAGGTCCTCTGCAAGATCAGGCCGGGCTCTCACCCTTGAGTTACGTTTCTATGCACATCAGCACACATCACAGAGACACTCTTGTGTCTGAGTCCCACCCCTGGTGGATGGTGAGGTACTGAGGCTTAAGAATTCCACTATGCAGGGACCAGTCCTCATAAAAGTGCTTGTGTTGGGGGAGGGCAGGACTCTGGGAACACCCTCTTTGGAAGCCTTTTCTCCTCAGACCTCCCTCTACCTCACCGGTTCTCTGCTTGCTCTTCATTCTATCCTTTGCATCCTGTTTCCATTTCTCTAGCAGGTTACTTCTTCCAAATTTCTGGTCACTCGCCACTTTGAGATGTAACCTTACTTAGAATTAAGTTCTTTGAGGCTGTCAGTGACTAAGAGATCTTGAGTTGAAATCACAGTTGCTTAGGGAGAGCTTGAAATCCAATGGCTGGAGTCCTCATAAGCAAAAAGGAAGGAGCAGAAGAGACACACCCAGGGAAGGCCAGGGGCACTGGGGACAGAGTGAGGACAGAGGAGGGACAGAATGGGGTTGTCCTGCCACCTGGCCCAAGACAAGGGCTGGGACCACGAGAGAAGGCCAGGAAGCCTTCTTCCACGGAGCCTGTGCAGGAACACAGCCTTACTGGGTGACTTTGTTCCTCTGGACTCTAGAACTGTGAGAGAACAGGCTTCTGCGGGTCTAGCCCCCTTGTTTCACGAGGTGTCTTGTCACAGCACGGGCAGGAAAGAGTGGATGCAGAAGTGCTCCTCCTTAACCGCCATCTAAGCTCCTTGACTGCTGTTTGAAGTTCTTGTTCAAACCACATACAATTAATAAGCATGATGTCAGCCAGGCCCTGTGGCACACGCCTTTCATCGCAGCATAGGGAGGCAGAGACAGGCAGATCTCTGTGAGCTCATGGTAAGCCTGGTCTGCAAAGTGAGTTCCGGGACAGTCGGAGTTACATAGAGAACTCTGTCTCGAAAAACAAAGCAAAATAGGCACAGAGTCTTATTTTCTTTCATGAATTTATAGCCTCTCTAAATGTACATCTTTTTCTTCTGAAAATTCCAAGAGAGATTCTCAAATACATAGCAGAGCACCAAGGGCTGGAGAGATGGCTCAGCAGTTGAGTGCTGGCTGCTCTTGCAAGGGCCTGGGTTTGTCCTCCGATTGTTTGTAACTTCAGTTACAGGAGACCAGACACCCTCTTCTGGCCTCCGAGGGCACTTACATGTATGTGGTACACATATACACACATGTGCACAACATACACATAAAAAATAAAATTTTTTTTTAGAAAGCATAAAAACTGAAATGACAAAAGGCCCAGAGCATTCTGTTGCCGGGACAGTGTGTGCTGTGGGGAAGACTCATTGCGTCTTCCAGCTCTGGAGGGTTCTGAAGCTTCCTTCCCCCGCCCCCCCCCCATGGCATTGCATCTCTGTGCTATGTGGGAGATGGGAACTGGTTCCTGTGTACAGAAATGGAGGACACGAGAGAGAATAAATAGTAAGGCAGGCGGGAGGCCTGAGCACCTATAAGGATAAAGTGTCCTCAGAGAGACTGTTCCAGAATCCTGTCTTTCTCCCTCTAACCACCACATTTCTGAGGACTGGCCTGCTTCCCGGCAGAATCCTTCCTCCTCCTCTGGCATCGTGACTGCTGCTTTTAAATGATTAACTGGGTTTCACTGTCGTGTGTTTGCCAAAGTGCAAAGAAGGAAAAAAACAGGTTCTTGGAATGTTGGTCTTTTAATCGTTGCTCCAGACTGGTTCTGGGAACTGAAGCACTCCATCTGCAAAAGGGTTTTGGGGAGCCAGTGGGAAGAGGGAAGGGTGGGCTTGTCAGGATGAAGGTCAGTCCTTAGGTGCGCTAGCTTGGGACCTGCCATCCCCTCCCCCACCCAGCCTCTGGGAGGAGAGAAGCACGCCCTGCCACCATCTTTAACAAGCCTAGCTACTTTAACTTCATTTCCAGGCCCATCTGTAGCACTCCTTTTTTGATTTATTTTCTGGTTTTTGGCTGTTATCACAGGGGAAAAAAAAAACTCCATTCCCTTCCCAGACAAACTGCACCGGGAAAGGTAGGCCTGGAAGAAACTCTCAGTCAAGGTCCTGCCTCTGAGCTTCTAGAAGACAATGGCTTTTTCCAGTCCTGGGCCTCTGGGTTCACCTTGCAGTGCATCGGCCAGGAGGGAGGGAGGGAGGGAGCCCGCACTCATACATAGTGGGGCCAAGCTCCGCATTCCCCAGGATGCCCCCCTGTCCCTCCAAACTGTTTCCTTTGCTCTTTCCCACGTGTTAATGGTTCATGCTAGTCTCGGGTGAGTGATATAAATCATACAATTTCCAATAGGGGATTCTTTTGCAGATATGGAGTTCCTGACAGCCAGTGTGATCCCCACGCCTGTCTTCTGTACACTGTTGCTATTAGCAGAGGTTGATGAGGGTGTGGGTTCGCCTGCACATGAGGGGTTACCCCTACCTTAGCGAGGGCCTGTGCACCGGCACGCAGATGCCCTCAGTGGCCAGAGGCATTTGGCTAGCTGGAACTGGAGCTACAAGGGATTTTGAGCCACCTGACGAAAACGGATGTTGAGAACCAAACCCAGGTCTTCTGGAAGAGCAGACCATGCTCTTAACCACTGAACCTCAATCCCCAAACGTTCATTTCTGAGGTTAGTAGGTGAAGCCTGATGGGAGGTGGTTGGATTAAGGGGGTTCGCTTGCTGCCCAATATATCCTATCATGGGGAATTACACTTCTATCCAGATGTTACCTCCAAAACTCTAAAGAATCAACTGTCCCACCCACTCTGAGAAAAGTCCTTCAGTGTCCTCTGTTTCCCCAGGACCATCACTGTGCTTGGCCGTCCTGGGCCAACATTTCTCCAGAAAAATCTTTCCTGGCTCGGTAGAGCAGAGTTGGTTTTCCCTTTTCTTCTCTTCTTTTTTATGATTAAATTTTTATTTTTAAAGTATGTATTATGTAAATTGTAAGTATGTGTATGTATGTGTATGTGTGTGCTTATGTGCACGTGTGTTTGCCAGAAGAGGGTATCTGTCTCTCTGGGATCAGAATTGCAGGTGTTTATGAGCTGCCTTTAGGTGCTGGGAACTGAACTTAGGTCCTCCTGAAGAGCAGGAAGCATTCTTAAGCACCAAGCCCTGTCTCAACACTTTTCTCTTCTTGTGCAAACCCAAATCCAGTCCCCAAGGCTCTAATGCATTTACTTCCACGGATGAAGCAGTCGGATCATTGACCTCCACACCAGTCTGGTTGGTTGTCTTGGGTGTCCCCCTGGGCTCTCTGCTTAGATACATGCTTTTTTATACTAGCCGATGAGGCCGACCCTCAAGCAGACAGCACCGAGAGACCTTGGTGTTTGCCGTGTGACTCTTGTTTTCTCTTCTCTTTGCCCTGCTTCACCTTTTTGTGCATCTCTTGCCCCTGGTTCCTCCCATCCCCCATATCGATTGGCTCCTAATATAGAATACACCACTCCTCTTCCACAGGCGGGTGATGGAGAGAGTGGAGAGAGAAGTCGGGACCACTGCAATGACTAATCTTGATTGTCAACTTGATTGCATTAGAAGTGTCTGTGAGATTGGTAACACACCCCTCGGGGGTGTCTGTGAAGACACAAGAACTGTGGCATGGAGAACTCTCCGTCACGAGTTGAGTGTTCTGGGCTGAAGGAAGGGGACCAGAGGGAACCCCCTCTGATAGTCTCTCCTTTCCCCCTCGGTCCCCAAGTGAGCATCTCTGTCCCACCGTGTCCTTCCTGCTACGAAGGACCAAGACCTCAGACACTGTGACCCCCAAACTAGCCTTCCTCTGTTGCAGGTTGAATGTAAGCTGTCCCCAAAGCCTCGTGAGTTTAAACACTTGCTCCCAAGTTGGTGGCGCTATTTTTGTAGATGGTGGGCCCTTTAGGAGGTAGACTTGCTGGAGGACATGGGGTGGGCCTTGGAGTTTTGTAGTTGCACCCCGTTTCCTGTCTTCTTTCCTTCCTGACTGCAGACCCACTGTGACTCAGCGTCCGTGTCCCTCCCATGCCTTCCCCACTGTAAAGGACTGTGAGTCTTCTAACTGTGAGTCAAAAAAGTCCTTCTTTTTTCATGTTGCCCGGAGTCAGGTGTTTGATTACAGCAATAAGAAAAGTATTCTCAGCTATTCCTCATACTGAGCAGAGACAGATGAACCAAACCACTCTTTGACAAAGAGCCATCCAAGATCCCCCAGAAGGTCACCTATGGTCCCACGCTGTACATTAGAAGCCTTGTTACACCGAGCTGCCCTGGACTTATTTAGAGTACTAAGCATAGAATATTTGAAGAAAGAGTCTTCTAAATCAGAACATTTTAGAACCAAAAGTTAAGTTAGACATCACTTAGCCTGTGTGCCTCCTGGCACTGAGGAGGCACTCAAGCCCCAGCAGGAATGATGACTACTCCTTCAGTTTGCTAAGGTCTCAATTCTTCACTCTCCAAAGCATCATGTTTAATACTCTTCTTCTTCTTCTTCTTCTTCTTCTTCTTCTTCTTCTTCTTCTTCTTCTTCTTCTTCTTCTTCTTCTTCTTCTTCTCCTTCTCCTTCTCCTTCTCCTTCTCCTTCTCCTTCTCCTTCTCCTTCTCCTTCTCCTTCTCCTTCTCCTTCTCCTTCTCCTTCTCCTTCTCCTTCTCCTCCTCCTCCTCCTCCTCCTCCTCCTCCTCCTCCCCCCTCCTCCTCCTCCTCCTCTTCCTCCTCCTCCTCCTCCTTCTTCTTCTTTTCGAGACAGGGTTTCTCTTGTAGTCCTGGCTGTCCTGGAACTCACTCTGTAGACCAGACTGGCCTCGAACTTAGAAATCCGCCTGCCTCTGTGGGATAAGTGTTGGGATTACAGGCGTGCACCTCCATGCCTAGCCGTGTAATACTCTTCTTACCTCAGTTGCTATGGTGACATTCTTGCTCATCATTATCACCATCACCATCATCATCATCATCACCACTATCAACATCACCATTATAATTTCTTCTTCCTCTTCATCCTCCTCTCCCTCCTCCTTCTCTTCCTCTTCCTTCCTCTCATCTTCTGTGGGTGGGAGATGTTTTGTCTGTATATATGTCCGTGCATCATCACATGCATGTAGTGCTCCCAGAGTCCAGAAGAGTGTATCAGATCCCCTAGGGCTAGAATTAGAACCAGTTATGAGCAGCCATGTGGGTGTTGGGAATCTCACCCTGGGTCCCCTGGAAGAGCAGCCACTTATCCGTTCATCCATTTCTCAGCCCCACTGTTTTTCTTAATGATCTTTCTTTAAGTTATTTAATTTAGTGTTTTGGTTATTTGAGACCGAGTCTCACTCTGGCTGGCTGGAAGCTCACTGTGTGGCCGCACCTCGCCGGAACACCAGAACAGTGGCCCTTCTGTCTCTGCCCCCCAAGTGCTGGGATCACATCTGCTTACCACCACATCTGGCTGCTGTATGAACTTTAGAAGCAGCTCCTCTAGTTACACAGAAAGGGTCCTATAGGTTTCTCCAGCAAGATATGAAGATACATGGTGATGACTCTTCCTGTCAGAAATACAATATACCTTTCCTTTATTCCCCCCAGTTCCCCTCTGGCCTGGGAGTATTTTAAAGTTTTCTTTACATATTCTTTATATGTTATCAGGGTTATGACCAGCCATTTCATGTTTTAGGAGCCATTGGTTCTAAGCTCTTTGCTGTGTCTTCTAACGTCCTTATTTGTCTATGCGTATAAAGGGCACCGCTTAGAGCATTCACCTCTGCCTAGTTTCATTATTGTACAGCAGGTTTTAGCAGGTTCTCTTGGGATTTTGTGACATAAAGTCACGCTACTTTTAACCCATAAGAGTCTAGTCTCTGACTCTTATATCACATATAAAAGCTGCTCACAACAACATCAAATTTTAAAACATTTTGAAGGTTGGGAAGGTGGTTCAGTGGTGAAGAGCGCTCTGCTGGGCCAGAGTTGGGTTCCCAGCACCCAGGTTGGACAGCTCACAACTGCCTGTAACTGCAGCTCCAGGAAATCTCTCGCCCTCTCCTGGCCCTTGAAGGCACCCATAGTCATGTATACTTGTATAGACAAAGACACATACAATAATTAAAAATTTTAAAGATATTAAATAGAAAGTGAAATGGAGAAAATTTGAAAATAATGTATTTGATCTAGGTATATGAACCTAGAATGAATAAAATGCTATTAGCCCAACAGAAAAATGAAAGCTAAGCAAAAGATCTGAATAGCTGGTGTTCTTCAGAGGAGACGTAACTTACCAGTCGGCTTATGATGAGAGCGCCATTATCATTCAGACATCAATATCTTCAGAGGAGACGTAAGTGACCAATTGGCTTATGATGAGAGCGCCATTATCATTCATATATCCTTGGCCATCAGGAAAATGTAAGTCAAACCCACAATGAGATATTATTTCATACCTGTCTAATCAAAGCCACAGGAAATAGCTAACATTGGCTAAATGTTGAGAAATCGGACTCCCACATGCTGCCTGCAGCACTGTAAATGGAACTATTGGTTCGGAAACCCTTCTGACATTTCTCCAATATCTCAACAAGGGTTGCCATAGTTGACAGCAATCCCGAGCTGTCTACCTGAGAGAGACCAGAGCATGTGTTGAGCTGAACCCTTGAACATAAACCAGCATCGTGTGGGTGCGGTGGCGAATGGTGAATAATCCTGGTGCTTGGGAGGCTGTGGCAAGACAGGAGAGAGTTCGAGGCCAGGCTGGGTTACAGAGCGAGGCCAGATGGGATTCTGTGAGGAGACTATCCAAAAGCAAAAATAAAATGGGTAACATTATTTGTCACAACTCAAAAGTCCACCAGCCGATGAGCTGATACATATAATGTGCTATACTCGCATGATGGGATATTGTTCAGCAATAGAAATAAACATCCTGCCGCAAGGCATGGCACCCTGAAACTGGCGAACAGTATGTGTCCCACATTATGGGTGAAAAGAGCCACCCTCGAATGACCATGTGTTATGTGACTCTACTTAAATTAAGCATGTGGACATAGAGACATGGTTGCCTAGAGGGGTGGAGGATGGGAAATTGGTGGCAGGGGAGAGGGCTAAATGGTATCTTAATTTGGAGGGTTATAAAAATGTTCTTCTAAAGTTGATGGTGGTGATAGATTCTGAATACGTTGAATGCCGTTGAACTATGCATTTTAATGGGTGTAAATTATGCAGTAGAGTCCATCCCAGTAAAGCTGTTTAAAATCATGTATGGGGAAATTAGTCCCCGGTGTATTTGGCATCACAGTAAATAAGGTACCGAAGTAGAGAAGTCCAGGGCCCCCGCTTGGGAGGGGTCACCAAATGCCAAGCTAAGAAAAACATAGCTGTGGAGGTGGGTGCCGATGTCATCTCGAGTCTCAGGGAGGGAGCGCGGCCACAGTGTGCTTAAGATCACACAGCTGGCAAAGTCAGCGAGCAGCAGGCATCAGGCCCCGAGTCCTCCCTGTTAGGCAGCAGTGACTCCCCGGAGCACGGGGCTCGTGCTTTGAACCCACCATCTGGTAGCGATCATGTTTCCTGGACATGATTAAAGGGGTGTTCGCTTAAAAATCTCTCCCCTTCACTACGCCTGTGGTTGCAACCCCCGTGGACTTCATTTGGGGGGGGTTGGTGTCCGTTGCTCAGGGTCCTGTGAAAGGAGTCACAGCTCATCAGTGGGCATCTTCTGGGGATTTACAAGCAGCATCTGGGCTCAGGCCCTGGGGATCAAAATGCCCAGAGAAGCGCAGCAGGGAGGACATGTCAGGCACATGTAGGAAACATGGTGGTGTCTGACGATTTCACCTGCGCCGTTCCACGGGAAAGTTTCTGAAGACTTCAGATCTCAGAAGCGGCACCTGAGCAGGGTGATTCTGACATGTGCCGTGTTCAAACTTAGCTGTGCTTGTCCTGTCCCAGGGGTAACCAGCGCCCCTCAGCTCTTAGGCCAGGGAGACCTGCTGCCTTGACTCGCTGTCAGGAATGGAGAGCTGATACCGGGCTGGATTGGAACCCACTCTGGCCATGAAGACATCTTATAGAATAACAGAGATTATTAATAATTACCAAATCCCTGTAGGACCTTGGGAGGCCTGCTTGTCTGAGTCTGAGTCTCCCATTGTAGCCGAGCCCCTCTCCATCAGCACAGAATGAGTCCCCACAGATCCTGAACCCTCCACCAATGTCCAACCGGAGTGCCCTGAGAAGCTGGATGGCGTGGGGAGAGGCAAAGACGGACAGATGGACGGAAGGCACAGTGATGAAGTGAGTGAGGAACGGGGCAGGGAGGTGTTGATTAGCTGTAAAACAAAGGCATAAGTGCAGGGTGAGCTGTGAGAAGGGACTGATGTGGGGTTCGGGGTGGGTGGGGGTGGGCGAGTGTCGGTGGCCCCAGCCTGGTTCGTCTGAGCTTGTGCTGAGGCGTCTCAGATCTCTCAGATTTCACCCCACCCTCTTCTCAGGGTTCACTGTCCTTGTTACCTGGGCTTAGGTATCAGCTCTGCCACTGACTGTTTGAGAGCCCTTAGAGATTTGACTCCCTGGGCCTCTGTCCCCTCGACTAAAGTGTAGGTTCAGTGACCTGGCGGCTGCCCTATGGGACTGTGGTGAGGGTCAAATAAGCTGACCTACAAAGCACTCAGTGTAACAGAGTCTTATTAGGTGCTTAATAATCACATCTAGCCTTTCTATTATATCTAACCTTAATTATCTAACCCAGGGGCATTTATAACAAGTAGCTTCACTGAGATCCATTTCCAAGCCACTTTCATCATTCCAATCAGAATCACTGTTGCTACTAAACACTGGCTGTCCCAGCCCGTCCTTCCTGCCCCCCCGTGTGCACTGCCCTCTAGCACAGTCTGAAATTTGGGCGGTCAGAGTTCGCTCCCGGAGCCACACTGCCGAAGGCCCTGCCCTCTCAGCTCTTTGCTCCAGGTGAGCTTCTGTCTGGAACCTGTGACTTGGGGATGCCTGTTTTTAGGCTGTTCCGAGAAGGAGGTGTCTCAACATGCCGGAGGTAGCCCCAGCCACATCCGGTGCCTGCTCAGCGTTCAGGAAGACTTTTTGTGTTGAGTTGAGAGCTTATCTATGACTCTCTGACCCACCATGATCACTGAGGCTGGAATTTCTAACCTCTGAGCGCCCGAGGCTGAAGATGGAGCGCAGAGAAAGCTGAACCAGGAAGAGTGGAAAAGTCTTCGGAGGCCACAGTTCAAACTTCCTCCATGTATAAGCAGGGAAAGTGAGGCCCGAGGGAGAGGACCAGAACGGCAGGCAGCGCTGTAGCCAGGCATGTGAGCCCACGCGTCCCATGGCCTCGGCTTGAAGCCTGGATTCTCGCTTTCTCCTCCACTAGCCTTGCCAAAGACTGCGCATGCTCAACGGGCTTCTTTTCCCTTTTGGCAATCTGGGGGCCAGCGCTAGTCAGGATTTTGTCAACTTAACACAAGGCAGAGTCACCTGGGAATAGGGAACATCAATGCAGACACTTTCTCCATAAGATTGACTTCTAGGCAAGTCTGTGGGGCATATTCTGATGTTGAAGGACTCGGTCCACAGTGGGCAGGGCCACCTCTGGGCAGGTGGTCCTGGGGTCTATAAGGAAGCAAACTTAGCAAGCCATGCGGCCTCCGCATCCGTTTTTGCCTCGAGTCCATGCGGTGGCTTCCCCCTGAGATGGACTGAGACCTGGAAATTGTAAGGTAAAATAAACTCTTTCAGCCTCCAGGTTCCCTTTGGCCACAGCAATAGACAGCAAAGTGGGAAGAGGGCCCTCTACCCTTGGGCTTCGGCTCACACACAAGCCGGCTGTTTACTGAGCTCTGCAGACCACTTACACACCCACCCGTGACTGTTTAAGGATGGAGTGGGACAGTTTTACAAACTATTACATCCTGGTCTTTCTGGCAGCGGCAGCGAGGGAGCAGGAGGGACCCAGAACTGGCCCGCTGGTGGCAGACTCTGGTTGTTTTAGGATTAGGTGCCTAAGCTGGGTAAGCACCCTGATGTCTGTTGTTTATAGTCTCTTTGTTCGTTTCATTGCTTCTCTCAGGTTATTTTTGGAGAATTCCAGCCTGTCTGGCCTCTGAGAAAGGGGACAGCAGGGGTGCAGCCAACACCTGGGCAGGAGAGGGAGGCAGACAAGTCGGGTGGCAAGGAGAGAAAGCAGAGTAGTGTCATGAGGAGTAAATGCTCAGGGGAGGGAAGGGATCAACTCCCCAAAGGTCACCTCCCCCTGGAAGGCCTCGACCTGGGGCCCTT
The DNA here is from genome assembly GCA_964023405.1 of Apodemus agrarius. Classification (NCBI taxonomy): domain Eukaryota; kingdom Metazoa; phylum Chordata; class Mammalia; order Rodentia; family Muridae; genus Apodemus; species Apodemus agrarius. The sequence continues at coordinate 132,461,794 of OZ030011.1, read as the reverse complement.
TATTGAGTGAAAGGATGATTTGTTTATTCAAAGATGAAGTTTCCCCTGGGCCTACTCTAAGACACTAATCTGGCAAAGGGGAGTTTTTCTGCTCTGGGAGTAGCAGGGGAGAACTGAGGGCCTCTGCTTCACCTGGGGAGGATGGTGGAAGGAGCGGCTAAGGACAGGAGAGGAGAGGGCTCCACACCATGGTGGAGCGGAAGGCGGCCAGCTGCTACCCCTAATGTCTCTTACCTGCTTTCTACTTTTCTATTACGTCCATTGGTTCTCTGTTGTGTTAGTCAGGAAAAGATGTTTTTCTTCAGAACCGTAAACTGCTATGGCCTGGGCTGGACAGTTAAGATGCAAGCAGACCCATCCTCAGCTCCCAATGTGCCTATTTAAGCTGGATTCTTACGTCAATGGGAGGAGGAGGGAGTCTAACTTTGGGGATGAGGGGTAAGGGCGATGTCTGGGTCTGTCTGAGCAGGACCTTCCGGAGGACAGGAGATGGATGACTTGCCTCTACAGGCCAGGCCGCCCTGAAAGCAAACACCGGACTGAGGGGAGGAGGGAGGAAGGGAAGGTTCCTGCTTCATCCGGCATCTGAAAGTGAGACGCCGATAACGGTGAGAAAGCCTGAAACAGACCCACCGTAACTGAGCTGGGCCTGGCTCCATGGAGAACGAGGCCACCTCAGGCCTGTCAGGACACACCTGGGAAAGGTGGACTGTGACACTTCAGGACTAACAGGACTCGGAAGATGAAGTCGCGTCCAATCTCCATCACGGGTCGAGTGCTCAGCTCCAAGGATGAAGGCAAAACCATCTAAATGCACCTCTGCCTGGCTCCAGGCTGGCCAGAAATGCATCTTCTCCCCTGGGAGCGGCAGCCTGGACTTTCCGCTGTCTCAGACATGGCTTTTGAGAGCTCTGTGGGCCCTTAAGCTCTAGCAGAACCAACAGCCAACGGTGGCTATACTTACCAAGTGCCAGGCCCTATTCTGAGAACCTGTGTCTGACTCATTGAATCTGCCCACAGCTAGACCAGACAAGACAGGAATTCTGTGCCTCTCAGAGATGGGAAAACTCAGGCACAGAGGGGGCAGAGCTACGGGACAAGCACAGAAGCCTCCCCAGGATGGCACCCCTCACTTCTCACACACTTTGCCTCTCTGTAGCAGTAGCCAGAGTAGGGCTCTGACCTACATTGTCTGCTGAGGGAATCACAGTGGTTTCATAGAGATGTGGTTTATAAGGGTTCCACGGAGCAGGTGACAGCAGGCCTCAGAAGTGACCTGACAGGTTAGTGGGGCCTGGAGAGATGATACAGGGCCACACAGCTGGAAAGGAGCCTGACAGGAGTGTGGTCTACATTCTCCTGACTGAAACTTTTCTTCTGCTTTTTCTTTTTTTTTTTAATTCTTTTATTGACTATATTTTTCATTTACAGTTCAAATGTTAAACTCTTTTCCTGTTTCACCCTCCCAAAAACCTTCCAACCCATCCTCACATCTCCTGACTCCAAGAAGATGCGCCTCCACCCAACCCATTCCCACCTACCCCCGCTTCGATTTCCCCACACTGAGGTATCTATCAAGCCTTCAGAGGACCAAGGACCACTCCTCCCACTGATGCCTGACAAGGCATTCCTCTGCCACATTTTTGGCTGGAACCACGTGTACCCCTTGGTTGATGGCTTAGTCCCTGGGAGCCCTGGGGTGTCTGGTTGGCCGGCATGGTCGTTCTTCCCATGGGGCTGTAAACCCCTTCAGCTCCTCCAGTCCTCCCTCCAACTCCTTCATTGGGGACCCCACGCCCAGTCCAATGGTTGGTTGCTAGCATCTGCCTCTGAATCTGTAAGGCTCTGGCAGGGCCCCTCCAGAGACAACCATGACAGGCTCCTTTCGGTATGTACTTCTTGTCATTCATAATAGTGTCGGGGTTTGGTGACTGTTTATAGGATGGATCCCCAGGTAGGACAGTCTCTGGGTGGCCTTTCCTTCAGTCTCTGCTCCACCCTTTGTCTCCATAATTGCTCCTATGTGTATTTTGTTCCCTTTCTCAGAAAAACCAAAGCACCCATGCTTTGGTCTTCCTTCTTCTTGATCTTCATGTGGTCTGTGAATTGTAACTTGTTTATTTTGAGCTTTTGGGCTAATAGCCACTTATCAGTGAGTGCGTACCATGTGTCTTATCTTGTGATTGGGTTACCATACTCAGGATGACACTTTCGAATTTCATCCATTTCTCTAAGAATTTCACGAATTCATTGCTTTTAATAGCTGAATAGTACTCCATTGTGTAGATATTCCACAGTTTCTGTTTCCATTCTTCTGTTGAGGGACATCTGGGCTCTTTCCAGCTCTGGCTATTATAAATAAGGCTGCTATGAACATAGTGGAGCATGTGTCCTTGTTACATGTTGGAGCATCTTTTGGGTATATGCCCAGGAGTGGTATAGCTGGGTCCTCAGGTAGTACAATGTCTAACTTTCTGAGGAACTGCCAAACTGATTTCCAGAGTGGTTTTGCCATCTTGTAATCCCACCAGCAATGGAGAAGTGTTCCTCTTTCTCCACATCCTCTCCAGCATCTGCTGTCCCCTGAGTTTCTGATCTTATCCATTCTGACTGGTGTGAGGTGGAATCTCAGTGTTGTTTTGATTTGCATTTCCCTGATAACTAAGGATGCTGAACATTTCCTTAGGTGCTTCACAGCCATTTTGAGTTTCCTCAGTTGAGAATTCTCTGTTTAGCTCTGTATCCCATTTTTAATAAGGTTATTTGACTCTCTGGAGACTAACTTCTTGAGTTCTTTGTATACATTGGATATTAGCCCTCTATCAGATGTAAGATTGGTAAAGATCTTTTCCCAATCTGTTGGTTGCCGTTTTGGCCTATTGACTGTGTCCTTTGCCTTTCAGAAGCTTTGCAGTTTTATGAGGTCCCATTTGTCCATTCTTGTTCTTAGAGCATAAGCCATTGGTGTTCTATTCAGGGAAAATTCCCCTGTGTCCATGTGTTCAAGGCTCTTCCCCACTTTCTCCTCTATAAGCCTCAGTGTATCTGGTTTTATGTGAAGGTCCTTGATTACTTGGACTTGAGCATTGTACAAGGAGATAAGAATGGGTCAATTTGCATTTTTCTACATGTTGACCTTCAGTTGATCCAGCACCATTTGTTAAAAATGCTGTCTTTTTTTCCCCACTTGATGTTTTTAGTTCCTTGTCAGATATTAAGTGACCATAGGTGTGTGGGTTCATTTCTGGGTCTTCAGTTCTATTCCATTGACCTTCCTGCCTGTTTCTGTACCAATACTATACAGTTTTTTATCACTATCGCTCTGTAGTAGAGATTGAAGTCAGGGATGGTGATTCCCCCAGGAGATCTTTTGTTGTGGAGAATAGATTTCGATTTACTGGGGTTTTTGTTACTCCAAATGAATTTGCAGATTGCTCTTTCTAGCTCTATGAAGAATAGATTTGGAATTTTGATGGGGATTTCATTGAATCTGTAGATTGCTTTCAGCAAGAGGGCCATTTTACTATATTAATTTTGCCAATCCATGAGCATGGCAGATCTTTCTATCTTCTGAGATCTTTCTGAGATCTTTTTTGATTTCTTTCTTCAGAGTCTTGAAGTTCTTGTCATACAGATCTTTCACTTGCTTGGTTAGAGTCACACAAAGGTATGTAATATTATTTGTGACTATTGTAAAGGGTGTCATTTCCCTACTTTCTTCCTCAGCTTGTTTATCCTTTGAGTAGAGGAATGCTACTGATTTATTTGAATTAATTTTATATCTAGCCACTTTGCTGAAGTTGTTCTCCGGTGGAATTTTTGGGGTTGCTTAAGTATATGAACATATCATCTGCAAAGAGTGATATTTTGACTTTTTCCTTTCCAATTTATATACCTTTGACCTCCTTTTCTTGTCTAATTGCTCTGGCTAGGAATTCAAGTACTATATTGAATAGATAGGGAGAGAGTGGGCAGCCTTGTTTGGTCCCCTATTTTAGTGGGATTGCCTCAAGTTTCTCTCTGTTTAGTTTGATATTAGCTACTGGTTTGCTGTTTATATTGCTTTCACTATGTTTAGGTATGAGCCTTGAATTCCTGATCTCTCCAAGACTTATTATGAAGGGATGCTGAATTTTGTCAAAAGCTTTATCAACATCTAATGAAATGTCTATGTGGTTTTATTTCTTTGAGTTTGTTTATGTAGTGGATTACATTGATGGATTTCTATATATTGAACCATCGCTGGGATGAAGTCTACTTGATCGTGGTGAATTATTGTTTTGATGCATTCTTGGATTTGGCTGACCAGAATTTTATTGAGTATTTTTGCATCAATGTTCACAAGGAAAATTGGTCTGAAATTCTCTTTTCTTGTTTGGTCTTTGTTTGGTTTGGATATAAGCATTATTGTGGCTTCATAGAATGAATTGGGTAGTGTTCCTTCTGTTTCTATTTTGTGAAATAATTTGAAGAATATCAGTATTAGGTCTTCTTTGAAGGTCTGATAGAATTTCCCACTAAACCCATCTGGTCCTGGGCTTTTTTTTTTTTTTTTGGTTGGGAGACTATTAACGACTGCTTCTATTTCCTCAGGACTTATGGGACTATCTAGATGGTTTGTCTGATCCTGTTTTAACACTGGCACCTGTTATGTGTCTAGAAAATTTTCCATTTCATCCAGATTTTCCACTTTTGTGGAGTATAAGCTCTTGTAGTAGGATCTGATGTTTTTTGAATTTCCACAGTTTCTGTTGTTATGTTTCCCTTTTCATTTCTGGTTTTATTAATTTGGATACTGCCTCTGTGCCCTCTGCTTAGTCTGGCTAAGGGTTTATCTATCTTGTTGATTTTCTCAAAGAACCAGCTCCTGGTTTTGATGATTCTTTGTATAGTTCTTTTTGTTTCTATTTGGTTGATTTCAGCCCTGAGTTTGATTATTTCCTGTCTTCTACTCCTCTTGGGTGCATTTGCTTCTTTTTGTTCTAAAGCTTTCAGGTGTGTTGTCAAGCTGTTAGTGTAAGTTCTCTTCATTTTCATTTTGGAGGCACTTAGAGCTATAAGTTTTCCTCTTAACATTGCTTTCATTGTGTCCCATAAGTTTTTGTATGATGTGTCCTCATTTTCATTAAATTCTAAAAAGTCTTTAATTTCTTTACTTCTTTTTTGACCAAGCTATCATTGAGTAGAGCATTGTTCAATATCCATGTATATTTGTGTTTTCTGTTGTTTTTGTTTGAACTTAAGACCAGCCCTAGACTATGGGGATCTGGTAGGGTGCATGGAATTATTTCAGTATTCCTCTATCTGTTGAGGACTGTTTTGTGACCAATTATATGGTCGGTTTTGGAGAAGGTACCATGAGGTGCTGAGAAGAAGGTATATTCTTTTGCTTTAGGATGGAATGTTCTATAAATATCTGTTAGATCCATTCAGTCCATAACTTCTGTTAGTTTCACTGTGTCTCTGTTTAGTTTGTGTTTCCATGATTTGTCTATTGCTGAGAGTAGAGTGTTGAAGTCTTCCACTATTATTGTGTGGGGTACAATATGTGCTTTGAGCTTTAGTAAAGTTTCTTTTATGCATGTGGGTACCCTTGCATTTGGAGCATAGATGTTCAGAATTGAGAGTTCATCTTGAACAGTATGAAGTGTCCTTCCTTATCTTTTTTGACAACTTTTGGTTGAAAGTCAATTTTATCTGATATAAGAATGGCCACTCCAGCTTGTTTCTTCGGACCATTTGCTTGGAAAATTGTTTTCCAACTGTTGACTCTGAGGTAGTGAATGTCTTTGTCACTGAGGTGGGTTTCTTGTATACAGCAAAATGTTGGATCCTGTTTATGTATCCAGTCTATTAGTCTTTTTATTGGGGAATTGAGTCCATTGATGTTAAGAGATATTAAGGAAAAGTGATTACTTCCTTTAATTTCATTGTTAAAGGCCGAATTCTGTTTGTGTGACTATCTTCTTTTGGGTTTGTTGAAAGAAGATTACTTTATTGCTTTTTTTAGGGTGTAGTTTCCCTCCTTGTGTTATATTTTCCACCCATTATCTTTTGTAGAGCTGGGTTTGTGGAAAGATATTGTGTAAATTTGGTTTTGTCATGAAATGTCTTGTTTTCTCCATCTATGGTAATTGAGAGTTTTGCTGGATATAGTAGCTTGAACTGACATTTATGTTCTCTAAGGATCTGTGACATCTGCCCAGGATCTTCTAGCTTTCAGTGTTTCTGGTGAGAAGTCTGGTGTAATTCTGATAGGTCTGCCTTTATATGTTACTTGACCTTTTTCCCTTACTGCTTTTAATATTCCTTCTTTGTTTATTATGTGCTGGGAGGACTTTCTGTTCTGGTCCAGCTTGATTGGAGTTCTGTAGGCTTCTTGTATGTTCATGGGCATCTCTTTCTTTAGGTTAGGGAAGTTTTTTTCTATAATTTTGTTGAAGATATTTACCTTTAAGTTGTAAATCTTCGCTCTCTTCTATACCTATAATCCTTAAGTTTTGTCTCATTGTATCCTGTATTTCCTGGATGTTTTGGGTTACAAGCTTTTTGCCTTTTGCATTTTGCATTTTCTTTGACTGTTGAGTCAATGTTTTCTATAGTATCTTCAGCACCTGAGAGTCTTTCTTCTATCTCTTGTATTCTGTTGTTGATGCTTGCATCTATGACTCCTGATTTCTTTCCAAAGTCTTCTATCTCCAGAGTTGTCTCCCTTTGTGATTTCTTTATTGTTTCTACTTCCACTTTTAGATCCTGGATAGTTTTGCTCAGTTCCTTCACTTGATTATTTGTGTTTTCCTGAAATTGTTTAAGGGATTTTTGGTTTCCTCTTTAAGTGGTTCTACCTGTTGACCCATGTTCTTCTGTATTTCTTTGTTTTTTGGTTTTTTTTTCCAAGACAGGGTTTCTCTGTGTAGCCCTGGGTGTCCTGGAACTCACTCTGTAGACCAGGCTGGCCTCGAACTCAGAAATCTGCCTGCCTCTGCCTCTGCCTCTGCCTCTGCCTCCCAAGTGCTGGGATTAAAGGCATGTGCCAACACCGCCCGACTCTTCTGTATTTCTTTAAGGGAGTTATTTAAGTCCTTCTTGAACTCCTCTATCAGCATCATGAGATGTGATTTTAAATCCAGATCTTGCTTTTTCAGTCTGTTGGAGTATCCAGGATTTGCTGTTGTGGGAGAATTGGGTTCGGATGGTGCCATGTTGTCTTGGTTTCTGTTGGTAATGTTCTTGCATTTGCCTTTTGCCATCTGGTTATCTCTGGAGTCAGCTGGTCTTGCTGTTTTGGACTGTGGCTTATCTGTACTGCAAGTCTGTGTAATCTGTACTCCTGGGATTCCCATTCTCTCTGTCCACACAGGTATGTAGGCAATCCTGAGAGACCAGCCCTCCTGTGGTTGTTTTTGTGTATGTAGCTCTGTGGCCCAGGATGTGCTCTACCGTCTCAGGCCTCTCCACAGTCCTGGGAGGTTAGCTATCTTCCTGCTCCTCCTGGACATGGCACACTGTGCTCCCAGGCCTCTCTCCACTCCAAATGCTCTGAGTGCAGCTGGTTTTCAAATGCCCTGAGTGCAGCTGGTTCTCTAGGGTGTATCAGGAAATGGTGTCTTCACTATGGCAGAGCTGACAAGAGTCTGCCCCAGCAGAAAGAAAGCTGATGGAATCTTTGCAACTGGCTTGTGGTTTGTTTGTTTTTCTTCCTCTTCTTCTAGAAAAATAAAGCCATGCCAACATTTCTCTCTGTTCCAATGTCAGCTTATACTGGTAGTGGCTGACATGTTGCCTACTGAGGCTTTCCTGTGTAAGAGAGGACTCTGTTGACTAGGTCCCCAGTCCCTGCCCTGGGTTTGCCTCCTGGAGACTTGTCTACCTTATAAAGAATGAAAGGCCAGTTGGATGGTTGGTTTAGGGATCGAACTTGTACCCTGGACTGGGTCTGGCTAATCTACCTTCTGGTCAGGGTCCATCAGCTCTACTGGCAGACTGGGCTAGACCAAGACATAAAAAACATGCTAGCTCTTAGAATAGGAGACCCACCCACATATTTGTCCATGTGTGATTACAGAATCTGGGACAATTTCTGATTCATAATAGGTATCTCTCCATGTCTAAGAACCCTATGTGACACCAGAAGATATATATATATATATCTCAAACATTACGTCTCTCAAACATTACGTCTGACCACAGTTTCCCTTCCCTCCCTTTCTCCCAGTTTCCCAGTCTTTAGCAGTCTTTTGGCTTATTCTTAAATATCATATTTTTTAATGCTACAGTAAATGGAATAGCTTTTTGAATTTACTTTGGATATTTGCTGTTAATATATTTTTGAATTTTGACTACTGATCTTCTGTTCTACAACCTTGCTGAGTTTTTGTTGTTTTTGGTATGATAGATTAAATCTAGGGCCTCATATATCCTTGGCAAAGTACCCTTCCACTGAGCTATATCCCCAGCATTTTACCATTAAAAAGTGTTTTAGAAAATATTTTCCTCATTTTTATTTTATATGTATGAGAGTTTTGCCGACAGGTATGTCAATGCGATGTGTGCCTGCAGTCCCTGTGGAGGCCAAGTTCGGGCGTCAGGTTACGAGACTGTACGTACAGACCGTTGTGAGCTACCATATTGGTGCTGAGAATCAAATCTAGTTCCTCTGGGGATAGTGGTGAGTGCACTTCACTGCTGAGCCACATGTTTTAAAACAGATCTTTAAACAGAGCCCCCAAGAAGTTGCCCAGGCTGGCCTTGAACTTCTTCTGAGGCGAAAGTAAGCGCTAACCTTGAGATCTACCTTCTTTCCCCCATGGAGTTGGGATTACACATTTGTGCCTGAGGTTTTTATGTAGTTAGTCTTACACACTTGTGCCTGCTGGGTTTTTATGTGTTCATGTTTTATGCATGTCAGATCGTGTATCTATGAACAGAAATAGTTTTACTTCTTTCTGATTTAGATGCTTACAATCACTTTTTATTTTTCTAAAAGACTTGGTTTTATTTTTAAATGATATGTATGTATGTGTGTGTGTCTGTGTGTGAGTTATGTCCGTAAGGGCAGCTGTCTATGGAGACCAGCTGGACCACCTTCCCCCCCCACCCCCCCAGACCTGGAGCTATATGCACCTGTGAGCTGCCCTTCTGGGAGCCGAGCAACGAACTCCCTAACCACTGAGCCATCTCTAGGCTCTAATACTGTGGATCGGTTAACACTTCTATTATGTTCATTGGGTTCCCAGATTTGCAGGAGAATCCTAATGTAAGACACAGAGGGTCCCTGCCCCTACTTGGTTTTGACTGATAAAGTTGCCGGCAGCTAATACCTGGACAGAGAGACAGAGGTCAGGAGTCTCAGGAGGGAAGCTGGCTGGGAGTTAGGAATGGACAGTGGGAGTGCGTGTGTACAGTGGGCATTGGCTGGCTGTTGCTCCCTTTACCCTTCCCTTACATCCCTTCCTCTCCCATCCACCCATAGACTGCATACAGCGCTGGAGGTAGGAACACCGCATTCTCCTCCAAATCTCAAACTGTCATATTGGCCCAAGCATGCATGGGATTGTGACCTAGTCACCACCAAGGAGCACACATGTCTGTTGAGGTAGTTAGGAAAGGGTTAATCTCTCTCTCTCTCTCTCTCTCTCTCTCTCTCTCTCTCTCTCTCTCTCTCCATTTTGCATGGAAAACTCTTGCCACAAGGGTGAGATTCTAAAAGTGGGGTCAAAAGAGACCCAGGCTGTACCAGTAGATGAAGCAAGGTCCTGAAGACTTCCAGCGAGACCCTACCTGGCCAAGAGCCAGGTCTATCCCTCTGACGTTTCAATTGTGTAGTTCATACATTTGATTTGTTCTAAAGAGAGTTTGGGTTGGTCCTCTTGAAACAGAAAGCATCTTGTTGGAAGGCAGGCCTTGAACTAGCTCTGAGAAGATGTGGGTGAATAAAGAAGGCAGCCCGGGTTTGGGGTCTTGAAAAGTAGGGGGTGTTGGTGAGGGAAGAACGGATTGCCCGTGCAGCTGTGCAGGAACTAACTGGGAGGGAAGACGGCAGAGTGCAGTGCGGCATGTAAAAGAGGAGTGGATTTCCCTTCTTTGTACGTCTGTTTTGACGAACGCTGATGATCACTGCGGAGTAGCATGCAACAAATGGATGAACTCAGCAGCCTCGAGCTCTCGGAAACAGTATTTGCTGGCTGTGCACACTATCTTCCTCAGCATTTCCTCCACTGAACCCTTTTAACAGTCCACAAGAGATTGCTACTTCTCCATTTCACAAGGGAGGAAACCGAGTCATGAAGAATTAGCCTAGGCTAACCCAGTGAGTGCCAGAGCTGGGTTGTAACCTGAAAACCCAGAATGCATAACTGGAGCCCACCTTCTCAACCTTCTGCTTCTTCATCTGCAGCGAGTCATCTGCTAACTGTGGGCATGTGTGCTGGCAGGGAGAGAAAGGGCACACCACGCAAAGTCCAGTCAAGGCTGTCGAGATGGGATGGTGGGTAAAGGTCCTTGTCACCAAGCCTGGTGACCTGAGTTTGAACCCCAGCAACCACATGTTTGAAGGGCAGAGTTAACTTCTCCCAAGCTGCCCTCTGACTTTGGCGTGGGTGCTGTGGTATGTGCCCCACAGCAAAATAAAAGTGCATGTGCTGGCTACTTTTCTGTCAACTTGACACAGGCTAGAGCCAGCAGAAAGAAGGGAACCTCATTGAAAAAAAAATGCCTTTGTAAGATCAGGTTGCAGGCAAGCCTGCCGAGCATTTTCTTAATTAGTTATTGATGGAGGAGGGCCCAGCCTATTGTGGGCAGGGCCATCCCTAGGTTGGTAGTCCTGGGTTCTATAAGAAAGCAGTCTGAGCAAGCCAGTAAGCAGCACCCCTCCATGGCCTCTGCATCAGCTCCTGCCTCCAGGTTCCTTCCCAGTTTGAGTGCCTGTCCTAACTTCTCCCAGTGATGGACTGTTACCCAAAGTGTAAGCTGAAATAAATCCTTTCCTCCTGGCTGAGTTTTCATTCTAGGAGTGGCAAAAGCAAGTTCCATGGCCAAGCCCCCTCTGGCCTGTGTAATTTCCTGGATTTCCCCCACATCTTTCCACTTATGTCTCCTCCTTTGGAGTGCCTCAGGTAAAGAAGAGAAGACATCTCTCTTAAAAGGGAGTGTAACAAAAATCATTTCTATTTCCAGCTGTTGGCATTGGACTTGAGCTGCTCCTGCCTGCCATGTGGGCCTTTCTTTACCTCTTTTCCTGACATGTAATGAAAATGGACCATAAAAAATATACCCCCCCCCAACCAAATATTATCTAAGGCTTTGTTTTACCATGCTTCTTGAGTGGTCCTTGTGAAATAAAAGAAAAAGGACTGTTGGCTTCAGTACATGCAGCACTGGCTGGAGAGGCCGGGCAGATATAATGCACAAGGAGGCTGGGGGTCTCAGATCCCGCTGGAGAATATGGCCCCCACCTAACTGCAGTCTTGCTGAGTTTAAAAACAAAACAGATCAGCAGGCAGAAACACTCTGTGCAGGCCCAAGCCAGACATTCCTGCAGGGTGGGTTTGGGCTTGAGGCAACTTGTTTGTACCCCAAAAGGATAACATGAGGGAATGTTTGAGAAAGGGGCCTGAATTCTCAGACTCCTGTAAGGGCAGGGATAGGGAAAGCCTGAAGGTGCTCAGGGCCTGGCACAACCTCTAAGGGGTCAGAGGACTTAGAGACAGAAGGTTGGGCTAACGGAAACAGCTTGGCCTTGATTTGCCAAATTCAGAACTCAGAAACTTACCAGAGTATGACAGAGCTTGGAGCTCAAGGCCAGAAAGTCAGGCCTTCATCCTAGTTCCTCCCGACCAACTAGAGCAGTGAATCAGATAGAACAGAACATGCTTTGAATCTGAACTCACCAATTGGAAAGCCCAAGAAATGAGTGGATCTAGGCACAATCTTAGAATTAAAGATCGGTGAGTGTTATAGAGTGTGTGTGTGTGTGTGTGTGTGTGTGTGTGTGTGTGTGCTGTAGATGATTGTGGACCTCACCCTTTATGAGGTCATTTTGCCTGAAGCGATCCGATCTAAACTCGTCCTATCAATCCAGAGAGCGAAGAGCAGGAAGTAGAAGGAAACACACACACACAGCGGCTTGAGGTGCGCGCTGTGAGGTTTTGTTGTGGGAAGCTTTACAGATTACCCCACAGAGAAGTAACAAACACAGCGGAGAGGAGCAGGGTGGGGGAGATGGCTGTACCATAAGGGGGCCCCAAAATGTTTTCAAAGACATTGTTGGTAGACTAGGGTGTGAAGCCTTGCGAACTTGAGGGTATGAATGCAGTTTCCCTGGTGTGTGTGTGTGTGGGGGGGGAACAGGCTGTGATGGCCTTTGTGTCTATTCCCAGCACTGAAGAAGTGGAGACAGGTGGAACCCAGCCTACTTGGTGAGCTGAAGACCAATGAAAGGCGTTGTCTTAAAAATAAGGTGACAGCACAAGCATCCTCTTCCAGCACCCATGTGCGCGTGCGCACGCACACACACACACACACACACACACACACACACACGGAGGGAAGGAGGGTGAGAGAAGGATGGAGAGAGAGGCAGGGGACATCTCTGTCATAGCAAGGCCTGCAATCCCAGCTATGTGGGAAGAAAATACAATGCTCAAAAACACAGGAGGATCGGAAGTTCAAGGCCTGTCTGCACAATTTAGTAAGACCCTGATCTCAAAAACAAAATCTGAGCTGGTCTGGGCAGGAGGTATGACTCAGTGGCTAAGATCACCTCCTGCTTTTGCAAAGGACCCAAGATTCTGTTCCTAGTATCTACATGATGGCTGACAACCATCTGTAGATTCAGTTCCAGGGACCCAACATCCTCTTGACCTCTGAAGGCAACAAATACATATATGGTACACAGACAGACAGACAGACAGACAGACAGACAAAACATGCATACACATAAAATAAAGCAAACAAAAAATGTCTTGTTTTGTTTTTATTTTATTTTTTAAAAAACGCTGCTGTTAGAGCTCATGGCCATGGCGCTTGCCTGGCGTGCACAGGCCCTACGAGGTAAAACTGAACCACACTGCTGGAGGATCTGCTCAGGAACTGGTAATATCATAAAGAAAGGAAGAGAAAGGTTGAAAGAAGGAAATCATTGTCACAAAGGGAGACTCAAGACAGAGAAGAGGGCTGCTGAGGGACCGACAAACCCGCAGCTGATCTTCATTTCTTGATTCGGCCAGAAGATACAAGACTGTTTCGTTTGTGATAATTTGTTTTACTATTCATTTATTTTCTACAATTAGAAATTGTAGCAATTCTTCTCCACGCTCCCACTCATTTGGAATGTTTTCGACTCTCGACTGCCAACTTCTAGGGTCTGAATCCTGCCAGGCTCTCCCCTGCTGCCCTAGGATTTCTCCTAAGCATTTCATATCAATCCAAACGAATGGGCTATGATGTTATTGAAATAAACCACCCCAATGCCTCGGCGTCATCAAGCAAAGGGCTGCTTCTACCTGATGGCCTGGCAGGGGCCTCCTTCCTGGAGTTGCTTGGAGACTCGGATGTCTTTCTCAGGTAGACTGACTGGCTACATGTAACTTCTGCTTACCAGTCAGCAGGATTGCCCCTCCCAACTACAGGACCGCTGCACACAGGCAGGGCTGTCAATACACTAGCAGATGTTTGGTAAATAACATTAATAAAACACTTCTTGCTTTGCCAGCACTGATATGCATGCGTTTCAGTTTTGCCAACCAATACTACTCCCAACAAGCTGCTCAAATTGCAGCCACTGTGGTATATTAACTGTAATTGCACCGAGTACCCGCTCTACTGCAATTTGAACCCAGATGTCAGGGACCAGTTCTTAACTAATCTGAAACCTGTTCGTATCTCTCCGTGAAAAGGAGTCTGTGTTATAAATGTTAACCATTTGCTTCACCGTCAGCACACAAACCACGAGGCAAAGACTGTCAGTGTGCCAGAGCACAGCCAATTATGTGACCTCTTTCAGAGTCCGTCTGTCAGTGGTTGCTGCATAGCTGTTAGGTCATGCACGGAGAGCAAAATCTGGGATGGTAAGAGCACCTTGTGTGCCAGTGGAAAGCCATATGAAGGTTTAAGTTTTATATATATATATGTGTGTGTGTGTGTGTGTGTGTGTGTGTGTATGTGTGTATATACATATACATATACATATACATATACATATACATATACATATACATATACATATACATATATATGATGGGTAATGGAGAGTGAGCCTCCAAAATCAGAAATACAATCAAGAAACAAAGTGACGGCTGCCAAAAAACGAAATTCACATGGAGGTGAGCGTTGGGATACAAAAGCAAAATTAGGTTGAATCCGACAGTGTGAAGTTGTAGTTCAAGCCACACTGGAAGAGCCCAGAGAGGGTCCCAGAGACAGGAAGTTACCTCAGCCTTCCACAGTTAACATCACAGTAGGCCTAGAGAGCGGAGGTCAGAACAGAGTACCTTCTACTTTGGATCAGCAACTGCTATTTCAAAATACTGGTTAATTTGGCCAATGGGCGGCTGCAACACAGAAAGAAAATAGCAGTTATAAGGAGACAGAGGAAGAGCTTTGTCAAACGAAGCAGGGTCCATGGGTTCAGAAGTGACGACCTGGCAGATGTCAAGCACAGGCAAGCACGGATCCCAGAGCGCTGAAGGAGCCAGCAGAAAACTGCAGCTCAGAAAGTCCTCGAGGGGGATTTATGGCATCACAAGAGCAAAAACTATAATCCAGAGGCAAAGACAGACTTAGAACAGAGTGTGGCCGTTCCTCGGGGCAGGAAAGAGCTTGCTGTAGGTCCTGTGTCTCAGGTCGAGAGGGAGGAGGGAGGGCTGCTCAAACCGTTTTTGATAAGCTTTCTACACAGAAATAAAACACCTTAATTATCAGTGTTTCTAATGTTTTAAATTATAGGCTAATAAAATCATCATTCTTTTTTACTAATTTTTCATTTCCCTCTGTATTTACAACCAACAACAAGGGTTATTTTTTTTTTAATGTTTTGACAAAAAAACTTTTAAAGGTCACAGGGTAATTGTGAGTTCCCCTCCTGATTATTAAGGTTTCTTTGTATGGTTTCAATTACGCAGTCACCTTTTATGGTTCCTGTACTTGTGTGCCAAGCAAGAGCTGCCCGCACACAGACCTGGCCCCGCGAGTTACCTACAATTTCCCCACGTGTTCGTGACGACTCGCTTATACGGAGTGTGGGGAGACTTCTGGAAGGAAAAAAAAAAGAGCCATTATAATTAGTATAAATAAAGATTTGATATACTGGAAGCTCTTGGAATGAGCTCTGTAGTTACACTGAGGCGGACCACACATGGTAGGGTCTGCTCTTCTGCCCAAGAAAGGTGCTGGTTGAGGCGAATGTGCTTTTTTAGTCCGTGGCCCATGGATATCTGAAGAAACAGCTGAGCACGGAGGCGAATCCTAGCCTGGGCGAGTATCCGAGGTACCTCCCTGGGCTATGTGGGCCTTGTGGTAGTGAGGTGCGTAGCGGCCGTCTGATACCCAGGAGCTGCACACAGGACTATGCGGTTGAAGAGGCCTGGGTTGAGGAGGAACCTTCAACACTGTGGTGCGTGTAACAGCTCAAAGGCAGATGACTGTGGGATGGAGGTTTGATCAAGTGAGAGTGGATTGGCTCCCTAAGGTCACATAGGTATTCTGGGGAGGAAGCCAGGTAGGGTCAGCCCACAGAACCCGCGAGGACAATGAGGTCCCCATGGTGTGCTTAGAAGGAATTCCGATGGTGCAGCTCTTTTTCTGAACAGATGTGAAAAGCTCACTGTAAGGTTTGTGTTTTTATAGATATATCTATTCAAGGAATTCAGGAAATTCAGATTATGTCAACATGATCTTATTTCTGCCCCCTGTCAATGAGGCCTGGGGAAATGGAGGGTGTACTGTGTAGTCTATTGTTCAAACTGGGAATATTTTAAAAATAAAAGGCGCTGCTATATGTGATGAAATAATGTAGTAATTAAAACATTGGATGTCCCAGGAAAACCAGACTGTGTTTGGGAACAGACAGAATCCAGGAAAGTGTGCACTGGAGGTGTAGTCAGAATGACTAGGAACCTATGAATTCCCCATTTAGAATCCCAGGGTGGAGCACTGATGAGGGAGCACCCTAGATAGTCCCACGGAGTGGGAGGAGGGGTCCCGGAGGGAGCTGCTGGTCATCATGCTCCCTCATCAATGGCCTCTGCTGACCTCACCGGGCACTCTGGAGCCCAGTGATCTGCAGCACTGTTCCAAGTCGGTTAAGAGCACAGGCTTCTGGTCGCCACAGCCACCGCCTTTGGGTGCAACAGTCCCCAGGAGCTGCCCAGCTGACAGAAGACCTGGGGTGCATGCTGACCCCTGCAGTGCTCTCACCGCACATGCTCCTCCCCTGCAGGGATGGAGGGCTCGAATAAGAACATCTCTACAAACACATACCTCGGCGCGAGTCTTTCTGCATCATTTGGGGAAAGAGCTGCAAGTCCATGAAATTAGCACAAGGAGCTGTTTGCAAAGAAGCAGAGAAAAGGCAAGCTGGTCTCTGAATTCAGAATGGGGCACCAACCTTCCTGGTATTGTTAGGACTTTTTTCTTTAAGTGCATTTCTTCCTAGTTCTATTTGGTAACGTTTTCATTTAAGGCACCTATGTGAGACTCGCTGGGGTCCAGACACAGCTGGCCGTACAGCTGTAGTCACAGCTGGAGGCACTGTCAGATACGCCTTCAGTTCTTATCATGAACAGTAGGACGTGAGACAGTAGTCAGGGAAGCAGAGAATCCCCCCAAGGACAGTCTGGTCCACAGCGGTGTCAGCCTTTGGACACAAATATGGTGTCTGCAGGGCTCTGCCTTTCACCTGCTGTTCACGTGCTTGTTTTCAATAGTGAGAACTGAAGGATTCATGTTTGCGAGGCAAGGGCCCAAACGTTTCAACTATTACCAGCCTAAGGGGTGGGGGAAGGGAAGAGAGGGAGAGAGGGAGGGAGGGACGGAGGGAGGGAGGGAGAGAGAGAGAGAGAGAGAGAGAGAGAGAGAGAGAAGTTTTTATTTTGAGACAGAATCTCTCTTAAGTTATCCAAGGCAGCCTTGAACCTGCGATCCTCCTGTCTCAGCCCCCAGCTAGCTCAGATTACAGGCATGTGCCGCTCTGATATTCTGTTTTTAGCCTTTATGTTATGCCACCTTCTAACCCACCATCCAGCTTACTTGGTACTGTAGTCTTTCAATAAACGTTAACTAGTGCTTATGTAGCTCCTATCCATTGCCTGAAAAAAAAATGAAAATCTCTTCACTGGCATAATGGAAAGGATGATGATGATGATGATGATGATGATGATGATGGTGATGATGGTGATGGTGATGGTGATGATGGTGATGATGATGATGGTGATGATGGTGGTGGTGATGATGATGGTGATGATAGCAATATCTGACATGTATTGAGCTATTACTACATTCTAGGCACTCCCCTGACAGCTTTCCATGCATCACATCCTTCGTCCAAGACACATGCCTGCTCTAAAGGAGATTCCAATCTGTTGAGAATCAATACAGAGAATGACCACACCTGAGACAAGATTAGACAGGGTTGTTGGGCAAGAAGACTTAAGCCTTGGCCGTGCTTGTGCTAAATCTACCAGGGCTTACAGTTTGGACGGTCCAGCCCTGGAGAAAGGCAGGCTTCTCATGGACCCGGAAAGCATCGTGCCTCTTGAAGATGGCAGGCAGGGCTGAAGGCAGGAACCAGGCGGATAGCTCAGGAACCGGGAACGGCTGTTTTGTAGAAACCTGCCGTGTGTTATGCAAGGGAGTCACTGGTGTTGGTGGCCACATAGCACATAACGGGCTTGAGTTCTTGGTCGTTACGGGTTCGTCCCACGTCCCACACCCCTGGAGTATCCACGGCAGGAGACTGCACTGCCGTTCCTGCTGTTGTACCTCTTTCCCTAATTCTGAGTGCCACACAGCTGAAGGTCCTCGAAGATATCCTGAGCAGAAGCTGCAGGCTGTGAGGGCCGGGTCCCTGGCTGCCGCTGTGGAAGCTCGCTCCTGTTGTGGCTCTGATCCTGCAGCCACCGTAAACCCCCACGGCCTTCCTCGGGGCTCAGCTGCAATGCCTACGGAGTGTATCCACCAGGTAGAGGCTCTCCCCGCCAGGCTGTAGAGGCCGACTTTAAGGAGGTCCAGGTCTCCCTGTTCCTGTGAAGAGCATCCTGTCAGGTAGGAGGGCTGGTACCACTCTGTTTCCACTGTTTCTTCCATCTTTTACCAAACAGTGAAGGCATTTTATCCCACAGACACTTTAACTATAGAGCTCGCTGAGGCAGCCAAGCAGCAGGGACTCACAGGAAATAAGCCAGCACTGGGCCAGACAGTCTGGAGCGTGACCCTCACATCAGCTCCCGCGGGCAGACCCAGGAACGATGAGCAATGCTTCACAGGTCACTGGTCTAGATCCTGCTGCCGTCCTATCGAATGTCCAGGTTACTGATGGCCACATCCTTGTTTGGAAAGAAAATTTCAAGCATTGCTTCCTGTCGGCCTCCATTTTGTTCACTGGGATCAAATCGTCTGGCTCCTCCCTGTAGTGGGACAAACGACCCAGCCTGACTGGTAGCAAGATGGAACTCTTGACCAGGCACATGAGAGAAATATGCAGATAGAAAGGCTTTGAAATCCAGCAATGTCTCCTGACCAGGAGGCTTCCTTGTGCATTCCTCCTGGCTTCCGGTTCCCCCTGTCTGGTTTCACCTTCTGTTCCTGTCCATCAAACCTTTCCACGCAGCTCCTCCCAGCTCAGTGCCCAGAGCCCACTCTCCTAGTGGTTACAGCGTAGGAACCGCCCACTCTCCCGCCTAGCTGCAGGCTGGCTGCCCCCGAGCTGAGAGCGAGGCTGATGGGAGAAAAGGGCATCTCCTCCTAACACAGAAGAGTGTCGGCACCACACTGAGCGAACGGTACATGGGCAGTCCTTCCCACGGTGGCCAGGGCCGCATGTCACGATGGAAGCCCTCCCTGTATTTGTCGGGCTCTTTGCAGAGCATGAGAAGACCAACAGCAAGTCCCACAGAGTTCATCTGTGGGACCCAGACGACAGTCAACAGACACTTCCAGTATTCTTTAGGGGAGCACAGAAGAAGGCAGCCTGGGCTATCTCACCTTCCCCAGGCAAAGCTTGGCACAGCCTTCAAATGCACGTGCCTCATCTGTTTAAGAGCCGTTCCTAGTCTGTGCAGGCTACTGTGGCAAGATGCCGCAGACTAGGCAGATTGTAAAGAGCAGAGACACACTCGTGACCCTGGAGGCTGTGAAGTCTGTGATGAAGGCGTTGCAGTGTCTGCTGTGCACCTGTCTCTGGTTCACAGACGGCACTTTCTCTGAGTGACCTCCCTTGGTAGAGGAGGTGCGAGATCTTTCTCAGGCCCGTTCTGTAGAAACACTAACCTCTTAGATTAGGGCTCTGCCTTCATGTCTGACCT
The DNA here is from genome assembly GCA_964023405.1 of Apodemus agrarius. Lineage (NCBI taxonomy): Eukaryota > Metazoa > Chordata > Mammalia > Rodentia > Muridae > Apodemus > Apodemus agrarius. The sequence goes on along the minus strand of OZ030011.1, from coordinate 132,442,277 downwards.
CTCCCATGAAGAGGAGAGAAGGAAGAAGGGGAAAGAAAAGGAGGAAAAGAAAAGCGAAAATAGTTCAGTACATGAACTGGCTAGGTGGGGGGCACCTTTGCTCAGACCTTGGCAGTCCCAGGTCTCCAGCCGGCCTGGTGGCATTCCTGATGACACAGCCTGGGTCTTGCTGGTTTCAGGTTTTCAAAAACAAATGAATATGCAAAGGAGTTGTGATAAACCAGGCAAGCCTTCCTTCTCAGGACAGAAAGGACTGAAATGTCTTGCTCTTGAGTTCTGACTTGGTAGGAAGGAATAGGGACACTGTGCCTGGGAACTTACATCTTCTGGTCTTGCCGGTCTCAATGTGGTCCCTGTGCGGGCAGCCTCAGCACTTAGAAGCTTGTCGGAAAGCATGGAGTACCAGGTCCTGATCCCATATCTACTAAGGCAGGGTCTTCATTTTAAAGAGATTTGTATGTGCTGCATTATAAATCACAGAGGAGCTACTGTGGCCATCTGAGGTCTGCAGTTTAGAAATACAGATAATATAAAATACAAGAATGGTGTCTAAACGCCATCTCTCCATCAAACACTCTTAATTGAAACCCACGACCTATTTTGCCCTGTGTTTAACACTGGCAGGAAAGAAGGAAGCAGAAGCAGAGCCAGCTGATGGGGGCCACAATGCCTGAATTCAAACCAAACCACACCTGTCCCTCCAACGGCTACTCTGACCAAGGGCCAGGCTCTAGCCTAGCTGTATTCCCTTGAGTACTGCCTCTGGAGGTGACATACAGACAGTCCTTGTTTCCCGCAGTAACAAGTCATTAAGACTGAGCTAGCAAGCTCGGGGGAGACAGCCGCCGTAACCTCTGTCATAACATTTTTCTTTGGTGATGAGGCATCGCTGGACCTGCTGAAAGCTGGTGTCGCTGCAGCTCCAGCCCTGGGCTGCCCCCGATCTAGGAGGAGGCTGGAGCTGAAGGCGTCCAGGACTGATGAGTCCCGGGGCACAGCTGGGCTGCTCAAGTCTGCACTGTGCATGGCTGCTTGCAACTGGAACATAATTCATTCTAGAACATTATACATGCAACCGTATACTGGAGACAGATTGCTCCGAGTTAATTTCTACTGCCCCTCGCTGGCCGTGTGACTTGTGTAAGCATAAATTTTAAAGCTATTAATAACATGTCACCCAGCTGCCTTCCTCCCTCGTTCGGGTGAAGCCTGGTTTATCTTTGTCTTTCACGGATTATGCTTTGGGTGCCATAGTTGAACAAAGTCTTTGCCAAGTTCATAAAATGGTTCCCCTATGTCTCCTTCTACAGACTATGCACTTTAAGGAATTCAAATTCCTATCTGGGCTCCATTCTCAGCTCTGAGTCTGTGACAAGGCACAGACGGTGACAGTAGAGTCTCACATCTTTCCTTTCTTCTCTCAGACTTATAAGCATTTCTGTCCCTTACACGCTAATCTTTGCCTTTCACTTTCTCCATGCTTACTGCGGGATCTATAAAATATAAAATTAATTTTTATATTAATCATGACCTAGGACCTTAATAAAACCATTTACCAGGTCTTAGAGAAATTTTATAGAATCTTTAGATGTTTCTTTATAAGAAATAGTACATTAACAAATAAAGACACTTTTCTTTCTTTCTGGACTTTTAAATCTTCCTATTTCTTGCTTTAGAGTAGAGGTTCTTAGCCTGTGGGTCATGAGCCCTTAGGTTCCATATCAAATATTTACATTGTGATTCATAACAGTAGCAAAATTATAGTTATGACGCAGCAACTAAATAACTTTATGGTTGGGGCTCACTACAATATGCGGAACTATATCAAAGGGCCCAGAATCAGGAAGGGTGAGAACCACTGCTTGAAAGCAGTGTCTGTGGACGCCAGAACATGGAGGAAGAGATGTAATGAGGGCTGCCTCTTGTTTTATTCCCAAATCTACAAGGAAAACTATGTTCAATGTTATATCTCATAAGATGACTTTATTTGACTAGTTCTTTGCTAGGTTGCTGAGAGTTTTGTTTTTGTTTTTGTTTTTGTTTTTAAATCTTGAATACATGTTCAATTTTGTCAAATGGTTTTTCTGCAGGTGTAGGCTTATATTTTTTAAAACCTACTTCTAATAAGGGTTTTAAAATGCTTTAACCTCCCTCCAGCCCACCACCCACCAGAGGCAGTGGAAAGGAAAGGTTAGTAGGCCAAAGGAGGACGTGAGCCTGTTTAGAAATAGTTCTTTGTGGTGAATCTAATCTGCGTTGTCAGGATATCAGCAGTTCAATTCACACAAATCAGCAGTAGCAACTCAATCCACTTGCAAACACCGTTCATAAACCAGCAACAACAGTTTGATCCAGAAGAAACCTTGAGACTCTGTTAATTGACTCAAGTCAGTGGAAGCTGCCGGAAGCCACTAGAACACCACCAGGAAGTTCTGGGTGGTGTTTTTCTCTATGATGTCATGGCAAACGATGACCAGCAAAGAGTAGCAAGGCGAACCAATACCACACAGCATCTCCACTGTCTGCTGGGTTATATTTATACTCTTTCCAAACATCCTGTGTTCTCTCAAGGGTCTGCTCTAGCAAAACATCACATACCCTTTTTCCAGGCTGCTTCCAGAAAAACACCACATGTCTGTTCTCAGCAAAACATCCTTCTACATGTCTGCCTCAGCAAAAACATTCTTTCATAAGATAATTTCCAGAAAAACCTCACATGGCACAGCTGAGTCTCCAAAACCCCAAAATTTCCACTTCATACAGGTATTGAAATGACTGCATGGTTTTCCTCCCTTTTTCTGTAAGTAACTGAATCACATTGGTTGACTTTTTTTTTTGAATATTAATTCAACCTTGCCTTCCTTGGGTAAATCCTTCTCAGATTGTGATTGATGTGTTACTATATTTAATTATTGTATTTAATCTACTTACACTGTTAATGTTTGATATCTGTGCTCATGAAAGGAGTTAGCTTGTAGTAAATCTTTTTAAAAATAACATTTCTATTATATTTAGGCACTAGGCTATTGATGCATCAACCAAATTGCAAAGTATATTCTGTTTGGCTCTATTTTTAAAAGTTTGTATAAGTTTGGTATTATTTCTTGATTTAATGATTGATAAAATTTATGATATTACCTAGAGTCTAGAATTCAAGTTTTCTGTTTTATTTTGTACAAGTATTAGTTGAAGTGGAATTTTCTGGTTGTGTCATGTGATGCAGACTCGCGTGATGTTTGGAGAGAGTATTAAGTAGGACCCGTGGGACAGTGACTGGGTGTTTGCATAGTTAGACTTGCAACACTTCCTTGGTCTCAAATCTTTGCTTCATTGATAGAGGAATGGCAGAGAACTTCTGGTGTCCCAGCAGGTTCTGGCCATGTGGATATGGCAGAGGCCTGGCTGTTTTTGCTGGATTGTAAGACCACTGCTAATTTGTGTTTGGTATCCTGATACTACTGAACTGGACTGCTGGTATACTGATAACAAAGATTGGAATTGTCCCAAAGAACTACTTCTAAACAGGTCCACATCCCCTTGTCTTATTTACCATATTTCCCTACTACCTGGTGGGCTAGTAGGGAGTTGAAACATTTGAGTAGGGTTAAATAATTCTAAGCCTAAAATTGGTATTAAAATATATATTTAAATGTCTCCATTTTGTAGAAATTATTTATATAAAGTTCTTTATAACATTCTTAAAGTCTCTATTGTCCTAAGATCTATAAAAATCTACAGTGATAACTCCTCTTTATGTCTAATATCACTAACTTTTTTTCTCTGTTTTTGAGCAGTGTTACAGAATTCATATTTTTAGGAAGAGGGTACAATTCTTTGGAAAGAACCAATAGGTTTTTATTAATTTTCTGTGTTTTGTTATTACACAATATTACATTGCTTTTGTTCAAATATTCTACTATTCTTGTAATATTTTCTGTTCCTTCTTTCATTCTGACAAACCCTCCTTGCCCTGAGAATCTCCCCTATTAAAGCCTATCAAAATACTCAATTTATTCCACTGAAAGCACTAAGAGTATGCGGCCTTTTATTTATTCTTGTCTGCTGTCCCTGGTGGGATATTAATCACACCAACAAAAACCTTGCTTTCTTGTTCTTCATTAAGTTGCCAGCACCTAGAACAGGGCCAAACACATTATGATCCCAGATACACAATACTATTACTTCAATCCTTTGATTCCACTAGACCACAATCTCTCTTGATCAATTTGTGCAATTGGAAAGAATGAATATTAGCCAGTTGTTGGGTTATTTTCTCTAAAAACCAGTTAAGGCGAGGTGCTGATGTAGTTGTTGAAATCCTCTGGGACTTTAGTGAATTCTTTATCCTGTATTATATCAATTGCAAAGAAGGGATTGTCCACCTACTAGACCTGAAATGATTCAGCTTCTCTTTTTATTCTGTCAGCTTTTTTATATGTATTTTTTATTCAATATATTCTTTTTTCTATATTCTTTGTTTACATTCCGAAGGCTTTCCCCTTTCCCAGTTCCCCCCTCACCATATATCCCATATGTCCTCTTCCACCTACCCCCACCACCCACCCCCCACCCCCGCCTATTCCCCTTTTGTCCCATGCATTTTAAGGCTCATGATCTCCTAAGCTCTAGGAGTGGGGATTGAGGCAGGGCAAATTTTGTCTCAAGGGTTTCGTGGGTGGGTTGATGTCCTCCTCCCTCCACTGGAAGTCCTCCCTGGCTACAGGAGGTGACCACTTCAGGCTCCATATCCCTGTTGCTAGGAGTCTCAGCTAGGGTCACCCCCATATACTCCCAGAAGCCTCCCACCATCCCAGGTCTCTGGCTTGTCCCAGAGATGGCCCCTACCACCTTCCCTTCTTTCTCCCAGCCCTCTCGGCCTCCACCTCAATTCTCCTTCCCCTCCCCTCTCCCACCCACCCACTTCCCTCTCTGCATCCACTTCTGATGTCTATTTTATTTCTCCTTCTGAGTGAGATTCAAGCACCCTCCCTTGGGCCCTCCTATGTCTTGGTTTCTTTGGGTCTGTGTATTACAGCATGCTTATCCTTTATGGCTAATGCCCACTTATAAGTGAGAACATACCATGCGTGTCTTTCTGGGTCCGGGTTACTTCACTCAGGATGATATTTTCTAGTTAACTTCTTTTGGGTGGTTTGAATGTATTTTATATTGTTTTAACTTATATGCTAATTTTTAGCTGTAATTTAATTCCTTTAAATGACCTGGTAATTACAATGAACTCCCTTGGATTTTCCCAGAACACTTAATTAATATCATGTCTTCTTGCACAGAAAGTAGAGAACCGGAACAGTGCGGTCCACTTCCCATCCCTCCACGGTAAGTCCACAGACAGAGGAAGTGTCATTACCATGCTCATATTTTACTTTCGCTGCTTGCAATATTTCTCGTTTATAGTTTTTAACAGTTTAAAAATGATGTTGAAGTTTTATTCATAATGTTTCTGTTTGGGGTTCATTGTCATTTGGGATGTATAAGTTACATCTTTCAGTATGGGAGCTTTTCAGCCAGTATTTTCTCAAATATATCTCTGCTTCATTATTTTTGTCTTTTTCCACCTGGAACTGTAATTAGCCATATACTTTGGACACAGTCCCACATGTGCTGAAGCTTGTTCTTTTACTTTTCTTCAATCTTTTTTGTCTCTTGTCTTTAGACAGGATAATTTCTGTTGATTAATCTCCCAGCTCACTCCCTCGGCCATTCAGGAGAGGAATGTATTGGTGTTTTGCTGGCTCCCCTCCCTTCCATTCAAGCTTGAGGTCACGACTCATCTTAGGTGGGCATCCATAAGCATAAGATGTGTGAGTGGGAACCATGCAACATCATGGTTTTGAACAGAACATGATTAAACACCTGTCCTCACCTTGACTGCTCTTTCAATGCAAGTAGAGAACCCCACCATGCAAGAAATATTCCAGATATAGTTGTCAGTAAATGGTTATAATCAAATACTAAAAGTATTCTATCAGCTCTGCTCCGCAGATCATGGAGGAAGAAAAATGAATCGGGGTGAAAGATCAGGAGGGAAGCATAGAAGGAGAAAGGGAGGGAGGGAGGGAGGGAGGGAGGGAGAGAGAGAGAGAGAGAGAGAGAGAGAGAGAGAGAGAGAGAGCGCTCCCTATGTCTACCCCATCCCGCCCCTGCTCCCTGGGCATGCTGTTCTCTCACGCTGCCCAGCAGACCCTGTATGTACATGGAGGCTCATTCCATCCTCTCTCCCTCTTGCTTTTGGGCCACAGGACATTCTGGAAGAACTTGCCTGCTTTATTCACTTTGTCACACCCTTAGGAGAAGAAACCTATTCTGTTCCCTGGAAATGGAGTATTTACTAATGAAGAAGACCACAGAGTCATTCTTCATAGGCCATGGTGGTGCACACCTTTGATTCCAGCACTTGGGAGGCAGAGGCATACAGATCTCTGAGTATGAGACCAGCCTGGTCTACAGAGTGAGTTCTAGGACAGCCTGGGCTACATACAGGGAAACCCTGTCTTGAAAAAAGGGTCATTCTTAAATAATACATTTATTACTTAAATTTTTAAATATTGCTCTTTCTACAATTAGGATATATGTGTATTAAATAGATTTTCAAATATATGAAAATTTAATATTAATATTAACAATTGTCTATCTTATCAGTTATTATTAGTGTTATTAATTATTGATAATTATGGCTAATGGTTCTGATTAATAATAAGTAATGGTTAGTTGACTGATTAAATTGATTTTGGTGTTAAATATTAAATGTTTATAAGTAATATATATGTAATGTATATGTGTATGTATATGTGTATGTGTATGCATATACGTATATATGTATATATGTATATGCGTATATGTGTATGTGTGTATGTGTATATGTGTATTGTGTATGTGTATATGTGTATGTGTGTATATGTATATATGTATATATACACTTTTTTTTTAAATGCCCCAGCCTGAAGTCCAAGCCTGGGACTGGGAACATTGCATAATAGAAAATGAACCTGTAACAGAGTTGGAACCCCAGAAGAGTCCCTTCAGCTTGAAGCTGAGGCAGGAGGGGACATCAGCAGAACAGAACCACATGGTATTGGCGCGTGCTTTCGCTGGTGGAGCGTGTGCTCCCTATGTCTACCGCAATGCTTCGCCAGCTTCCTTGGTTTGCCGTCCTATCACTCCCCCAAATAACTGTTTATCTGCTGGTTAAGGACTGGCTGTCTGGAGCAGTGAGCTGTTCTGTTTCTGAATATGTTTTCCCCGCCAGATTCCTAGGTCTTTGGCAGAGTGAGCATGAGTTAGGAACAGAGCAGAGCAGCTGGGCGTGGGGCTGCCATGTATGCAGGCAACCTGGGCCATGTCTGCTCAGACTTTATTCCTAGGGAAGCATCTTATTGCAGCGTTGTGATGTGGGTGTCCCCGAACCGGGCAGTGGTTCTCCGGATGGTCCACGCCCCCTCAAATAGGCCAGGAAGCTCCCATGGGAGGTAAGGCCGCATGCAGGGACCTCACTGGGACAATGGTACAAAGGTCTGCTGCTGTACATGGGTTTAGTTACAAGAGCTAAAAATGTTTTTCCAGTAGAAGCCCCCTGCTCCCAGGCCTACGAGCCAACAATACCTTCTTTGAAACCTTAGATGTTCACGTTGTCACTGGGGAAATTAAAGTAAGAGGAACCTCTCTTCCCAGATTCTTCCTCTGAGTGGATTGCATATGGAGACGTCTACCAAACTGTGGGTAGATATCTCAGACAGAGGCAGGGGTGTGTGTGGGGGGGGGCTTTTAAATTGACAAATCGGTCCAAACCCACTGAGGCTATAACCCCCACCCGCAGCAGAATAGTATAACAGACTCTTTATTGGCAGCCCATTAGCGCTAAGGACAGGCACTTTGCAGTGTGACATCAGCCCACTGCTTGACCCAAACCCAGCATTTCACCAGCGAGCTGCGCTCTCCTGCTTTCCAAATTCGGAGAAGGCATGCATGGGAAGAGGCATAAATAAGACACAGATTGGGGACTTTTTGATGTGTTTAGCACATTTTTTGTGACTTCCTTTAATACCACAAACCTCGCAGTCTTCCTCCATTAGGGGAACAAAAGACAAGTCTGAGATGGGAGTCGGGGTGCACAGGGGTGGGGGGGAATTCAATAAAACAGTTCTGCTCGCCTCATTAACATTTTTAATTCCAGTGACTAAAAGGAGAGGCCAAACTGAAGTGAGCATGGATACCACAGGCCAGTGGCTTTAGATATAAAAAAATCCCTTCATTAAATCAGCTGTTTCTTAATTCATAATTGAATGTAAATAAAGAGCGACCTATAGGCAGCTGTTTCTAATATCGAGTCCTCCGCACACATGAAGGAAGCATTCATTCCTGCAGCAGCCTCCCTACCCTTGGGTGTTATCAGCTGAACATGTTTTGAACCTACCTAATGCATTTGAGGTAGCTTGGGTTTATTTTTCTTTCAATAAAATAAATGGTTTTGTAATTAAATTTCTCCACTGCCTGCGCTTAATGGTTACATTGACAAGTGCTAATGTATGACGGGAGAACGGGTTTGAAATGAAACATGCTGTTTTCCAATCTGCAAGCAATTTTGCAGCGCGGCAATCAAACCCCTCCTGCCAGAGAACCAAACCCCTCCTGCCAGAGAACCGTTTTCATTAATCTGCGCAGTAAGTATGCCCCTGCCTGCTCTGCGGGCCGCGCGGGAGTGAGGACACTTCAACTCCCGTCGAGCCCACCCTCCTGCCATCACCTCTTAGGAGCTCAGAGGAACACGCACACGCACACGCACGCACACACGCATCATGAAGTGAGTCGTTGTCTGAAACCTTTTTGTGGCCTCTGGCAGCGGGGCCTGTGGAAGTTCGCAGACTCTTCACCTGAAGCCCCAAAGCTGTCTTTCTCTGCAGGATCTGGCTGCCTCCAGGCTTCAATCCTTGCCAGGCAGGCAGCAAAAAAATAAAAAATGAAAAAACCGACTGTCTCTGCGGTTGTTGTTGTTGTTGTTGTTGGTTTGTTTACTTTCCCCTTCAGCGAAGTTTTCGAATAAAATTTCTCATATAGATTAGACAGAATAGCTTAGCTATGACGTCACCTGGCTCGCTCTGTGCAAGCCAATTCAAGCCCCAGCTAAAAGGTGCAGTTCTCACGCTCCTGCCAGTATCGGCCTCGCGGATGGAAGGAAACCTGTGTGGGTGAAAGGGATGATGCCTAGCTCCATGTCCACCCGGGGCCCGGAAGTGGGCGGTGCGCCTGTGCAGGCATGGGCACTGACACCGCACCACCCCAGCCTCCAAGACCCTAATGCTTTCTCTTTCAGGAAGGCTGATAGCTGGGAGATTTAAAGGAATTGTTTTTTTGTTTTTTTGGTTTTTTTGTTGTTGTTGTTTGTTTTTTTTTTTGGCTGGTGGGTGGGTGCTGAGCCTCCCATTAAAGGCTGGGCTCAGGTTCAAGGCCAACTAGCCATCTGGGGTCTGTGGAGACAGAGCATCGGCTTCCATGGTTGCCCACAAGGTGTGCGACTCAGCAGTTTGTCCGGCTCTAGGAGGGGAGCCAGCGGGCTGACCGCAGGCTGCTGACTCGCTATCCCTGCAGGCCTGCGCTGCTTTGCAGTTTCTGTCCCCAGCCCTGGATTTGGTAGAAGGCCTGGGGCGTGGCTCTCTGCTCCCCGAATTTACTGCCTTGGAAGAGAGCCGGTTGGAATTAAGACTCCAGAGAGGTACGGGAGGCTCTTGGCTCCTTAGGACTGTCCTGTCCCTTTTGTAAACTAAAATGTTCCCTTTCATGGCTTTGGATACAACAGTGCTTAGGGAAGGAGAAATGAGACATGAGATTACCATAAAGGCAAGGTTCCTAGCCATTCTTACAGAGAAAAAGCAAACAAGAATTAGTTTGTATCTGAATAGTAGCAGGAAAAGTTGCTTAATTGACAGCCAGATTTATGAGAGAAGTAAAGACTTAACCTTGTCTATGGAAGGAATATAGATATTGAGGAGAGAAGCTGGAGGGTCACCCTGTGGACCTGGCTGAGTCTGGGTGGGCTAGGATCCTAAGAGACTATATATAAATGTATGGACACAATCACCTGCCGTCTGTCCACCACAGACATAGTTATTATCAGAATAAGTCATTCACTGGATATTAATTCTCACCATACAAAGGCATATTAGGCTCTTTCGGGATAGTGACATCACAAAAGCACCTTGGCTTTGGAGGTCACTGTGACCGACCGATCCATGTTTGGAGAGAGAGGAGAAAGCTGTATGGACATGGCCAGCAAGCAGTGAGGGGTGGATGGGATTTCAAAAGGGGAATGGTGTGTAGTCTTAAATGAATGTTGGGTGTTTGTGATGGGCGTGGGGTGAGATATAATTGAAGAATTAAGATGGGGAACAATTGCTTAGCAGGCTACAAAGGTCTTCATGAACCACTGGCACTGTTTAAAGATGGCAGAAGTATGAGGATTGGGGTGAGTCACTGAGAAGTGGTGCTGTGATCTATTTGTACACTTATTATGAAATCTTGATAAGCCAGGGTGAGCTGAGGAGAGATGCCATTGTCTGTAAGCAGACCAAAGTCTCCGCTGAAAACTCAGGTCTGTGAGGTAGAGGGCTGTAAGGCAGACAGTATGCACACACAGAGTATGGCCAGTTGGTGTGGTGGGATGAGAGCCTCCAGCCAGCATGTTCTCTTCAGGCTTTCTCAGAAGAAGCCGTGTCAATGACAGACAGGGAACCCTTGAGCAATCAAAGTAAATTTGGGAAGAGAAAAAAAAGAACACACTAGTTCTAACTGGTATTGTGAATTTCATGAAGAATTAACATGGAGCAGGAGAGGGAGAAATGGAGGGAATTGTGGGGCTCTGGGGAGTGTCCGTGTCATAGCAACAGCCAGGAAGGTGAGTAGGCTCAGATGAGTCACGCTAGAGGAGCCACAGTCGGAGAAAAACTGAGCAGTGCTGCATCTCAGTGAGACCCAAGAAGGTGAGGCCCTTGGGTTCAGCAGGGAGAGGCTGTGCTTATCTCTGAAGAACTGTAAATTAAAGGGAAGCTGGGGGAGTCCGGGGCGTCCTCTGCAAACCGAGAAAGAGGATTGATTGATTCCACAAAAGTCTGGACATCTTGCTTTCTCGTTATCATATCAAAGCAAAACAAAAAACCAAAACCAAAACAAGCCACAGACAAACAATATGATCAAAATTTATTGAATGAAACTTTCAACAAATACCGTCATTTTAAAGAAGTGTCTTAGCCGGGCGGTGGTGGCGCATGCCTGTAATCCCAGCACTTGGGAGGCAGAGGCAGGCGGATTTCTGAGTTCGAGGCCAGCCTGGTCTACGAAGTGAGTTCCAGGACAGCCAGGGCTACACAGAGAACCCCTGTCTCGAAAAAAACAAACAAAAAACAAAACAAACAAACAAAAAAAGTGTCTTAATGTCACTTTCTACCATTTTAATGGAGATCTCCATCTTTATAAGTTTCCAGATGAAGCATTTACTTTCACCCATTTTATAGTGGGGTTGTCCTGTTGCTGTTTGTATTCTAATGCTAATACTGGTTCCTCAAGACCCGATTGCCCCAGAGAGTCCACGTGTAGACCCAAGTAACACTATGTGACCTTGCCCTCAAGTTATTTCTAATTGGTAAATAAAGATGCCAACAACCAATAACTGGAAAGAAGAGACAGAGGTGGGGTTAAGGATTCCTGGGTTTGGGGTTGGAGAAGAAGGGGGGAGGGGGAGAAGAGAGGGAGAGGGAGAGGGAGAGGGAGAGGGAGAGGGAGAGGGAGAGGAGAAAGAAATGGAGGAGGAGGAGCCAGCTCGGGTTAAGTGAGTCATGAAAATGTGGCCCAGAGGGCTGGCCAATTGGAGTTAAGAGCAGTCCAGAAAAAACATAATAACGGGGTTATTGGTAAAAAAAAAATAGATTAGATATCTGCCCAGATCTTGTGCTATTTAAGATTTGTTGTAAATAATAAACATTGTGTCTTTTATCCAGCAACTGAAGATCAAGTTAGGGTAGAAAGTCTGGATTGGGATTTAAAATTTCTATAACACATTCGAACATGATAACCAATCAAAGAGCCCAAAAGGTAACTGATCAGGAGCCCCTGACATTTTAAGCCCTTGGCTAAATTTTCCCAGAGTGCACTTGTTATTTGAGTGGCTTCAGCCCCATTTTACAGATCAGGAATTAAGAGGTAGCATTTGCATTATAGCCTAAGCCTGCTGCAGGCTTATATTTTTCTAAACCTAATGTAAGAAGGGTTCTTCAGTGCTCCATCCTCCCTTATAGCCCACTGATCAAAGGTAGGGGGGAGGTGGCTAACAGGACAGGGGAGATGGGCCTGTTTAGAATAGTTCTTAGGGGCTATTCCAACCTGTGCTGTCAGCAGTCCAGTGCACTAGTAACACATCAAACCTGAATGTGCAGCTAGCTTCAGAAGACACTGTGAGGCTCTGCTGGTCGGCAGGAGTCTGCTAAAGTGGCAAGGAGCAGCTGGAACACCACCCGAAGGTCTTTAGCGTGTCTCTCACTATGAGGTCACAACAAACGAAGACCAGTGAAGGAAGCAAGGTGAACCAATGCCAGAGTGCTGTCAGTGAAGACCAATGAAGACCAGCAAAGAACTGACAAGGTGAACCCATGCCAGCACATGGCCCACTTAGTCCTTTCCATATATCACATGTCCTCTCAGCATCCGCTCCAGCAAATCATCATGTGCCCTTTCACCAGGCAGCTTCCAGAAAAACATCATGTGACACAACTGAGTCTCCAAGGAAAGCACAAACTCCCACGTCATAAGCTTATTCTGCGTACATCTATTACCAATCCATAACACCGCCGTGCAGGGCCCTATAACATCCTCTGTCTCTAAAATGGGAGGGAGTGCTCCTATCCTCATGTTCCCTGTTGGTGTGTGTGAGGAGGAGGCCCAATCTAAACATGCTGGCTGAAAATCAGTAACATTCTCATCAACTATTCCTGAGACTTTCACTGAGGGGAGTTAATATGGAAAGAGAGCTTTCTGTAGCTACTGCTTAAGCGACACAGGAAAACATCCACAAGCCTTATCTTCTCAGCATCCAAGCCTCAGAAGCTCTCTGGTCATTACTGAGGTTGTGCACCACAAAACTCAAGAAATAACTCTTAGGCACCCAGAGAACGCACGAGGCCCCTAACTACAGAAAACCAATGCACCCTTGGGTCCTGAGTCAGAGTTCTTCGGTGATGGTAAGCAAGTGTGTATGGCTAGGGGGTATTGTCAGACGCCCAGCTGTCTGACTGTCCCTCTCAGAGCCTGAAGGAGAAGAGCTAAAATTAGAAAGGGAAACGGAAAGGGCCTAGGGATGAGAAGCACGTTGGGTCAGCATGCTCTGGCTGTTTGCACTTTATGTAGCAGAACCGATTGGGCATTATAATCTATCTTCTCCCTGGCCTTGAGTCCCTGCTAGATTTCCAGAAAGGAAGGAAGCAGAGAAGGGAAGCCAGGGCAATTCCCACAGTAGGAAGGTGCCTGGTCTGAGAGGAGAGGGTGGAGCCCGAAAGCCGGCTGCAAGGCTGGGTGCTTCGGAGCCAGCGCGCTAGTTATGAGAGTTTCTTAATGACCATAACTCCTGAGGGAGGCCTGTGAGCCATGCCTGGCGCCAGCCAAGCTTGCACAGGCGCTCCTGTCCAGATGGAAAATGTGCAGGGAACGAGGGAGGAGGGTGAGAGGAGACCTGGGGCTGCTGCGAGTGACGGATGGCCTTGGGATGGCGGGCCTGGCTCCCGTGGGATCAGGGTTGAACTGGATTAAGATGCAGAGTCGGGTGTCATTTGGGTGAGAAGGAACCTCCATTGCGGGTTTCTAGAACCAAGTTCCTTCACAGGTCTGTTAAAGTCTTGTTGGAATATCCCACCTCCAGACCTCTGCTCAAGACATTTCTCTTTTGTCCCCAACCCCCACCCCACGTGTTGATGGCATACAAGGCGAGCAGAGGCTCCACAGTCTTCCTGAAGCAAACACCCAACCTCCCTCCCCTGACCCACTGACACGCCATAACAAAAGTCCTATTAGTTTAGGATCCAATAAAGATGTGTGTTTGATATCACTGCTTCTCAGAGTCTTGAAGCTCATTCTGGAGAAAACAAACAAACAAACAAACAAACAAACAAAAACTTTATTTTGTGGAAAAGACCTCATTCATAAAAACTTTTTTTATACAGGGTTTTCATTGTGTAGTCCTGGCTGTCCTAGAACTCGTTATGTAGATCAGGCTGGCCTAGGACTCAGAGATCTATCTGCCTCTGCATCCCACGTTCTGGGATTAAAAGCAAGTGCCACCACTGCCCGGCTTCTTGAAAAATTTTAGGAATACAACATGAATAGCCCAGCATGGTTAAAGCCAAGACTTTAGGCCACACACACCTGAATACCTGTATGTATCCCTCCCCCTGAGAACTTGAGCATATTGAGGAGTGAATGATGGGATATCAGGAAACGTAGGAAGTTGGACAATGGAGAGTAGAAGTCTTGCTACTTCGTAGCAGATAGAAATGGTTTTATTAAGCTGCAGTTAAAATATGGCAATAGCAAGCACTACTTAGGATACTGGCATCCTAGTGCTGCAGTAACTAATGACTAATCACTACAATGTCACAAGTCAGTGAAGTACGTAAGGTCTCCTGATTTACGACTGATGAAATCAAATCGTGAGTTAAGACAACATCCTGAATTCAAAAAGGTAGTTAGAACCCAGGTCTAGGATTTGATCCTGGGCTCCTATAACAGGACAGCGTATATCTATCTAACTGTCTGTCTGCTTACTTAAAGTTTTTCAAAACAGGGTATTTCTGTGTAGACCTGGTTGTCCTGGAACTCATTCTGGAGACCAGATGAGCCTTGAACTCAAGAGATCTGCCTCTGCCTCTTGAGTGCTGGGATTAAAGGTGTGCTCCGTCCTTTGGCCACCCAGCTTTGGTGTATCTCAAAGAAGAGACACGGCCTCTATCTCCATCCTCCCAGCCCTCCGAAAGATGATTCTTACTGGCCGCAGATGTGACCCCACGCTGCTGCAGGGGCAGAGCTCCAGC
Source organism: Apodemus agrarius (assembly GCA_964023405.1). NCBI lineage: Eukaryota > Metazoa > Chordata > Mammalia > Rodentia > Muridae > Apodemus > Apodemus agrarius. Next base: position 132,427,194 of record OZ030011.1, on the reverse strand, counting down.
TTAACTGGAGACTCTCGGAACCTCCTTCTTACGTTGGGGCTCCAGAGCGTACAGCAGGGACCCTCACCCCATACTGTCACTAGGGAGACCTCCCAGAACCCAGCTTGATTTATCTAACCAGAGACCAAATTACTGATTTAGGACTCCACGTGCAGTTTTGGGAACCACCAAAATCTAACATAAAGGCCCACAAGCAAGAAATGAGGATCAATGGCTAGTTTTTCATCTTTTTCTGCACAGGAGAACTCAGGGCCTGAAAGGAAGCCTGGAGCCCCTTGGTAGGGCTAGTGATCTCCAGGCGCTTTCCCACCGGTGAGCATTCTCGTTGATACTTTCATTGCATTTGCAAAGACAAACCCCTATTGTTTGGGGTAATAGGCATCCCATCATTGAGTCCTACATCATTTTATGATGTGCCTGATTAGGAAATGTGCAGGTTAGGAGGAGTAGGTGGAGAATCTTCAGTTCCCACCCCCTCCCCCTTAGCCTTTCCTGGGACTTCTGTGCAGGGAGAAAGGCTTCTGTTACCCCATGCGCAGGTTCCCATTGTCTGGTTAGATTCACCCCATTTTCCAAAAGGCCCTCTAACCTTACACAAACTCCTGTCTCGGGGACTTGCCAGGTCTTGTCAAGCGCTAATGTTTTCCCTGCAAGCACGAGACCACTCTGCTGAAATGGATTCGCTGAGTCCACTGGGCCCTCACGCAGCTTCTCCAGGTACTGCTGTACGTGCTTTTGGGTCACCTCCACATTCCAAGGACACTAGCACACCCCAGGTTCTTCTTGTTCCAAGCCCACTGGCTCTCCAAGGCATAGTGGACTTCCATGCCACCCTGGTCTAGAGGCCAAGACACGGCCTTCTCTGTTGGCTCACCCTTGGGGCCTGCTCCCAGCCTCTCCTGCTGGCATCTTCAATCTTCCAATCAGAATGAAAGGGCACTGTCAGTTCTTTCAGTATTACAGAATATTGCTCAAGTCCCACTTATTGGCCAGGCTGGCAACGGTGAACCTCAGTGAGCAGAGCTGATGAAAAGCCTTGGGCCCTGAGGAATTTAAGTTTGAACTCAGCACCTTCAAGATGGATGTGTTAGGAACTTAAAAGGCTTCTCCTCCCAGAATGCCTCTTTCTTAAAACACTAGAAAGTACTGTTTAACACAAAGGGGAAAGGGACATGTAGAGGAATTCTAGGTAACCAGTGTGTGGAGGAGGAACTGAGAGATCTCTTTGTTCTTCTAGAACTGGGAGCCACTGCTCATGGGCCAGCCTGATTCCAACACTCGCTTTGTATGATCCACAGACTAAGAAGGACATTCACATGCTTTAGAGGTTGATAAAAATCAACAACAACAAAAAAACATTCTATGATCGGAAAACAGGGAGACGGGCACTTTCGAGCAGGCACTCGGCCACACCCACTCATCCACACACCTCAGTGGCTGCCTTCACAACTCAACAACAGACGTAAGTAGTAGTAACAGAGACTTGCACATAGACAAAAAGCCCAAAATAGCTGCTGACCGAACCTCTACAGCTGGCCTCAGTCATAGAATCTCCTGATGGGCACAGCCATTTTATTCCCTGGGTGCCTAAAACTGGCCCAGTCTGAGAAGCAGAAATCCCTCTGTCCTATACTTCCTGCCAGAGAACCACACAGTGGTGTGACTATGGGGACCGAAGAGGGCTTGGAGCCTGCCCCCGAGTCCTGTCACCTCTTGGGCACATTTGGACAGGTCTCAAACACAAGCCTCCTGCCCGGGCATCTTCAGGGGAATTTGTCATGGTTAATGCGATCTTTCACTTCTGGGTTCAATGATGCTGGACCTTCCTGGTGGCCATGGCTTTGTGAATGTAAACCTGTACCTATAGAAAAAACAAGGCTTCAAATATGCCTTTGGCACCAGAGACCAGAAGGTAGATGGGTTCCCTGGTAGGTAGATAGGGAGAGAGGCCATGGCTAGGAAATAAAGGTAGCAAATCCCAAAGATAGCCAGCTTCGTCCTCAACCTCCTGACTTGGAGGCACCCCACTGATGGACTGGCTCAACAAGGTGACAGCCTGATCAAGACATGCCACACAGCAGTTGGCATGCTGACGTACTATCAACCATCCTATCCGTCTTCACACTGCCCAGCCCTCAGGGAGGAAGACTCTTCAGAGGCTGTCCATCCTGACACCAGTCTTCGGAGGAAGCGCTGGGGTGTGGACAGCAGCCCTTGTTAATGAACGGGCTTGGAAGGTGAGACTGGATGTTTCACGTCCCGAGCCCTGCCGCCTATCCATGCAGGGCCTTTTGTCTCTGTGTGCTTGCTGCATGTGTGTGTTTCCTCGCCCCCAGTCAACATCTTCCTTAACTGCTAATTCTGTCTGCAGCGCATGGGATGTCCCTGCTGCTACTTGTCGCTCTTCACGTTTATTTTTCTGCCTTTCAGTTCTTTACTTGGCAGACCATGAACCCAACGAAGGCCCCTCAGACCACATCGTTTCCAGACTGCATCAGTACATCACGTACCTGTGCCACCAAAGACTTAGTTTTGTGTCTCTAAAATGGACAGCCTTGCCTACTTTCAAGGCTGCTAAGAGAGACAGACAGGATCAGCAAGGTGTTCCGGAGCTGGCCAAGAATGGCCACTACATGTGTCTGTCACCCACTAGGAGTGACATCAGCGGAACTCTCATGCTTTCCTTTTCTCTGTGCGTCAATGTGAGAGAGTACAGGAAATTCTCCTTGCCTTCAGGCAGGACTTCTACCTGCCCAGGCCCCACCCTTCCCACCTCACCTCAAGATCCCACCTTTTCTTTGGCATCAGCCTTGGGGACCCTCAGCCCTATCTGGGCCTAAGCAGCCTCTCACAACCACGAAAACGCCTGCAGCTCTTCTTCCGGTGACTGGTTCCACTACGGTGTCCTCAGCCAGACCAGAAGCAGACTTTTGTCATTTGTCCCCACCAATCGAATGTTCACAGTGCAACGAGTGGCTGTCCTACTCTGTGTCGCAAAGGCTCAACCACAGCGTCCCTAAGAAATTCAGTGGTTGTTGGAAGGACGGTGTGCAGAGAGGAACACTTGCGAAGATGGGGAGCGTCTAGGACTGCTTCAGCTCCACTGCCCTCAGCTGTGTTACCAACAGCTGTACTGTGCCAGGCACCTGTTGGAGGCTCAGTAAATGTTCTTTGAGTGAATGCATGGTATCTTGGGATTTTGGGGTCATTTGGGATTCTTGAGCTATTTCTGCTGATAATTCCTAAGAGTTACTATGCAGCCCTTCTACAAACAAACAAACAAACAAACAAACAAACAAAAAACCCACAATTCCACTCACAGTGCTTATCTCATGGTACAGTGGGTGACGGTACCAGTGTGCATGATACTGAAGAGCATTTTCCTCAAATCACAGGGCCAAGGGGTCAGAACCAAGTATGGAACAGGATCCCAGCTTAAGAGTTTTATCCATTTGCAAGAAGGCCAGTATCTTGTGCTTTGTACTTTGTATCAGGACTGAACTGCTATGAGGTAATGAAAGCACGACACATTGACAGGTGGCCAGGGAGCCTGAAGCGCAGCAAATTCATTACTTGCATCTTCTGAGAAAGTTCTAGAACCAGAAAAAAAACATCTTTGTCAGTGACACAGGGTAGGAGACTCTTACAGCTATTGCCAATGTTTAGGGGAGAGAGGTTTCTCATGTCACCTGTGGAAACGACGTGAGTGAGATCCCAGGCCTGCTGTGTGCTGTTTGCCATGAGTCCCTCTGGAGTCTGTCCATCCTGACACAAGTCTTCAAGGGAAGCATGGGGGTGACCTGCAGTGCTTGCTAATGGATGGGCTTAGAAGACAAGACCAGGGACACCCACCCACCCACCCCACCCACCACGGCTCCTCGTTCCCTTATCCTCTCCCCCATTGACCCCCATCACCTGCACCCTGACCTCCAGAGAAGATTCTTGTCCCTTTTCCTGGGCTCACTCATTACAAGCATGTAGAAGTGGGCTGCAGAATGCTGCTCAAGGGTCTATCTGTGGGCCTTGCCATTGTGGGTATAAGATGAGAGAGAGAGAGAGAGAGAGAGAGAGAGAGAGAGAGAGAGAGAGAGAGAGAGAGAGACTTTCCCAGTCTTCTCTCCAGGGGCCCAGGACAGCCTTTCACCATTCTGATCGTGACTCTCTGAAGAGTATTGAGGTGCGCCAGGCCTGACCCTGACTCTCCCAGAGTTCCCATGGTGTTCCAGGGACTTCTGCTCAGCTCAGCACCACCTACAGTCTTTCATCTCAATTTTCCAATTGGCATGGGTAGGTGAAGAACCAGCCTGCCTCCATCTTAGGCTTAAAAGCCATCATATCATAAAGACAAACTAGGTCCCTTCCTGTTCATGACTCAATTTCTCTTCGAGGATTGGGCTATGCCCACCTGTAACCTTAACTACAAATGGTTCTGAACAGCTGGTCCCAGGAATGGCAGTCATGTCTTTGTCTCAAAAAAGTTGTTTATAACCATCTTACAACCCTACCTTTGTTTCGAAAGGTTCCATGACCACCGATGACCACCTTGGGATGCCTGCCATCATTTCAGGTCATTATGACTGACTTGCTGTGCTGTGTTCTGCTCCTGTAACCCCGCCTCTTTTGCCCACCAAATCCCCCCTACCCCTGAGTTATTAAAACCTTGTCTTTCTCACATCTACAGCTGGCCCCTCGAAACCCACCTTAGGGGAAAGCAGCCTGCGTGCTCAAGTAAAAAAGCTTGCTTTAGTTGCTTGCTTTAATTAATTTGGCCACGATAATTTGCGTAGGTGATCTTTCTCCTCCCACATTTGAGATTAACACAGCTCCTTCCTTTCTTCCTTCCTTCCTCCCTCCCTCTGTCCGTTCCTTCCTTCCTTCCTTCCTTCCTTCCTTCCTTCCTTCCTTTCTTCCTTCCTTCCTCGTTTCCTTCTTGACTTTAAAAATGTTCTAGGGGCTGGAGGGAGTGCTCTTCACGCATTGGCAACCCAGGTCTAGTTTCCAACGTTCACATGGTGGATCATAACCATCTGTAGCTCCAGTCCCAGGGGAGCTCGTGTCCTCTTCTAACCTACAAGGGCAGCAGGTTTGCTTGTGGCGCACATATATATGTGCCGACTGTACCGGCTGGTTTTGTATGTCAACTTGACACAGGCTGGTATTATCACAGAGAAAGGAGCTTCAGTTGGGGAAATGCCAACTGTGGGGCACTTTCTCAATTAGTGATCAAGGGAGGAGGGCCCCTTGTGGGTGGTGCCATCCCTGGGCTGGTAGTCTTGGGTTCTATAAGAGAGCAGGCTGAGCAAGCCAGGGGAATCAAGCCAGTAAGTAACATCCCTCCATGGCCTCTGCATCAGCTCCTGCTTCCTGACCTGCTTGAGCTCCAGTCCTGACTTCCTTTGGTGATGAACAGCTGTGTGGAAGTGTAAGCTCAATGAACCCTTTCCTCCCCAACTTGCTTCTTGGTCATGATGTTTGTACAGGAATAGAAACCCTGAGTAAGACAAATTAGTACCAGCATAGTGGAGCATTCCTATGACAACCTGACCATGTTTTGGGGAGGACTGTGGAAGGACTTTGGAACTTTGAGCTAGAAGATCCATTAGGATGTTAAGAACTCTGTAGAAAGTTCTGTAGGCGTTTGGAAGATAATGTTGAGAACAGTGCAGAAGATGGAGACCTGGCTTGTGAAATTTCAGAGGTAAAATTAAAGACTCTTATCAGGACTGTGTCTTGAATGTGAAGATTCTGTGGTTTTGGTTAGCTGGGGCTGAAGAATCAGATGTGATTAACAAGATACCAGAACCACTAAAGCAAACCTTTGTGTTACTGGGACTATTGATGCTGGTTATCTGGAGCTAAGAAATTAGTGGTGATTAAGAAGAGATCAGCATCATTGGGGTAACATCTTCTGGGAAGATGAGAGCACAGAGGCTGTGTTCTAGAGATAACCATGGTTGTTCTTTGTGCTATGGCTGGCCTTGGTGATGTGTAAGAGTCAGGTGGTACTGGTTTTGAAGGCAAGAAGGGGTCATGAATTGCAGCTGAGGCTCCACACTGTGAGAGGCCACAGAAGGCCACTGGTGAACTTCAGTTGGAGTTGATGGCCCAGGACTGAAAGGGTCATGCAAAGGAGTTGAGGCTTGGTGCCATGAAAAGAGGCTATGAGAGGCTATTGGTGAAGTCTAATTTCAGCTGAAGACAGCAGTGCTTTGGAGATGCCAGTGCAATGAGATGACCACCAAGCTAACCAAAACCACTTGGTCATGATGTTTGTGCAGGAATAGAAACCCTGACTAAAACACCGACAAAAACATTCATACATATAAAAATACATTTTAAATAAAATAAAAATGTCCTGACACAAATCACACACACACACACACACACACACACACACACACACACACACACTTTTGACAGATGTACACACTGTGATGAGCACAGATGCAAACATTCTAGATAAAATAATTGCAAACATACCTACACATAGAAAACATCCACTGCCATCAAGAAGGCTCCGTCCCAGAGATGCAAGGATGGTTCAGCATACGTAAATGATTCTATCATGTAAACAGACTGAAAGACAGAAGCCATAAGACCAGCGGCATGGCCCTTAAATAGAACTGAGTCCTTCCCTCCCACACCCACTCCAGAAGCATCCATTGTGGAGAGCAACCCTGACATCCTTTCAAAGAGTTCCTTCAATGGCTTCTTGTCTAGGGATGGTGTAGAGGTAGGAACTGACACAGAAGCCTTCCATGTCCCTCCCTCTCAACTGTGTGTCTGCAGTCTTCAATATCTCAGCAAAAGTGGCCTTTTTGTTCTTCACAGTCAACAGGAGCACTGATCATGGGCCTTCACACAGTTTCCCGGGACAGCACAGACCATGAACACAGCACCCAGCTGTAGTCCTACTGGATCCAGTTAAGGCCCTCAAAGGCAGCCAGTACCATGGGCATCACCATAGCCTCAGGGGGGAGCACAGGCCACTCACATCAACATGGCCACCCCAGCAGCAACACAGACCACACACAGCCACATGGCCTTTGGTAGTAACATGGGCCATGTACATTAGCACAGACCCTGGCTGGGACCACGGACCCAGATGTGGCCCTCAACAGCAACAGGGGCCTGAACATCACCATGGACTCAAGTGGCACTGAAGATCACATGATCAGCATCCCCACCCCCACCCCTGTGGCAGCACAGTCCACAGACATAGGCATGGCTTTGGGCTGCAGCCCAGACCATGGACATCCACATGCCTTTGGTGGTAATGTCAGACACAGACATCAGTATGACCCCTGGCATGATAAAGCAGACACAGCCTGGCTAGTTTCAGTAGCAACTGCCTGGCAAGGCCAAGATACAACATCTTCAACAAACTGTCTGTCTGCGTGTAGATCCATACTTATCACCCTGCACAAAACTCAAATCCAAATGGAGCAAAGACCTCAGTAAAGGACCAGATACACTGAACTTGATAGAAGAAAAGGTGGGGGCTAACGCTGAACTCACTGGCGCAGGAGACAACTTCCTGAACAGATCACAGAGAGAGCAGACACTAAGATCAGCAATTAGTAAATGGGGCCTCATGCTTAGCCAACAAAGCTGCAGGCTAAAGAATGGGAAACATTTTTTGTCAACTACAAATCCAATAGAGGGACACTGTCCAAAATATATAAAGAATCATGACAACAAAAAGATATCAAGGAAACAAGCAATCTAATTTTAAAATGGGGTATAGCTCTAAATAGAGAATTCTCAATAGAGGAAACTCAAATAGCTGAGAAACACTTTGAAAAATACTCAATATCCTTATCCTTCAGGGAAATGTAAGTCAAAACCATTTTGGGTTTTTATCTTATATCCATCAGAATAGCCATGGTTAATAACACGAGTGACAGCTCATGCTGGTGAGGATGTGGGGTAAGGGGAGCACACCTCCATTGCTGGTGGGAGTGTGAGCATGTAGTCACTATGGAAATCATTGTGGTGGTTCCTCAGGAGGATGGGAGATCTACTGTATCTTGAGCACACACCCAAAGGACAATTCGCCCTACCACAAAAACACTGGCTTGACTATGTTCATGGCTGCTCTATTCATAGTAGCCAGAAATCAGAAACAACTTAGATGTCCATCAAGGGAAGAATGGGTACCATTAGTCAATGATAACCAAGCTACAGTCATGGAGCCATGGAGAGCAGGTACAGTTAGGGACTAGAGGGGACAGAATTAAGGACGGATCAGGGGTGGCTCTGGAATCGAAGGATCTAGTGTCGAGGGGCAGGAGAGGGGGTGGGAGGGGGAATCAGGGGAGAGACATCTAAAACGAAGGGCCATTTGAGAGGCAGTATGAAATCCTAATACAGTAGAAGCTTCTTAAAATATATGTATGTGTGAAGATGATCTAACTGAAATAGTCAAATCAAAGGAAGCCCACGCCCCAGCTGGACATCTCTCGCCACCATATGAAGCTTCTAATACCAGGATTGGATTACATCTAATTGAGTTGTTGGCCAGAGGCATGCCATGGGAATCCCCAAACAATCCATGCTATTGCCAAGGCAATAATAGTTTGCTCTCCACAAATTAATAGCAAGGCCCCATGGCCGGAAACAACCCCTGGACGTCTCACTGAGCAGGAGTGTGGCAGGTGCCTACAGAGAAGCCTCACCCTTCGGTTCTATTATCTTTGTGAGGGGAAAACACTTGCACATTCTCAAAAGAGAATCAGAAATATAACCCAGCCACAAACCTCTGGTTGACAATGGTGTCCTACCTGCAAAATATGTCAGGGCAATGGTAACCCAAAGTTTATAGCAGTAAACCAACAAGTACCTGATTTAACTCAAGGCCCACTCTATGAGAAACCAATTCTCCCCCTCCTAGACTCAATATCACTGTGTGTGATCCATCCAAGAATTTCTAAATTAATTTCTCTCTCTCTCTCTCTCTCTCTCTCTCTCTCTCTCTCTCTCTCTCTCTCTCTCTCTCTCTCTCTCTCTTCTTCCTCCTTTGCCCAAGTCTCGGCTTGGCTCCGAGAACAACTCACTCAGTTCCACCAACGGCGGGTTTTCCCAGGGGCTGTGATTGCTGCCCCACCCCTCATGGCTACCTTCGCCAAGGTGCCAATAACAGCCCCAGTTGCCCTCCTTCTCCTCCTGCCTGCCTGAGCTCTGTGGATGGAAAACACTAGATAGTTTTATTATTTTAAAACTAGCCAGATAACCAATGGCTAGTTATCAACACCTCCCCCTACAGGAACCTGACACTTGTTGGGTGTCCAAGATCCTAGCAGTGGTGGCACATGCCTTTAATCCCAGCACAGGACAGGCAGAGGCAGGCAGATTTCTGAGTTTGAGGCCAGCCTGATCTACAGAGTGAGTTCCAGGACAGCCAGGGCTACACAAAGAAACAAAACAAAATAAAACAAAAACCCCACAGACTGGATAACCCCTACAAAACAAAAAACCTGCAGTGGTAAAATGAGTCCCAATAACACTCTGCTATCCTCAGATTATCAGAGAACGGGAACAGATGCAGAGACCCACAGCCAGGCATGGTGCAGAGTGAGAGACCTTGGAACTCAGCCCTCAACAGGACGTCATCCTCAAAGCCCTCCCTTCAGGGCTCAGGAAACCCCGGAAGAGGAGGCAGAGTGTAAGAGGGGGAGGGCATGGAGGACGCAGGGAACAAGACCCTTTAAATCGTCACGACCAAAGTCATCCGAGCTCACAGAGACCCAGGCGGCACGCACACACGGGTCGGCACCGGGTCCTCTGTGCACACATGGCTTCCGGCGTAGAGTTTTTAGGGACTCCTGGGTATGCAAAGGAGGGGGTCGCTGACGAATTCCTTCTGTTTGTTTGTCTTGTCCAATTTCCATGTGATAGTTTTTGTCTTATCTGACTATAATTTATTATTCTCCCTTAGAATACTCTTCCCTGCTAATGGAAGACAGAGGGAGGAGTTCAGGATGGAAGGGGAGGAGCGGAAACCGGGAGGAGCAGAGGGAAGAGAAACCGGAATAAGGATAAAGAATCCATTGTCAATAAAAGGAAAAATACATTAATATATTGTATAAATGTGTGAAATTTTCAAAGAATAAAGTTTTTTTAAGGGTCCTAATTGACAAAAAATATACACACACACAAATACACACATTTGATAGATGTATAGATTGTGGAAAAGCCAAATCTTAAGTTCTTTAACAAACACATTGCCTCATAAACTTGCCATTTCGTGTGTGTGTGTGTGTGTGTGTGTGTGTGTGTGTGTAGTATGATTAAAAACACAAAATCTACTCTTTGAATTTTCAAGTACAGTTTACTGTTGCTACAGTCACCACAGTGTATGGTAGTGTGCTCTCTCTCTTTTTCTCCCTCTCTCCCTCCCTCCCTCCCTCTTCTCCCTCCCTCTCTCCCTCCCTCCCTCCCTCTCTCCCTCTTTGACCTCTTTCTTCTTTCTCTTTAATTAAGCCATGATAACACTAGGGCTTTGCATAAGGAACTATGTAGAAACCCAGAGACCCCCAAGCATTTGCAATAGGGTTGGACAGTCCCACGAGACAATCTCCCTGTTCTTATTTAATTTGGTTCCTAAACCAGCCTAGGAGAGCCCCGCCTGACAGGCACCTACCTGTTCAGCTTCAGTGAGCACAGCAAGCCTCTAATTTGACTATACCACTTTGTGGTCCCAGTAGCAGCCCAAGAGAGCACCATTGCCCAGGGTGCTGGCTGCCCGCGCTGCAGTCACTTTCACGGGGTGTCCTTATTTTAATTCTCATTTCCCTCAAAAGCGACACCTTTTCCTGTTCTTCCTGTCCATCTGTCTGTCCTCTTTTGCAAAGCACGACTCCAGCCCTTTGCATATTGCTAACACTCAGGATCTCTGGCCTATCTGTTGCAGGAATCTGCATGCTGCAGCTTTCCCTGGTGTCTACTTAAAGCATGTGGCCTGAGTGTAATCTTTGTAACATAAAACCTCGGCGAGCAGGAGAGAATCTGGGATACCACGGGCCACTTTTCCTGGCCTGTGCTTGCAAATCGCTTTTCCAAGTCAATAATATTTACAGTTCATCACCACAGAAGGTGCCCTTGCACCGCCTCTCAGTCAATACCCAGTCCGGTCAAGGTGAGTTCTGTTCTGACCTCCATCACCACAAATTTGCCCTGCATGTTCTGGTCCTCAGCGCATCTGGAAGGAGGCAGGCAGGGTGCGCTCCAGCCTCCGGTTCCTTTTGCTCTGCCATGTGTCTATGAGGTTCCCCCACATTCTGAGGTTCACCCACTTTCTGAGGTTCACCCACGTTCTGAGGTTCACTCACTTTCACAGTTTATCTGGTTTTGGTGCTGTATAATACTTCATGGTATAAATATGCTGTATTCTGGGTTGTTTCTAACCTGATATAATGAAGAATGTGATAAATATGAGTATATTTATATTTTCCACTAATGTCTTGTTACATTTCCACCCACGCCGTTGTGGGTGGGCCTTTGTTCGTCTACATGCTGTCCAGCACTTGCAGATGACTGCTTTTAATTTTAGCTCTTATGGGATGCGTGTTCCAGTGAATCTGATTGCTTCACCACTCGTCACCCTTTAAAGGCTTTGTGGCAATGCATCAGGGCAATCCACAACAGACAGCTCTTTTAAGAAGAAACTCCTGTTGATTTTTCTGGTTACCAATAAACTTCAGGCTACATTTTATTTTTATGTATCTTTTCTATTCTTGTTTTTAACTTACAAGAGCTCTTTACATATTCCAGATATATATGGATACATAATAAGTCATTTTGTTTTCTCCTCACTTATGGCTTGCTTTTCATTTCCCAAATGATTTGTGTTGAAGAATGGATGTCTTCCATGGGAGAAAAGGCCCAGCCATCAGCTATGGCCTGGCCTGCCCTCAGGAGGACGCTCCTGCAGGGACATCTCCACGCCTTCGCTCCCAGGATGCAGTTGTTCTGACGCGTCTGTGCCTTCCTCCCTCTTCCGGAAGAGGAAGCGCTATTCTCCTCAGAGACCTGCTTTTCCACTTGGGGTCCCTGGAGGCAGCAGAGGCTTTTCTCTGGAGGGGAGCTGCTCTCTTTTTCCTGACTGGTACCTAGCCAAGCAGGACTTGAAGGGTGGAACTCTGCCCTGCTCCCAGGGGAAGGGCCCTCCCTGCCTGTGGGGTAGTGGGCCCGGCTCCTTCCTATCTCTTTAAAGTTCACTTTTCAGTCTTAGTCCACACTCAGCTCCTTCAGTATGTCCAGGCTTCCTTATCAAGTCCCTCATGGCTCCGGTTTCCACTCCCTGATGGGACAGGTGATCCTGACACCCCTAGAGTGTCGTCCACGTAAGAGAATGCTTCAGGACCTCTCAACAATGCAGGGTTACAATATAGAGTTACTTCCACCTTAGTGACAAGATCTTATAGCACAGGCTCAATATTTACACTCCACATTTAGGTTCAGTATCATCCATTCAAACGACTATGTCATCGCATTGCCTGCCTCTAAGGCACAGTTAGAAGGGTTCTTCCTCCTCCTAAGGGGTTTTTCTAATGACCAAGGCACAGGAGAAGCCCAAAAGTTTGTTGTGGAAAATGTGCATCCTCCTTTCTGCGAGCCTTTTTAAAAATTTAACCTTTTGCAGCTGGAGAGATGACTTAGCAGTTAAGAGCACTGACTGCTCTTCAGAAGGTCCTGAGTTCAAATCCCAGCAACCAACATGGTGGCTCACAACCATCCATGATCTGACACCCTCTTCTAATGTGTCTAAAGACAGCTACAAGTGCACTTAGAATAATAAATAAATATTTTTTTAAAAAACAACAACTAACTTTTCTTTTAGCTGGATGTGAACAACAAGCCCTTGACAGCAAAGCAATTCCTGCAACTCGATCAGCAACAGAGACCGCGATCGTCTTTGTAGCACATTATCATTATTTCAAACTGTCAGTCACATTTACCATTATTTTTACTATTACAGATGTTAGACACAGTGCTAGAGTTTTGTATTTAGCCTGCTAATAAAGAAGCAACTATAACATAGGCACCAGATCACAGATTTTCTTCTAAAGCTACATTGGTAGCTTATTTTACTATAATGTATCCTGTCATACGCTTTATTCCGAGAAATAGTCCATAATGTTTTCAAAATTGGCAAAGGGCCCTGGGTAAAATTATAAGAGCGGTTTAAAGAAGACAGCTCAAGGGTCCTCTGAAACCCACGGCCATTTCAAATGAGTGGGGGATGCACCCTGATGCCTCGGCAGCGGCATGCCTGCGATGGGAGATGCTGAAGGCCCAATCGTCTACTGCTTCCTGCCTTTGGCATTGGGGGGTGAGGGTGGGGGGCTCTCTGTGGGCCAGAGCATGTGGCTTCAGTTTTCCCTGGATTCTGGCATTCCGGAGATTCTAAAAGAATAGGGCATCTCTTTCTCAGGTCAGAGGAAATGGGTAGCTATCCAGCTAAATAGATTTCATGCTTGACTTCAGGGGAATAGCCCGAGTGATGATCTGTTTGGGAGAGTAAATTAAAGAGGTAAGCAGGCACACGGGTTTTGTTTGGTTTAACTTCGGATGCTCTGGTCACTCTTCTGAGCATCTCAAAAGAAGAATACAGTTTGGCAGACCTCCCTGCCAGCATCCTCCTCCCCAGATTCTGACCGGATCCTGCTTCTTAGAGGGCACTGACCTGGAATTAGCTTCAAGAAAAATCCTTGCCAGGACCACCTCCCTCCAAGCCAATCAAAACGTGACTATTCTTCTGTCTTGGCTCCAAGCACTGGGTCTTGATTTCACCCTCATCTCTTCTAATTAGCAAGTTCCTTGCGTTGCTCGAACCCAAGGCTCTCAGAAAGCCGCTGCTATCCCCCTAAAGGTAACGTCCCGATCTTCCTGCTGGCACTGAATATGCCAAGCGCGGAGGTGCACAGCTTAAATCCCAGCACTCAGGGAACAGATTTAAGGACAACTTGGTCTACATAACAGCAAGTTCTAGGTCAGCTGGGGCTACACAGTAAAAGCCTATCTCAAACGAGCAAACAAAAATTTAAAAACATTGAAAAATATGAAACTGTCTATGGAAGTGTATGGTAGCATTCTATGTGCGTCTAGTTCCTGGTTCTACCATGAAGGACTGGTGAGAGGCACTCTCCTCAAACTTGGGGATGTGCCATTCCTATGGCTGCCATATTACATTTCTGTCAACAAAGTATCTCCCTGACTTACCCACCTCTGTTCTTCATCCTCCCATCCCCACACAGCCTGTCACCTCAGGTCATTCAGCAGGAGTAGGAAGTACAGACACTCCAGCTCCAGCGAAGTCCCCCTGACACCTATGTCTTCCTAGGTGGCTCTAGCTTCCCCCTCCCCTCCCCCTCCTTCTCCCCCTCCCCCAAGACTAAAGTCACTTGTTTTGTTATGTTCAGAGAGAAATGAATGTGGCATTCTGTACATGCCATTCTTCCCAGCACTGTAAGCTCCCTATAAAAAGCTGGGCTGTCTTTTGCCACTGTCGGGACCATTGTCCGAATGGGGGAAGAAGAGGCAGTTTTATTAGCTCTGTTTTTGCAATAGTCTGTCTTATTCCAGAGGCAGAGGGGGAACAGGGCTCCATGCTGGCTTTGTTTCAACACTCTAACTAACGAATGAAGGAACGAATGAGCGGATCCTTCGGAGCGGTTTCTAGCCATTGAATGATGGCTGTCTCATTGTCTGATGCTGCAGGAAGCCTCATGTGGAGCAGTGCTGTAATCTGAAGGCAGGCTGCCCTGCGCTCTGAATCACAACGAGAACTAAGCCAGTTTATTTCTGACCTATCCTCTAAGCTACATCAGGCCTTGGATAAGTTTGTATTTTGGCTCCCTAATTTACTTATCCATAAAAGAGCAAAAGAGCCCTCAATACACTCTCGGTCTGTTCCGGTTCTGTCCTTTTATTTATTTATTTTAAATCTTTATTACATTGTGTGGGCAGGGGTTGCTGTAGCATCTAGAGGTCAGAGGCAAGCAGAGTCAGTTCTCTCCTTCCACCGTGTGGGACTCTGGGTTCAGGCTTAGCGTCATGTTTGGCAACAAGCTGCGTCTCGGCCTGACCTTGGCCTCTGCACTGTCTCACTGGCTCAGTTCTGACATTTTAGTATTCAGTCTCATCAAACACACACACACACACACACACACACACACACACACAGAGAGAGAGAGAGAGAGAGAGAGAGAGAGAGAGAGAGAGAGAGAGAGAGAGAGCCATTAAATATCTAATTATAGCAATCCAGAAAAAATAAAAGGGATTCTGTTTTATATGGTGCTAAAGATTCCCGTTTGACTCTCCAATCTCCTAACTACTCAGTATGTGTACCCATGAAATTCTACTAGTTTCCTGTAAACTATTTTTGAAAACTTGGTTGGGGCCAGTATAAAATGCTGCCTCTTATTTTCCAAAGCTCAGAACCATAGCTGTAGGACGGCCATGTATGTGGTATACTTTTCTTTCAGCGACTGTTGAGGACTGCATTTTATGACGATTTGGCCTTCATTATCTCCGCAGTGTCTTGTAGGGAGAGGGTGAGGCCACCAAGCCGCCTGCAGTCCATTCTGCTTTATTTCATCCGCCGATGCCGCAGTGGAGGGCCTCTCCAGCAGGACCCATGGCCCTCAAGCAGCAGAGACCTGGGACGGGTCTGCCTCTGCTCCTGTTCTGACATCTCTAGGTCCCTGGGGAAGGAACACAGGGCTGCCGCAGTCACACTCCAGCCCAACAACTCTGTGACCATGCTGACCTGTGTGAGGTCTGCTTGTCTGTGCTGGACTTCAAGTACTATTCACCAAACGGCTGCCTTTTCCAGACAGAAACCCTGCTTCCACCCAGAGCTCCAGTCCTCAGCGGGCTTTGATTTTTAGTAGGTTTCTCTTTTAGTTTTGAAATTAAAATACAATTATGTCATTCTCCTTTCCCTTTCCGTCCAGCAACCCCCGCCATGCACACCCCTCACTAGCTTTCAAACTCATGGCCTCTTTTTCTTTGATTATTCATTCTCTCTCTCTCTCTCTCTCTCCCTCCCTCCTTCTCCGTCTCTCTGTGTGTATGTGTGTGTCTCTCTGTGTATATGTGTCTCTCTGTCACTCTCTTTGACTATGTCTCTCTTTCTGTCTCTGTCCCTCTCTGTGTGTTTCTGTGTGTATACGTGTCTCTGTTTCTCTCTTTGTGTCTCTCTTTCTCTCTGCCTCTGTCTCTATGTCTTTGTCTCTGCCTCTCTCTCTCTCTCTCTCTCTCTCTCTCTCTCTCTCTCTCTCTCTCACACACACACACACACACACACACACACACACACACACTCCTTAATACAGATTTACACCTGCCCTGTCCACATAATATCCACGCATGGTTTTAAGGCTGTGTCCATGGTCCGCAAAGGATGATGGAGGAGAAGACAGGACTGTGGCATCCCTGGTAAATGCAAACCACACAAACTGCCGCCCGATGCTCTGCTTCACCCATTTAAGATTATGGGATGCCACAGACGGAGTTCTGGGAAATGATGCCCTATTAGCCATACCGTTCTCCCGCAGAACAAAGTTCTTTCTCTTTCAGGATCCTGTTCTGCTCTACCCCACCCCCCAGCCTTACTGATCATGGTGCTGCATTCCAAAGGCCTGGCATCCAGGGGTTGAGAAAGCGTAAGTCGTGCCCTGTGTGGGATACCCACAATAGGATGTGGCTATCAGAGAAAGGAAACTACTTTTCCTTATCGAAGTGCCAGGCACTAAACCATCTGGATTGTGGAGAGAATTAAAAAAAAAAAAAAAATCCAGTCATTCTGATGTTTTGTCTATACAGTACCAAACATCTGGAAGCTGGGTGACAGACTAAATCTTTCACTTGATATTCCGATTATTTTTGCATTATGCTGAAACAACCTAAAATCAGCTATATCCTAAACGACTCAAGCCTCAAGCTTGTACTTGCTAATTGAAGTTTTGAAGTGATGGAAGAAACAAAGCAGAAGCTGTGGGTTGCTTCTTTATGCAATATGCTAGGTTTTTAAAAAGACATACCCATTGCAAGTCTCCTGTACCAACTATGGAGAGGACTCCCAGAAACTCTGAGGCTCTCTGCTCCTGAAGATACTGTACACACTTTTGTTTCACAGTGGAAAAACTCTTGATTTTCAAACTCAGGTCAACACTTAAGAGCTAAAAGCAATCATTCCAAACAAGTCACTTCCTCCAAGCAATTTTAAAATACACATATTTCTCTCAAGCTCAGCAGGTCAGCAGAGTTCTAATGGGGTCTACCAGGAGCCTTTTAAGGAGACATTTTGGAGAAACAGTTTAATTGATGCAAAAATTAAAAAAGTAAAGATTCTATCCACTAGAGCCCCCTTGAGCTCTTGCCCCACAAACATGGGTGGAACGACGTTGAAGCAGTGTGCAACATGACCATTTGGAAAAAACAAACATTTTGTGTTGAGAATTGTGTTTCTTGTTTGCTCCCACATTAAATTCAGTTGTGGGATCGAACACTGGCTACGTGTTCAGAACACATCTCCAGATCTCGGAGGACATGGCACTCGCTCTGGGTTCTCAGCTGCCAAGGGGCTTTGCAGGCATGGTTTATGCCATGAAAATTCCAATACATTTTTGATTATTTCAACAGAGGTATATAGAGTGTGTACATTACACATCCCGGTATTATTGAGCTGAACTGGCCCCGTGCCGCAGTTTTGCTGATTCAGCCCAAGGTTCCTCTTTCCCGGATTACTAAAACAACTTTTCTCCATAAGCAGGAGAAATACAGAGGGCCCTTATTTTCACCCTTAATTAGACGAAGTCCAAAGGCAAAATCAGACCAAATTTTTTGAGCCTTATAGAATTAAAAAAAAAAAGTTTCCAGCCTTCCCTGCCTGCCACCCCAAGAGTTTCGATATGTGGAAGTGAGCTTGCTTCTCGCTGATGAACTTGTACTTAGCTTTGTCTGCTAGGGGCTCTCCCACGTAGGCTGCTCCTGCATCTTTATGCTGTGTGTACTGTTTTGAGCAAGGCAGGCTAAGATCTTCCTGTTGTAGACTTGTAGCAATACATATTTTTTAGTTTCACACAGAGAAATGTACATTACCCAGTGCTAGACTCTACAGATCACGAGTGGATCTCCAGAAATTGGGGGTCTATATTATTTATGAACACAGGGGCAGTGGTCAGTGCCCCTACACACAGAATGTTCTTGAAGTTAGGTTCTCTGTTCTCTGACACATTCAGCAATCTGGAGCCGTGGGAATCACTGAGGGCCTAGGTTAGCAGGAAGGTTGGGGAAATTTCTACAGCACAACCTTTAGGACTAGCTCACTAATCAACACAAATCTCAAGAAGACGTAGGCTAGGCCCACAATTGGCATTCCTGAAACCGAGGACCACCAGCTGAGCTTTAAATAGATGCAGATGTGACAGACAGAGGAGACCCCAAGGAGGGCGGCCTCTCCTTCCACTCACAGGTCCGTCCCTGCACAGGCGAGTGTGCCCACCGGCGGTAACGTGGCAGGGGATAGGGTAGACACCGAGTTGAGAGGCCCTAGGTTTGAAAACAATTCGGTATGATTCCGGCCGCCTACCACCCGGCAGCGGGCCTTGATGCTTCTTCCTCAAAGGGGCTGTGGTTGACCTAGCCCGGCCGCGGGGCAGACTGTCAGGCCTGGCTGGGGGAAAATCACAAACCTAGCCTGATCGCAGAGGGACTGCTTGGAGACTTGGCTCGATCAGCGCGGGACCAGGGCGGCCAGTCTCTCCAGACTGGGAGTTTGGGCGCGACAACGTGGAGCCCGACAGCGAGGCTGCAGAACCGAGGACAGGGTCTCGAACTTTGTGGACCCCAGGCTACCAAGAGGTGGAGCCCGGGGCTGGCAGCTGGGCGCAACTAAACTGCCCAGCGGTCAGAAAGCATGGGAACCCCGCTAACCTCGGGTCCATGGC
Source organism: Apodemus agrarius (assembly GCA_964023405.1). NCBI lineage: Eukaryota > Metazoa > Chordata > Mammalia > Rodentia > Muridae > Apodemus > Apodemus agrarius. Next base: position 132,408,238 of record OZ030011.1, on the reverse strand, counting down.
CGGAGGTCTTGCAGAAAAACTGGGAGAAGGGAACCGAGCACGCTTCCCCTGTTAGGTCTTCCCTGAGAGGGACAACCAGTGACCTCAACCATCCTTACACCCCACTCCAGCTTGGGCCGCACCACTCACCACCTCTTGGTCACCCTACCCTTCTCTCTCGCCCTCCCTTTACCCACCCCCGCCGGTACCACTCGGGTCACCCAAGGGGACGGCCGAGATCCCAGCTGCACAAACACGGCGTCCGCTGCAGAACCTTGCACCATCCCCGCCCCAGGGCCCGGGGTCCCTTCTCTGCCTCCCGGGAAGCGCTGAGCAACTGGGCGGGACCCTGGAGTCGGTGACTGCCTCGAGCACGGGTCTCACCGCCCTCGTCCGCCGGCGCCCGGCGCTTCTAAGTTCATTTACGTCGCTCGCAGCCGCCAGGCCAGAGTTCCCCGAGCCCCCGCCGAGCCCGAGAGTCCCCCCCCCTCGCCCCCCGCACCTTCCCTCCCAGCCCGCGCAGCGCTGGCAGGCACCCACTGCAGCAGATCCCCGGCCTCCGATCTCCTGCAGCCGACCCGGAGCCACGTGCACCTACCGGTGCGGCGCTGCCCCGGGCGCTGGCTGAGCCGTTCCCCGGCACCTGCACCCACCTCGCCTGTTCGCCTTTCTTTCTGCGCGGAAACGCCACTGGCTTCAGACAATTTCAGACAGGCTCCCAGCAGTAGAGGGGGGTAGGACATTCCGATCGCTGGAGAGCGAACTGACTCCAGGCGACCCGCCTTAAAGCAGAGACCCATTTGCCTGGCCTGGAAAGGGGACAGCCCAAAGAGCAAGGCTAACCCCAAGTGATGAACAGCTTCATAGCATAGCGAAGGGCTATCCAAACCATTCCTTTCTGCAGACCTGGCAGGACCCGGAAGCTGATCGTAAGCAAGAGCAAGAACGTGAATTTATTGGCGTAAGTCTCATTTTAAAAGGTCAACACAAGTAAGAGGCACATGGCGATTACACAACGGCGGCGGTGAGCGCGCTGGACACAGCTGGGCACTGCGCAGACTGTCTCGGGACCTTTCTTTCGTTTCTTTTCTTTTTTTTCTCTTTTTTCTTTTTCTTTTTTTCTTTTTCTTTTTTCTTTTTCTTTTCTTTTTTTTTTGTTTTGTTTTCTGTTTTTTTGTTCAAAGTGCAAAATTAAGCTAAAAAATTTCCTTATAGTAAACAGCCAGGAGTGTACGGTGACTTTTCCTCTGAGGAAACTCTAAGCTTAAACAACACACTAAGGTTTGTGCTTGTGCATCAAAACCGGCAAAACAGAACCAAGCTAAAGGAAGGCTAAGTCCTACTGAGTGAATACTTCTTTCAATCGCGGGGAAAATAGGTATTGATTTGCATAGTAAATCTGAATCACAAAGGGCCAAGCAAAGCTTCCCTTTCAGGATACTATCTCAGCTTTCCTGGAATCCAACGAAAACAAACAGCGTTGTCAGTATTTTGTTCCTTAGGGGAATAAATTGTCCTTTTGAGCCGTGGAGTGCGATGTGCTGTATATATTAGGATGTTTTGGAAGCTGGTGCAGGTGTGGGCTGATTCAAATTACTTGGGTTTGTGCTCTTCTAAAGGGTCAAATGAAGGATCTGGTTTTAGGGAAGGTGGACAGGAACATGGTTTCCTGAGTGAAAACGTCTGTGAGCCCAGGCTTGCATGGATGTAAGTGCAATCCTGATCAGGCATCCCCTGATGGTCCGGGAAAGCGATGTGTCTATCAGTATGCAAGTCAGCAGTCCTAATTATTTAATATTTGCACTCAATTAATCAAATGCTTTCGACATTGTGAGAAATTTCACAAGTAATTAGTAAAACAATATGTAAAGCCTACAATCTGTTGGTTTAACGGTGAATGATTAAGGGATTGTTCTTATTTAACTTGTAGGGATATTTAATAACTAGGAAATTCGTGGCTCTTAAAAAATAGAGCACACTAATTTCAGTGTTAAATACTCTAAAGTTGCAGAATTCTGACAGGCATGCAAGTACTTCTTACAAAGTCATTTTGTAATAAAAATCTAGGAAATAAAATTAGAATATCCTGGTCTTAATCTCTAAAGATATTGTTGAGTCATCTATATGGTTTCTTAAATGATTTTCTGCACAAAAAGTCAGAGATCTTTAAAACTCCTTTTAAAAGATGTAAACTAGGCTATGTCAAGACAGGCATTTAGTTCTCTGTGACTATTACTCCTTCTAAGCCAGCACATGAAGCTAAAAGCCATGTTGGTTTCATTCCCTAATGTTAGTATCTGAAACTCCCTGCATGTAACTGACCTTGTGGAGTTTGCTTATAGTCTGTAAAACCTACTAGGAAACTTTACATACAATTATGTAGGTCACTAGTAGTTTTTAAGTCACTAAAAACTAGATACATAAATTTTCTGACTTGAAGGAGAGGCTGTAAATCTAGATCTATGACTTTCTAATGGGAGATAAATTATAGCTCATTGAGATTTGTTTTATTCTAAGGAAAATAATAATTTTCTTTGCTGTCAGAAATGCCCATGAGGGTAACTTTTTATTATATTTCTGAGTGCTGTTAAATTTGAAGATTAAACAAATAACTTCAAACCATTTATCAGAAAAGCTTTCAGACTATTAATGATATTTTGCTTCTGAAGGGGGTATTTGAGAACAGAAAAATAGCAACGTTAATATTGCACTTTCATAACCAACAATCTATACATAGAACCGGAAATATGTGCCAATAAAAATTAAACACCCAAGGTCCAGGTGGAGGACACTCTAAATTATGCTTGGCAGGAAAAGTGTTTGTTGCCAACAGTTCTTAAGTTCTTTTCTTTATGATAATGAAGCGGTTCGGGGACCCCTCTCACCACCCTTGCACAATCACAGCTGTGTGTGTGGGTTGTGTGGGGTCACCCCACCTCTAATCTCAACTTTAGCCTTTCAAGGCAAGGAAGCAGAGGGGGGTGCTCAGGCTGCTCTGCCACACATACGGATGTATAGTTTATTAACAGGAGAATTTAGCTTAGCCCTCTCGCTATTCATCTGAAATTAATTAACTGTGTAGAATTACAAGGTGGGTGTATCCCAGACAGCAGGCCCCGCTCGGACTAATCAAAAGGGCACATGTTGAATGAACACGATTTAGTTAAGGTTAATCCAGTGAAGACGATACGGCCCTGGTCTTAATTACTCCAGGTGATAGATTGTGGGATGGGAAAATAGGAAGGAAGGGAAATTTGGTCCTGCCGAAGACCAGTATTTTCTAATTTAATTTCGCTCTCTCTTTTCACGGTTTCCGTTCTGAGAGCAGGAGGACACTCTCTGGGCTCTTGTTGAAGGGGGCTAAAAGAAAGAAAATGAGCGTTGTGCGTTTTAATTAAATAAAAACAAATATGATGTTTCAAAGATGTTTGTGGTTGTGTGCTTATACAGTTACACACTTGTCAGTTGGGGAATTTTAGCACAACTCAGTGGAGTCTTGCCGATTTCTCTCAGAGGTTGTGTTTTTACACTCTCGGTGCCAAGACTCTTCCGTGTAGAACAGAGAAGTGCAGACAGGGCTGTGATGGGGAGACGAATGCAGTAGTTATTAATTAATAGTTATTACAGCGTACATATTAATTAGTACACAATGACCATCATGGGTGAGCCACAGAAGGAGAATATGAAGTTGAGGAAAGCAAGAACACACACCCAGTGGTTCTAGTTATGTGAAGCTAAAAAACACGCACCCAGTGGTTCCGGTTATGTGAAGCTAAAGGAACCAATCCACAGCATTTCCAGGCAGAACAGTGTTGTCCTCAGATGGATGGAGAGCCAGCACCCGGCAGCTGGTTTCTGGCCACCCGTCATGTTTGTTTCTTACACAGAGTCGCTGGGCTCGTGGATCTATGAACCTACGATTTGTGTGTTTTCCTGGATTTGTCTTTTACTTCAACAAAACATTTGCATCCAAAACATTTTTTTTTTTTAAATACTGAAAAGTGCAAGGCTGGAGTGGGGACACGAGCGTGTGTTTTAGACGAGCGGGTCAGGGCAGAGGTCTGAGGAGATACTTAAAGAGAATGTAGAAATCGTCTTCTTGTCATTGTTTGTAGAGCTTGCAGTTGTCCACGTGGCCACTGTAAGGTCGCACACCTACAGAGCCTCACGGCGTGCCTCCAGGGCATCCAGTCCGCTCCAAGCATCTGGGTCCTTCTTGTTTCCTTGGTGTGTTTAAAGCTGAAATGTGAGTAAAGTGCCCAGACCCTTCACTCTGTCCCAGGCTAGGTGCGACTGTCACCTCCGGTTGTTTTCTTTACACAGTTGCACAGAAAAAAAAATGTCAGATGATTTTCCGATTTTCGGGTTTGTGATCTGTTTTCTGCTCAGGAGCGGGTATCTGTTTCTGATTTATTAGCATTTGAGCCTCTCGTTTCCTGCCATTGATCAAGCCTAATACTTAGTTGAGCTGATGAGTTTTATATGAAATCTGATATTCCAGGAAGACAGAAGGTTGAACCCATTTTTAATATCTTTCTGTTCTTCATCTTTTTTTCAGAATTTTACCATATGATACCAGCAGAGGCTGCAACAACATCTTTTTTTCTTTTTTCTTTTTTTTTTTTTGTACATCTTCATGGTAGAAAACATTTTAGAAGTAAACATGTATTTATCAATAAAATGAATGTTGATCAAGTGTCAGTCACATTCTGTCCTTATATATACATTTTTGCTCTCCTACCAAAACACACCATCCCCGTGGTACAGCTGGCTGAAAGCTATGCCATCTCTACTGATGTCTCAGTTGATCAGGTCAACTCCGGGAAACATCTGCATTTGATCATTTTGCACAAAACTCGGCCTTCCTAATGCTGGACTTTCCTGGAATCAGCTGCAGACTGTCCAAGTCTCCCTCAGGAGAAAAAAAAAAACTTTCTGAAACTATATAATGCCTAGACTAATTCCTTCTTGAGTGAGCCCAGGGGCATTTGCAGATCTCATGTCCTAGCTGGGATCATACTTTGGGAGAGAGTTTCCGTCCGTAGGAAAAGACCATTCTAATCATTGCCAAAGCTAGACCACTTGTTTGCTCTTTATCCTTCGATAAAGACCAAAGAGAGAGGAAAAGCAATAGGAACTGAGAAGATGGTCGCGCACAAACTCCACCCAGTCCAGAGCCTGCGTGGGGCTGACCTTATGTGTCCAGGCGCCGAGAGCAGCATGACAATGCCCCGGTGATTTTCCTTTCTCTGTTTCTCTTTTCTTGGTCATATTAGCCATATTATATTGTTGATATATATTTTCAACAGACAATATGAAGGACACTTCTCTTTCTCAACCTAAGCAAAGTAGTAATAACCACTTTCAGGGTAGCTAGCTAGCCAGAGAGGGAATTTCATGGGCATACAATATGTTTTCATTAACTCTACAGAAACATAATTGAAATGTCAAAGAAAATTGGCAAAAGCTGTACTATAATCTTTTAATTAAACATAATTAAAAGTTAAAGCTTAAGACAGCATGATAAATGTTTTCTTAAAACTTGGGACATCTTTAAGTCCATTCTGGGAGAATATTTAGGAAATGCCCAATCAGCTGTCTATAAAACTTGTTTACCACATTTTAAAATGTTGGAGTCATACTGCCTTCCAGTCAGAAAGAGGACAAAGGGGCAGAAAAAAAAAACCAACAACAACAAAACACAAACACCCAAAAAATTGGTTACATCTTTACTTAAAATCTCCCTAGCGTTACAGACTGGAGGCAAGAGATGGGGGAAGACGATCTGCACCTTTAGGAGCTGTGGGTGTAGTCAAGAGAAGAAACAAACACCTGGAAAGGACAGAGAAAGGAGGCCATCTCCCCCGGTAAGGGTAGTACATGTAGTTCCCACCTTCCTGGTGTTGGGCACACCACAGGGACAGGCATGCTGTGGTTGCAGGTTGAGCCTCTGTCTCTGGTCCCTTAGGCCTCAGGGCTGTTGTTCATCACTGTCTGTGTGCTAAGGCCAGAAGACCTGCACTGGGACCCTAACCTGGCTGCAGCAAGGAATAAAACAATGCTGTCTCACAAGACTTTGTCAGGAGAGGGATGAACGCCATGCAGTCTCTGAGTACTCAAGGCCATGGTATGCCCGGTGTTCTGTGCAGCTGGGTGGGGCCCACCTCTCTGACAACAGCCAGTCCTGTGGTTAATAGATGCTGAATCCCTCTGGGTGAAAATGAACTTGTTTGGTAGAAAGCATTTTTTTTTTTAAATGCTCCATGCTGTGGAGGCTACTGGCTTTCCCAAGCCACAGCCTATTGACCACCATGTCACAGGCTCACTCACATCACCGAGTTCCCCCTTGGCACAAAGTAGCAGACTGTTCAGAGAAAGGGATGACTTTTTCCACCATGAAAGGACTAGGTCTTCAACGCCTTTATTGACTACAGAGAGGCTCCTTGGCATGGAGGCTAGTGTCTGCTTCAGGCGATGTCTGGCTCCATGTTATGGGAAACATGGCTTTCTGTTTCACTGCTCTCCGCAAAGGAGCCCAGTGCTTTCCTCATCTCGGCAAGTCCTCAAATGAGACAGTTTGAATCATCTTGGATCACCAGATCTCTGGAGAACCCCAACTTTCCTCAGTCACACCCTGCTTTCCAGGAAGACAGGGGCCCCTCCGAGGACCCTTCTCCCTTTCCTGTCCTCTGGGTTCCTTTGTGCGTCACGACACCTCTTCAGTCACTTCAGTGCCTCTTCAGAGACGCACTTCAGTTAATCACCCTGCGTCCTTCTTCTCCATGTGGTCTGCCATCTTGGTTTCTCCTGTCTCGGCCTTATCGACCATCCTCCTCACTTCCCTTGGTTCCAACTGGGCGTTCCACAACATTCCAGCCGTCCCGAGCTCATCTTCCAAACACTAGCTCTCCCATGTTTTGCCCTTTGCCTGATTCCACACTCGCTGTCCCCTACCTTTGCCCCACCCCCTTCCGCATTGTTCCTTATTCCTGAGACTCCACCATTCCATATGAGGAGCCCAATCAAAGGGACTGTGTGGGGCAGGGACCAGGAGGCCAGAGCCATGGCTCTTAGCCACTCTGATGTCTTCCTCCTTGCAGTAATCTGTCATTATGCTCTACATAGAGAGCTCCAGGGCAGCCAGAACCACACAGAGAAACCCTGTCTCGAAACAATAACAACAACAAGGCCAGTCCTGCCCTTGGGTTAAAGGTCCCAGTTCATCCTGCTACAGTGCTTATTTAGATATAAGGACAATTTGATGCTGCTCTGAGCTTGAAGGAAAATTTTTGCCCATTTGTTGGCAAAGTACTACACACAGAAGAAGCAGCAGGGTCTGTGTAGTGCACAAAAGTGCACATGAGACCAGCCTCCTGGGAGGCACTCCCTGGGAGGACTCAGACTTGTGGTGGTTGAAGGACTCTAGTGATGGGAAGCAATCACAATGAGCTCATGTTGCCCAACTTTCTAACTTCTAAGCAATTAACATCTTGAAAATATTCACACACTCCTCAATAACGAATAGCTCAAAAACGTCGAATAATTAGATCTCTCCAATAAGTAAATACTTCTGGCACACTTAGGCAATTAAAGTCTCTACATTTCAATATATCAGTTTCTCCTAATTGCTTAAGTGCTGTGACAAGCCAAATGGCAACAATTTGACGATTATAAGCCTCATCCATGCCGGGCGGTGGTGGCACACGCCTTTAATCCCAGCACTTGGGAGGCAGAGGCAGAGGCAGGTGGATTTCTGAGTTCGAGGCCAGCCTGGTCTACAGAGTGAGTTCCAGGACAGCCAGGGCTATACAGAGAAACCCTGTCTTGAAAGAACCAAAAAAAAAAAAAAAAAAAAAAAAAAAGACTCATCCATTTACTTGCAGGACTTGGCTCAAAAGGGACACACCCCCTCACCCCCTCTCCTACAATGTGACTCTTCTTTCCTTTAGTTTCATTCTTAATTGGTCATTTCTAGATTCTTCATTTTAACAGAAGATACGAGTTTTAATCAGTTCCTCTAATAAGTCAGAAGTGACTTTTTAGTCAAGCTAAGGTTTGCAGTTGAGGTGGGTGGCCTTGACTGGACATGGAGGTCCGACCACTGAAGCATGCTTCCCAAGATGGTGACTCAAAGGCAGCTGATGTCTCACGAGGAGCTCTGACACAGGGGGATGATGGTTACAGTAGAACTGTTTGTCCAAAGAATAAGCTATGATCAGGTCTACCACTGTGCCTTGGTCTTAATTTTTTTCCGCAAATGAGGCTTGTTTTAAGTATCTTTCCATTTTCATAGTTGGTCTGACAAAGATGATGGGTGTGTCTGGGTGTGTGGGTCTGGGTGTGTGTGTGCATACATATACTGTGAGCTCCAGGCTGGGAATTGAACTTAGGGCTAGGAAGATGGCTTACCACTGGGCTCCTTGGGAGTCAATACTTCCTCTGAGTGTCTTGTACTAGTTTCACTGTAGGTAGAAGTATACTTTGCAGTTGCTATTGTATGCTACTGGGGAGGCTGAGGGTAGAGAATCTCAAGTTCAAGCCCAGCCTGGGCAATATAAAAAAATTACTGCTTCAAAGCTAAAACAAAATAAACAAAGACACAATAAACAAAGCTATAGAGATGAGGCTTTGATAGATCACTCGCTCCCTCACTCTGGAATCTTGGGCCAATCTCCTTTCTTGAGCCTCACTTGGTCTTAACCGCCTGAACTGTGACAATTTCTCTATGCTGCAGAAAACCAGGTCTGTGAATCTTCTGTGGAGGATGTGACCAGGGCAAACAGGAGTTGGGGAAGTCTTTCAGTGGAGTCCTGGGTCATGTGGGATCCTGAAGAACGGCGAAGAGAGATTAGAAGACTAAAGAAGGCATAGAACCTCTAGAGAGGTGGAACCATGAACAACGACCTGGCGGGAGCATGTTCAAGTGAATGCGGAATACAAGGTAAAACTTCACAAGAAGTCACGGGGGTAGAATTAATTACAGTGAGCCTGACTGCATGTTTACTGATGGCCGCCTTCGTCCTAGAATTCTGTTCTCTGTTGCTTAAACATGTTTCCTTCTTGACAACTGTTGAGGGTGTGTTTCTGTGGTGTAAGTTCAAGCCCAGACACTGCTTAGCAAAGTGTTGATCCCTCCTGTGCTGTTCCTGGACCAGAGGCTGGAGAGGTGGCGTCTGCCTGCCGGGTCCTGAGGACTGTGAACCAGCAGCCCTGCCTCCTCCTTCTTTTCCAGCCTGCCTCCAGCCCTCCTGTTTGGGCTTCTGGTTGATGCATAAACAATGCCTCAGACACATGATGACTTATGAAAATTTTCTTTTGCTTCTGTAGCTGGACTGAGGCCAGCCAAGTGCTTCTGCTCCACGTGAGTACCAGGAGGGCCATCCCTTGGCTCTTCTTAGCCTCTATGTGGTCACGTTGTCCTGCTGGAAGATCAAGGAAGGCTTCCTGGCAGATCCTGGTAAGTGCATTAGTGCCTTACCACATGGCCCCTCCCTCTTGCTGGACTCTCTCTCTCTCTCTCTCCCCATGCGTGGCTATAGGACAGTCAGACTTCTTCATTGGTCTCTGATTTCTAAAATCTGGAAGTAGAAGGACCCTTAAGAAACTCTTTCCTGGAGCTGAAATGATGGTTCAGAGGATGAGAGCACTGGCTGCTCTTCCAGAGGGCGCAGGTTTGAATCCCAGCGTCCACATGCCACCGTTTGGCTCTGTAACCCCAGTTCCAGGGTCTCTGACACCCTTAAACAGACAAATGCACAAAAAAATAAATAAATAAAATTTAAGAAGTGAGTCACAAATAAAACAAAGCTTTTTCCGGGAGGAGAAGCATGTGTAGAAGAGGCTCTTTTTTTTTTTTTTTTTTTTTTTTTGTCTATTTCACCTTCCCATAGCTATGCAATTGTCCATGGAAATTTCTGGAAAGATTTAAACAACATCAGGGAAATTGTCCTTGAAGCAACACGGAGCCTCGCGTGGTGTGTCGAAGCTTCCCATCTGTGAGCTAGTGGCTGTGTGCTTAACTGTTTGCCACGCATGCGATTTGCCCACTGCCCTCTCTCAAGTATTCCCAGCACTCGCACATTCACTAGGGCAGAGGCTCCTAGGAACTGGGGCTGCCTGTTCTTCTCTCTGATGCCTAACTGTCCTCTGCAGCAGGCTAATTGATTGTGAAAAAAGGTGTGTCTGTACAAATAGATTGTCCTGAGCATTGGCCAGGGGTCTGGTCTCACTGAAAAGAATGTCCCCACACTCAGGCCGCTCACAATCTTACCAGGTGATAACAGTGATGTTTTAATAACACCGGCTGTATCTACCATGTCAGGAGCACCCATCCTATCTCTACTAGATACTGTACCTGTCTCTGCACACGACAGTAGTTACTACCATTTATAAGAGAAGACGCTCGGGCTTTAGAGAGATTGTGCAATTTTCAACAAGGCCAGAATTTGTCCCTAAGAGAGCGAGGAGTCAATAAGAGAGCGAGGGTTGGAACTCTGTGCGTCTAAGTGGGCCCATAACTCCTCCCCTGCAACGAGCCAGCATCAAGGACTGCTGATGACAAACACACTGTCTTCAGTTACCCAGCACTATCATGGCAGAGTGACAATATAAAAACAGACAGATTCAACAAGCACATCCGTCTGTGTGTGTGTGTGTGTGTGTGTGTGTGTGTGTACGCATGCACACCTGTGTGTGTATGTGTATGTATCTGTGTGTGTATGTGGGTGTGTGTATGTGTCTTTGTGCATATGTCTGTGTGTGTAGCTGTGTTTCCGTGTCTGTGTGTATGTGTCCATGGTCATGCATAGGTATAAGAGAAGGAAGCTGATGGTACACTGGAATTTTCTATATTTTATTATTTTATATGTATGTATGTTTTACCTGTATATATGTCTGTGCAGGCACATGTGTGCTTGGTTCCCTTAGAGGCCAGAAAAGAACATGAGATCCCCTGCACTGGAATTTCGGAAGGGTGGGAGCTGCCATGAATACCAGTTCTGGGAATCAAAACCAGGTTCTCTGGAAGAACAACCAGTGTTCCTAACCACTGAGCCATCTCTCTGGCCCTTGAAAATATTTTTTAGTGTGACACAATGCCAGGCTTCTCAGCAGTTTCATTGTGGCTGTTGTTGTATGTGTAGAGTTTTCCCTCATTGTTAACATACAACTATAGACATACATAGTTCAGAAGTAGGGAATTCTGGGAATTATGATGTGGTGACACATGCTTGTGGTCTCCTCTCTCAGAGGCAGCTTAGCCAGTCTCAGAGATGTGCACGGGGTCTTCATTAGGTACAAAAACAAGAGAAGGAATCAATCCAAGACAGAAAAAAGTCTCAAAGCCACTGCTCTCCAGCGCTACAGAACTAAGGAAACAGGCAGTCGAGGGTGGCCGGTGTCGGGCTTTCCCTGAGTTTTTGTCCAGCATTTTGAAAGGTCTCGTGGAAATTCCATCCCATTCCTGGAGGAAAGACGACAACGGATGTGGAAGCCTGGCAGCATCCTGAGTCTCCTCATCTCCTCTCTCCTCTGCAGTCCCGAATCGCTGGCCGTCAAAGGCGAGGCGTGCATTGCTCAAGGTCACAGCAACCACCCTTGGGGCAGAGGCACTAGTCAGCCCCAAGTTAGGAAACTGCCTGCGTAGACCCGCACACTCTGATGTATGAGGACACCGGGTGGGGCTGCTCTCCAGATACTCAAAGATCTACTCATCAGTTTGGTCCAGGAAAGAAGACAAACAAAACAGCATTTGACCGTCAGTCTGGTGTTCTGAGTGGCTCGCCCTCAGCCTGAGCACCAGCGGGAGAGGCTTGTGTGCTGGGAGGAAGCATATTTTCTGCCTTGTGACTGCTGAGCACCGATCTGGCCTTGGACTCCAGTCCCAGAGTCGGGTCAGACAATCTCTTCAAGCAACTTGCTTGGGCCCGAGTGACTCCTTTAGTTCTTAAAATCTCTCCCCTCGGCTGTGAAGAAGCGAACACAGCCCCTGTTTGTTCTGCCTAAGATGCACAGCACAAGCTGACCATCTTGCTTGCGACTGATGAAGTAGAAGGTGCCTGCCCCAGGTTAAATACTCACAGGCCAAGCCCACAAAGGTCACTCGGGTGGAATTTCTGGCCCTGGGAAAACTGAAGTAGGGTGTAAAGATTTGGGTTGGAGGATAGGAAGCCCAAATGAATGCTTTTGGGGAGTGGGACCCACAATCTCCTTCCTGCCCGCACCACTGTTAAGTTCTCTCTCTTTGCTTGTCCCTCCTGCTTCCCGTCCTACTCCACATCTCCACACACTGCCTGCCTGCCTTCCTTCCCTTGGCTTTGCACCTGGAACCTATGGACATGATTAGGATCTGCTGGAGACCCTTGGGACGTGCTGCTCAGGGCGGAGGACAAGAGCGCAGGGGAGAGGGTGGGTCAGTCAGGCTTTGTCCTCAGAAAATTAGAAGCATGTGACTCTCGTCTTGGGTCGATGTCCTCCGAGCATTGGTGTGGCGATGCTATTGTTACACAACGCTCATCACGGAGAATGTGTGGAGCGTGCCGTGCCAGTCGCACGTCACGCTATTGATAATGGCTGTCTGAAATGTCTCTGAGGCTGTGAGGCACCACAGTCTCGCTCAGATAACAGACTCTTGGGCACTTATGTGAGTGACGCTCAGAGTAAAGGACCAATTCTCCAGTCACAGCGGAAGGAAGACCCGCTAGTCCAGCTGGGTAGAGTGGAGGCTACATCCATTTCCACCTGCACATGGGTTTGCACGCAAGATAAAAAACAAACAACAAACAAACAAAAACAAGAAGACAAACTGCCTTCCATTTATCTTCTCCAACAAAGAGCTATAGACTTAAAACCTGAGCCCTGCTTCTTCACGCCACAATCTCTCAGCTGCTAAGGTCACATCCTCGAGAATGGGCTGCCTGGGCGGCTTGGCTTCATGACCAGATGGATAGAGCAATGTTAATCAGGTAATTGATTCAGTGACCAGTGAAGGACTGGAGGGAATCTGGAAGAGAGGCTCACCTCACAGTAAAGAACTAGAGAGAGAGAGAGAGAGAGAGAGAGAGAGAGAGAGAGAGAGAGAGAGGAAGGAGGAGGAGGAGGAGGAGGAGGAGGAGGAGGAGGAGGAGGAGGAGGAGAAACAAAGGATGGACGCCTGCAGGCTCTCCTGGGTCCACCTGCCACTCAGGACAGAACGGTGCCTGCCTGCTCTCCCTGGCGCCCCTCTTTTTATGAGTGCAGCCCCTTTCTCTCTCAAGCAGGTCAAGAGTGAGTCATCTGTTCCAGGGCATACATGGCAGGGGTGGGGGACAGAAGAGGGCCAAGCAGGCCCTTCTGGGTTCTCCCGTCAGCCTCTCTGAGGATGATTTACTCTTCCGCTTATAAGCACTGGTACTAAGATATAAACACCACTGAGACAAGGAACAGATTAAATCCCAAGCATCCATTAGCCCCCGGCAGGACAGAGGCAGGAAAATCAGAGATGCTAAGCAAAGAGTACCCAGCACTGGCATCAGAAGGCTTGAATTCAAATCCCAGCATTCCTTGAACACATGATCTAGCAGGCCGCTTAACCGCATGGAGTCATGGGTATTTACTTCCTTCCTAACGGATGGAACACGGAGATTAGTATGGAGGCCAGCGTCGAGTAAGAGAAACATTTGCTAAGCCCGTTCCTTTGCTCTAGAACGGAGTGCATTCACTGTGACTAGATTAACCTTACCGTGTCTTTCCATAGTGATGGCTTGCTGGGAGGAGAGAAAGGGAGACTCACACCAGGAGAGAAAGGGAGACTCACACCAGGAGAGAAAGGGAGACTCACACCAGGAGAGAAAGGGAGACTCACACCAGGAGAGAAAGGGAGACTCACACCAGGAGAGAAAAGGAGACTCACACCAGGAGAGAAAGGGAGACTCACACCAGGACTGTGGTCCAAGGCAGGCTGGTGGGAAGGGCAGGCACCTGCATCACCGGGAGATGAGGTCTTGTGGAGAGAAGTAGGTGCTGACGAGAAATGAGAAAGATCTCCAGATGAGTTGCCTGAGAATCAGCTCAGCCCTATGGCTGAAACGCCCAGGACAGGATGTGTTGCGACAGAGACAGATTAGAGCTCAGCATAGGAAGCATGGGCTCTCCTATTCCTAGTTTAAATCAACTTTGGGAGAACCGTTTGGGTCCCTCACTGCTGTTTTCAAGGCTCCGGTTAGGATGGCCGAGTCCCTCGCTGCGGCCCGAGGGCTCTCTGAGGTCTGCAGCAGCAAGCCCTGCAGTTGGCTCTCAGTTTTGCCCCCTCACTGGAAATCAAAAGACAGGAATGGGCACTGGGGCGTTTAGGGCTCTGAAACTAATTAATAAACCACTTCTCATGTCCAGTCTTCAGAATCCAAAGCCTTGGGCGTCTGTTTGCCTGGACGTGTGCAGCACTGAAGGCTTACTCAGGGAAGCGAACTCAGGGAGGAGGAGGACCCCTGACAATCACACTAAGCACCCTGTAGCCTGGTTCCTGGAACAGCAGAGCCCCGTGGGCCCCAGCTGTTGTTAATGTGGCCTGGAGGACAGAGGAGAGACCTCCCCCCGCCCCAGCACGGGGAGCTAGGCCCCAGCAACTGGGGCAGAACTGCCCTTGCAGACCACGAGGCTCTTACCACATTGTAAACCATACATTTGCAAATCTCACAGCTAATCCACAGTACAGGCTGTGTGCAACCTAATATGGGTCTCAGAGCCCAGAGGCACCCTCGTGGCATAGGCAGACCCTGTCTTAAGCCTCACATTGAAAAGTACAACCAGTTAGCCAGACTGCAAAATATGTAACTTGAAGTCCCTTGCCATGAGAACCACGGCTCTGGAATTTCCTGGCTTCGGGAGGGCTGGCATTCAGTTTCTAACCTTTGCTTTCTGCTGGTTGAGCGCTTGTATTTTATTCCTGGGGTCCGTTCTGCATTTGGTAGAGGTGAGGGGGCAGGGGGAAAGGAATGAAAGACTCTCAGTAGAAAAACACAGAGCCCTAGGCTGCCACACAGCACAGGATGGGGCCCATCTGGGCCTGCGACCACGGAGACAGAAGCCCCCAGACATTCCTGCCCGTGCCCACATCCTAGGGTTTTGTCACAGCCCAGTAGATAATTGCAGCACGAAGGGGTCAGGGGGACAGTGGTCACATCAAGGTAGGCGTACTTTTGAGGGCCCTGGTTTCGCCACTGGCTTCCTTAGGAGAATTGTGAAACAGCTTCCCGTCTTAGCTCCTTCCTTGGTAAAGGGTGCTGCCACGACGCAGTGAATTGTGAGGCCCGGGTGACTTAAGGGGGACAGGGGGTAAAGGTCACACGGAAGTCAGTCTTGAACATCCGGGATCAGTTCCACTTCCTTTTCTGCTAGCAGAGGAACAAATGGAACATTTGTTGGGCAGTCACTGTGTTTGTCTACAAGGGTTCCATATTTTCTAGGTCAGTAAGATAAATATTCTCCCCCCACCCCCCATCCTGTTGGGGAGCATTAACTGTTAAGTTCTGTGCTTCCAGATCGCTCCGGGGTTTTGAGAGCTTCTTGATGCTCTCACAGACTGCCTCTGATCCTTAATTTGTAGCTGTCAGGTACCCAACATCGCCTCTCCTTTCACTGCCCTGTCACCAACCATTCCTACTCGGTGACCCTGTGCTTGGGGAAAAGTCACGTGATTGTCCCAGCGCCATTTGGAGCTTGTACCCCACTTGCTGCGCTTGACCACTCCCGGCACCCCTTTTCTTCAGCTCTCCTCACTCAAGGCTCTGTTTCTCTCCTGGAAATCTTATCCTGAGCTTTATCCCTCTAAGAATCTTCATCTTCCTCTCCTCAAGTAGTGCTGGGGCTAAGTCATACCCAATGCTCGCACCCTACCGCCTGTCTCCTCAGTACTCTATAGAAAACACACAAAACCGCCATCACTCAAAGAGGGACCTTTTCTGTCTCCTTATGGTGTGTCAGCTCAAGAGCAGGTCAGAGTTTTCTGTGCATTCTAGAGCTCCTAGAAGTCTGTAAGGGTTCAGTAAATATTGATGGTGATGGGGGTTATCACTAAGGCTGGTTACCACGGAGTGCTGAGGGTAAACCACCAACATCCTCAAAGGTGACTGACTAACGTGCCAAGGCGTGTTCTGTTAGAAGTCATTACATGCTAAGGAGAGCTCAGAGCCAAAAAGAGCGGTGATAAATAATGGGGGTGAGGGGCATCGGGAGGAAAAAGGGAACTGGAAAATGCCCTCCACCTTATTTTCTCTGGCATTTTGGAAAATTTTCTTACCTTTTCAAAATTTTGGCCTGGTAGGTGAGTGGTGTAGATTTTAATCCCAGCACTTCGGAAGCAGAGGCAGCTGGATCTCTGTGAGTTCGAGGCCACCCCAGTGTATACAGTGAGTTCAGGGAGAGCCAGGGCTACACAGAGAAATCCTGTCTTGAAAAACCAACCAACAAAACAAAACAAACACCAGGTCTAGCCTGGTGTACCATAATGAAACTGACTGAGGAGGCTATACTGGGTACCCGTGGGAGCATGTACCCCTGAGGAGACTCCCCTCAGAGAATAGCTGCATCCGGTCCTGTGCAAGTCCCCACAGCCCACAGAGCAGCATGCCTACCACCTGCCGATGGGAGCTCGAGGACTTTATCCTTTCGCATGAGCTTCATTTTTTAAAAATTATTGAATGTCATCATGTGATTCAATTTCTCGGCTCCTGCCTTACTCTAAGGGAACTTTTGTTGATAGCTGGGCCCTTCGATGGAGACCAAAGCCATGTGATCTGTCTCCCGGGCAGCTCTGGAGTTCAAGCTGCAGTCACAAGGGAGGACTTGAGTTACCATTCAAGAGTTAGAGGACGTCCTAAAACCATCCAAACAGTCCTGCTGTTGCCTTGAGGACTTCCTCAGACATGCCCCAGGGCGGCTATCATAGTGCGAGGCCTCGTGCTGCAGAGCTAGTCTTGATTTGGATGATGTCGGAGGGTCAAGCCAAGACTGAAGGTTTTTGACGAGCTGCTGGGCCTAAATCTGGAGGCAGCAGATCTAGCAGCCAAGGTCTCTAGAGAAGCAGGCACTATGGCTGCAGGCCTGTGTGTGGGAATGGAACGAACAGTAGCTTTGTTCTTCCGAAGAGAAAACCGATCATTAGAAAAGTCCTTAATAACTGTTAACAACAAAACAAAATGATATTCTGGATCTCAATGGAGGAACTTGATCTATATGATCAAGTCACACAGCTGTTTCGTTTTAAATTTTCTGTTTTCTCATCCAGAGGTTGAGCAGAACTGCTGACATCAAAAGGTTATGGGAGGTGCGTGACATAATCCAGATAAAGCTTAGGGGAGAACTTGGTGCTCAGAAAATCTCAGGTGATTATATTTTTTTCATCATCATTACCACCACCATCATCATCACCATCATCACCACCACCACCACTACCACTACCACCACCACCACCACCACCACCACCACCACTACTTCCACCACCACCATCACCACCACCACCACCATCACCACCACCACCACCACCACCACCACCACCACCACCACCTCCACCACCACCATCACCACCACCACCACCACCACCACCACCTCCACCACCATCACCACCACCATCACCACCACCATCACCACCACCACCTCCACCACCACCATCACCACCACCACCACCACCACCACCACCACCACCACCACCACCACTATCACCTACCACCACCTCCAACACTACCACCACCACCATCACCACCACCACCACCACCACCACCATCACCACCACCACCACTATCACCTACCACCACCTCCAACACCACCACCACCACCATCACCACCACCAACACCACCACCACCACCACCATCACCATCACCACCAACAACAACAACACCACCACCAACACCACCATCACCATCACCACTACCACCACCACCTCCAACACCACCACCATCATCACCATCACCACCATCACCACCACCACCACCACCACCTCCACCACCACCACCACCACCACCACCACCACCACCACCTCCACCACCATCACCACCACCATCACCACCACCACCTCCACCACCACCTCCACCACCACCATCACCACCACCACCACCACCACCACCACCACTATCACCTACCACCACCTCCACCACCACCACCACCACCATCACCACCAACACCACCACCACCACCACCACCACCATCACCACCACCACCACTATCACCTACCACCACCTCCAACACCACCACCACCACCATCACCACCACCAACACCACCACCACCATCACCACCACCAACAACACCACCACCACCAACACCACCATCACCATCACCACTACCACCACCACCTCCAACACCACCACCATCATCACCATCACCACCATCACCACCACCACCACCATCACCACCACCACCACTATCACCACCATTACCATCACCATCACCACCACCACGACGTTCACCACCACCACCACCACTACCACCACCTCCAACACCACCACCACCACCACCATCACCACCATTACCATCTCTTTGCTTCTTGAGATTTGATAAAGTGCAATGAGAAGTTGATGCCATCCCTCTTGGGTATTGAAGAGACAGTGAAACCAGGTGGCATAGGAAAGAGTTCATGGCTCTTCAGCATAACTTACAAAGCCTACTGTTCCCAAAGAGGTGCGGCCAAGGCATGGGACATGGTCCTCCTACCACAGGAGAGTGTGCTGTGCTGACTTTAAATTCTTTACGAGCCGCCTTGAGTTTGTGTGTCTTTTCTCAGCCGTGTTCCTCTAGTGGTCAAGAGAATCCACTTTGCCTTGAGAAGAAGAGCAAGACACTCAAGTGCCTCAGGGCGAATGTGGCAGAGCAGAACACCTCCAAGGACGTCTGGCCCACGTTTTGTGAGGAGTAAGGTCCGTGTGGCCTCCTTCCTGTGTCAGGAGGGACAGCTACTGAAAGGAACAGAGGCCCCTGGCTTTAGAACTTGAAGAAAACAGTGACAGACATTACTAGTTGTCTTCCAATGTGCCTCTCCTTCCTGGTTTTATTAGGTTGGCTTATTTGACTAATTGACTGGTTGATTTAGTGTTTGGCCGTGTGGCCAAGCCTGGCTCTGAACCGCATTCTGTTGCCCACGGCTCCCAAGTTCTGGGACTACAGTCACATTTCATTCTGAGTGGATGGGGCCTTCAGCCCACAGAGGCGGGACAACCTTAAAGAGGATCCGAGCCTTGTCTGCCAAGAGCTCTTCCCACTCCTTGGGTTTCCTCGTTGCCTGACCTCTCTCTGTAGGTGGGACCCAGACAAGGTGAACCAGAACAGTGCATGGAGGGTTAAGGAGCCACGGCATCATAATGGATGTTCATTTCCACAACCTACACCCACTGAGGGCTGTGACTTCAACTCGGGAGGACTTGGGATCCAGAAGAGGTGGAGGGAGGGAGGATGGAAGGAGGGAGGAGTGGAGAGAGGGGTGGAGGGAGGGATGGGAGAGGAAGAGAGGGGTGGAAGGAGGTGGGATGGAGGGAGGGAGGAAAGGTGGAGGGAGGGAGGAGGGAGGACGGAGGGAGGGACGAGGCATGAAGGTTTGGCTCCAGAGTTCATCACTAGGATGTACTTGGCATTCGGCCTCACATCCCAATAATGGTATCACATGACAAAAATCTGTAAAAGGCTTGATCCATATATTAAGTCCGAGCCTCTGGAACCCACAGCACCCTAAAGCCCCCGAGTAGGCAAGTCCCCAGAGCATGAGCCTTTCGGGCGGGGCCTCGGGCCCAAGCATGGTGGCCATTTACTTTCCAGCTCACTGAGCAAGAAGTTGGGAAATGGGTCAGTGATGACATCTGAAGTTCATGCCCCTGCCTCAGCCTCTCAAGGGCTGGGGTTACTGGTAAGCATCCCCAGGGCCTCGTACTTTACTACTTTTTGGTGCAGGACTCCTTTCCCAGAAGACTCTTCTTTTCCTCAGGTCCCATTGGCCAATCCTGCATCACGTGGCCACGCCTAGGTCTCCATTTTGAACTTCTAATGAAGGAGTTGATATGGGAGAGCCTGCTAGACGACGACGACGACGACAACAACAACAACAACAACAACAACAACAACAACAACACCCCCAAGCCTGGAAATGTCTACTAACGTCTTCACAGGAAGTGCTGGAGAGTTGTGGATCCTGTAACAACTTCACTTTACTGTGGTGTTCAATTGGCTCCCAGAAGCGGGCGTTCTGAGGTGGGGCTCGGACTCCCTTGCCTGCCCTCGGGACCCTTTTCCTCCTACTGCGCTGCCGTGTCCAGTCTTGATAGCGGAATGTGCACCCCGTCTTCTCGCATCTTGTGTTCAGTTGATGTCCCTGGGAGGCGGGCTCTTCTCTGGAGGGACCCAGAGAAGGAATGGATCTGGGGAAGAGAGGAGGTGTGGAGAGGGGATGGGAGGTGTGGAGAGGGGATGGGAGGAGTGGGGAAGGGGAAACTGAGACACACATTGTCACCAATATAGACTTCAGAAGTATTTACGAGAAGCAGGTTGCATTGTGTCATTAGGCCCCTGCAGACAGGAGGCTCGCCTCTGTATTACCTGGCTTTTCTGGTACATGACTCTCAAAAGCAGAGTTTTCATAGGTGTTACATGCTGGAGACAGGGTAAATCCTTAGGAAAACCTCCATGCCTCTGAGAGAAACTTGACAAAGCTGGTAAGTATTCATTCCTCTTAAAGTATTTGGCAAAAGTCAACACCCAAATTCCAGCAGGCCCCGTGCCTGCCTTGGCACAGAAAGATGAGCGACTTTCAGAGGTGAAGACTCCATTCCTCAGTACTTAGGCCGACAACCTAGCAGGGGAGACCCCGCCCACCTCCAGGAGACCCCGCCCACCCCCAGGAGACTCCTCCCATCTCCCTGGGTTGGTAAAGGAACACCTTCTTAGGGCCCTGGTAAGAAGGGGCAGAGACGAAGGGTAAAGGAGAGACCTAGCTGAAGAAGCCAGAGACACCAGGACACAAACACTGGAGCATCTCCAGCTCTTTCTTTCTGTCCTTTGGCGTAGCAAGAAACTAAAGATCCTGGGATTCCTGAGTTTCGTCTCCTAGATGACTTGGGCCTTACCAAGCCAGAGCCCGATGGGGCAAAGAAACTGCTCTGAGGGTTAGGATTAGAACAGGTCGCAGTGAATGGAGAGCTCCCAGGGGTAACACAAACACCATCACTAGACCAGCTTCCTCTCAGGCAGCCTGGTTCAGAGATGCAGTGGGCCTCAGTCCTGCCCCATCACTGTGGGAGACAAGGACACCACCCCTGTGTCTCATAGTCCCCTTCCTGGGTCCTTTGTGCACAGCAAACTGGTCCTGCAACCATCCCTTATGTCCCCTACGTCTTTATTCTTCTTCCGTCCCTCCCTCCCTCCCTCCCTCCTTCCTTCCTTCATATGTTTAGGAGGAAAGAGCCTGAGCTCTTCTGTCACCCTGGCTTCCAAGCCCAGTTAGTGATGCAGAGGCAGGTGTGTGCCTGTGTGTGTGTGTGTGTGTGTGTGTGTGTGTGTGTGTGTGTGTGTCTGTCTGTCTGTATGTATGTCTGTCTGTCTGTCTCTGTGTTCTGCTGAGGCTCACAAAAGGGGACTTTAGGGTGTTATACTCTATACCTGAACTAAGCCCCCCAAGCCCCCTACAAGTTCTTTCTTAGGTGCTCAGTGGTAGCCTGAGCAGAGGGCGGGCTGGTACGTTCTGGTGAGGAGAGACTGAAGACAAATGAATGTACTCTGGCATTCCTGTTGGGCACAGAGCCCGGCCTGGTCTTCACTTCCTCACAACAGCAATGTGTATGCTGTGCCACACAATCTGTATTTGATGCACTTACTCAGACGTCGATGAGAATCTGGTGCACTAAAACTATCTACTTGATTAAATGCTTCCTCCTAAGACCACTGGGTTCTCCTATCATTTGCAGAGCACGTACTGTATGCCAGAGACTTCTTTTTTTTCCCCCCGAGACAGGGTTTCTCTGTATAGCCCTGGCTGTCCTGGAACTCACTCTGCAGGCCAGGCTGGCCTCGAACTCAGAAATCCGTCTGCCTCTGCTTCCCAAGTGCTGGGATTAAAGGCGTGCACCACCACTCGCCAGAAACTTCTTGAAGGACTTATGTAGATTAGCACTTGTGGCCCTCACTGCACGTAGGCAGCTAGTGTTATCTTCAGTTTACACACTGACTGAGGCATGGGCAGGGAATGTGGCGGTCTGGCCCAGAGCTTGTGATCTGCATTCCCGGGAAGTCCCACCCTATCCTACCTCACTCACCTCCATTCTATTCCTGGAGCTGAGCAGAAAACCCACACCTTACACTGGTGGGCTCACTAGAGAAATGGAGACACCTGTTTAGAAGTGTGCTCTGGGCCCTTGACAATCATCTACAGACTCCGTCTCCTGAGGGCGAGGTTTGGGGAACAGGTACTCAGGGGCCTTGTACACTTCTGTCTCTTTAAGTGAGGTTCCCAAGATCCTACTAAATCTCAAGTATTCCAAGGTGCTGACTTTTTATTTCATGGCTCTTGCCTCTTTTGTGTTTCCTGGGGTTTTAATAAAATACCCTGTGTCTTTGCCATGGGAGACAGCAGGGCCTCACCCTTTGTGGTCAGAGTGCACGCTGGGCATCGGACGGGTGGCCACAGATCACCTCTTATTCTGGAAGGAGGAATGGGCTTGGTCCCTCACGAGGAGGTGCTCTGGGGCCGTATGTGGGAACCTGTGGATTGGCAGGCTAGCAGGGTGCCTTCTGTTGTTATGCCTCCATTCGGACAGCACTCGTGGGGAGTGCAATATGAGCCCTGTTGCTGGGGACAGCTAAATGGTGACAGTGCAACTGCACGTATTTAAATCACGCACAGAAAGGACTATCTGTCATGATGTCACTTGCCCCTCACAATAACTTCATGAGGAGCAGAGGCAATGCCACTGTTACGCCCATAAGTACCACCTTGGTGTATGCGTCCTGCCCAGGGACCGCACTCTCAACTCTTGTCCAAGGAGGAAAGTGGCTGTACTTTCCCAGGAGGCTCACCTCATCACAGTCCCTACCTGTGTGCTGGATGGGCTTCCCTAAGACAGTCCACGTCCCTCTTCCTTCTCCCTTCTCGGCAGCCCAGGAATCCCTCCCACACCCATGGGTGGAGATTGGCTTATCCATCACTGAGGCAAGTAGAAAAAGAGATTTTGGTATCAATTTGAAATGGGAGCTATGTGTCTCAGAGACGGAAGGGGTTTACTCAGAGGCAGCTCAACCAGTGAGCGTGGGACCTGCCATGCAGAGCATCTGTCCCAGAGTTCCCCAATGTAAAGGCCTCACAATGAGGAAGCCGGCTCAGGACAAAGTCTATAGCATGCCCTGCTTTTCTCAGCCTTCACCTGGGCCCTCTGGCTCCCCACCAGCCCTCCTGCTGAGGATCACTCACCTCCAACATCAGGAAAGCTGTTCCCACGCACGTGGCTCCACACAGACAGGACGGGTGTTTCTCATTAATAGGATCAGACAAAAAACATCTCCATGATTGAAAGGCTTTTGCTCCCCCTGAAAGCCCCCTGAAAGCATACAAAATTGTTAAATTATCAAAACATTAATTAGATTGTTAAATAAGACCGACACTAATCCTCAAAGCATGTGAAGCCAGCCTTTTGATGGATCTAGCTGGCGCTTTCTTTCCCAAAAAGCTGCAATTCTGGAAGGAAATGCTAAAAAAGGAGCCTGTGGCTGAGAGGGCAGCCATCTGCCTCAGCAGTGCTGCACAGGCTGGGGCTCTCAAATCACAGTGGCAGCCGAGGGGGACAGCCCTGGCTCCAGCCGCCCCAGCCTAGTGTCCCCCTCCTCTTTTACTATTTTGAACACTTGAGTAGGTCCCAGGATTGCACATGCTTGGGCCTAGTTCCTTCCTGCTTGCAGTAAGCATCCTGACGGCAGGGTGAGCATCTCCTGAGCAGGGGACAACTGGAAAGAAACTCGTCATTTCTGCTTTCTAGACTCATCAAGGGTCACATGCCTGAAACTATCTCATTCGGCAGTCTGCCTTGTGGAATAGTATTCCCTGGCCTGTCTCCAGAAACTAACACTTTACTTCCGTAAGGGTCTCTAAACTGGGAATAAAGGTGAGACCCCAAGCTATATGTAATCCCAGCTACCTCAATGAAGGGAGAGAGGCAAGACATATAACCCTTTTAAAAAGACCATTTTTAATTTTGTGCATGCATGCAAACTCATGCTCCTTCCATTTGCATAGTGGTACCTGGACAGAGAACCCAGGGAGTCCAAGGGCACCAGACCCCCTGGAGCTGTATTTATAGCTTCACCTACAAATCTTCTATAAGACCATCACCTGCCTTTAACAGCCGAGCCATCTCTACAGCTCCCAGCATGAAGCTTTGATTTAAGGATAAGGGAAACTTTTATTTCTTAAATTAAAATCCCAGAGATTATGCGGATCTGTTGGAACAGCACTGGTGAAGGAGAACACCTCCCCAAAGCCTACCTTGAGTAAATTTTATCAGCTAAATGCAACAATGGGTCTTTTATAGTTATTTACTTGTGCACACACACACGGGTGCATATCTCAGCGCTCACTGGGAAGTCAAGAACAACTGGTAGCACTCAGTTCTCTCCTTGTACCATGTGGGTCTCAGGACTAGAACTCAGTCTTGGTGGCAGGCACCTCTCTACCTGAGGGCCATCTTACTGGCCCTCAGTTATTACAATTTTTTAAATATTCATTTAATGATATCATTATTTAGTGAGTCACACATTGTGATCATTTTCTCAGGTCAGAAAGTAACTCCAATTTCGTAAGAAAAAAAAAAACCCAACTTTTGCAAGCGTTACTAGTAAGGTCACAGGAAGGAAGGTCTAGATCTGTGCTGTCTGAGTCACCCATCTTGGATAGCTGATACCGCCCTTTAACCTCTTCACCAGGGTGTGTACAGTTCCCAGCAGCCCAGAGCCTTTGCCCTCTATATAGTCATTTCTATGGTGCCTCAATGTTGACTGGGGTGGGTGGGGGCAGGGAGAGAGGGAGGGGGAGAATATGAATATAAACGACTTGTAAGCTTTGATAGGAGGATGGGGGTGTCATCTGCTGAGAGAGAACTGCAGGTGCTGGTGGAGCCAGGGCCTCACACTTAGACCTGTTAATTTAGACGTGGAGATTTTGTGTCTCCAACTGGATTTGGGAGTCTAGAGTTCAGGGGCTAGAGACAGAAATGTAAGGGTTGTCAGCACTTACTGGAGAATTGAAACACAGAGGTAGACCAGATCTCCCAAAGAGTATGGACAGAGAAGTCCCAGAGCCATGTCTATGTGCAGAGCTGGAGCACAGAAAAAGAAAAGCAAAGATGGTGTCTGTGAGGGTGCAATCTAGAAGAATCATTGCCACAAGGTAGGAACTTCTAAAACTTTATAACCTTCCAAAACCTCGCCACCAGCTGGAGACCAAGCAGTCAGAACATGAACCAGGGGGTTTCATACTCAAAACAACAGAGATCAGAGCAAAGTGCTTGTATGGGCAGAAGAGGTGAGGGTCAATATACCAGGGGAGGAGCTGGTCCAGCATGGCAACAGGGCTGTGCCCTCCATAGCAACAGGGGAGGAGCTGGTCCAGCATGGCAACAGGGCTGTGTCCTCCATAGCAACAGTGGAGGAGCTGGTCCAGCATGGCAACAGGGCTGTGTCCTCCATAGCAACAGTGGAGGAGCTGGTCCAGCATGGCAACAGGGCTGTGTCCTCCATAGCAACCAGAGAACAGCCAGACTGGGAAGTGCAAACACAGATACAGGATGAAGACAGTGTGATGGGAGGGACTGCTCTGCAGGTTGCTTAGAGAAAGCCAGCTTGCCCTGGAACTACACGCCTGAGTGGTGTTAGAGAGGGGCACAGCGGCTAGACAGGAACTATCCGAGAGGGATGTATCCAGCTGAGGTTGTCAGTCATGAACATGAACATGAATGTGAAATGTTTTTGCTTTGTTTCAATCACTACTGGTATGAGCAGAGGCATGAAGTAGTGGAAGATTAAATGTTAAAAAGGCTTAGGCTTTTGCCAACTGGTATAATGAGGAAAGAAGGGGAATGGGAAGGAAAAAAATCCATGTGCACAGGATTTATAAACACAGAACTCATAAATCTAAGGTGGAGAGAAGAACACAGGGCATGAGAGGGTGATTCACAGGTGATTCATTGTTAGGAGGGCAGCAAGAGTAATGGATTATTGATCCAAGTGGATCAAACCAGAGCCAGAGCTAGTCTAGTCCATGCAGTACCTCAGATGAGCCGATACTTCTCAACTGTACAAAGAAAAAACTGTAGCATCCCTTCCTAAGCAGAGGCACGAGTCAGTCGCAGGCTTTGGGTGCCTCTCTTCCTTTGGCTAAGGACTCCTGTACAGTGGATAACTGGATGCAAGAGCCTGGGTGCTGGGAGTCCCAGCACAGCAGGGGTATCCCATGATGGGGGAAAGGAATTAAGATTGGGAGGAAGGCAGTCATTTGTCACAGGAGGGTTGTGTGGTCTGAATGGCTGGGCTAGGTTAGAGGACAAGGTCACTGGAGGAGAATCTGTCAAAGGGCTGTGAAGTCTGATGCTGTAAGAGTCGTCCCTGTAGGTAGTGATGTCACCAAGAAATGTAAGGACAGGGTGGTGGGCGCTGTGTGCTGAGGCAGGGGGTCAGTCAGTGACCCAACCAGAGTCTGTCACAGCAGCACTGGGACGGCGCATAAGCTTTGTAGCAGGGACTTAAAGGAGAAAGAGGAACATTGGTCCCCATGCGGCACTGCCTCAGATCCGGAGGCAAGATGGAGGGAGGCCAGGAAGCGTCTCTCTCCATAGGGCTGTAGAGGATGCTGGGTTCTTGGTGGAAAGCCAGCACAGGTTGGGCACATGAAGGGGGTATTTAGGGGAACAGAGGATGGAGGAAATCTTGCTTATAATGCACTATAAGATCCAGAGAGAGAAGCAGGGATGGGGGTGGGACTGGGAGATGGCTAGGTTCAGTAGTTTCCAAGAGCATTCTGTAGAGGAGTTAGGAAAGATGTGGGCACCCTGGGCTTCTTGGGCAGTTAGTGTACGACAAGAGTCAAGAGCCCGCTGGCCTGTGAGGTGTGGGGGTGGCAGTGCCTTGCAGGAGCACACACGTATCTGTGAGCCTCTTTCCTCCTCAGTGACAATGAGGAGGCCAGGGAACATACTGCCCTAAGTCTGTATGTGAATATGGCCTCGTCAGCCAGCTCAATGCTCCTAGTTCCTCTGGCTTTGGTGTCTTGACAACAGTCACTCAACCTCTTTGACTGAACAGAACGATCCGGTGATGCCCCAACGGCCAGGTCTATGCTGCAGTGAGGTTCCAGAATCCCCATCCGCGCAGCCGCTCCCCCTGAACGCTCCATAGAGCGCACATCCCCACAGGCTGTGGGCGCTCTTCGGCCTGCCTCCTTCTAATGTACTGGCCCAAACTGTTCTGTAAACTCTGGAAGCCATCTTCAGCTCACTCTGCACCGGAAGGACTAGATGTGTATCGGGGGAAACCAAAACACCGCTTGATTAATCGCCCCCTGCAAGCTGGAGAGTGGCGGCTGGGGAGGGCCGCGGGTGTTATCTAAATGGAGTGCCGGCCTGTCCCGGGGATCCTGAGCAGATGGACCCCCCTCTGTTTATAAACAAGCCGGGGATGAGCAGCTCCGTTTACGTTTGCAAGGGGCCATCGTTCATTTTTATCCATCATACCTGCTTTTAGTGATATTACACACACACCCTGCTTGGGCTAGAATCTCAACAACTCAAGAGGTTTATGTGCTTTTAACACCAATTTTGAGGGTCTCTGTGTACATTTCATCACTCGGGGAGTAATGGCGGGCCCGAAACACGGTGTGTGAGCCGATTTCTTGCTCACGGCTTCATGTAGAGGATTCATGATGAAGATGAAATCGGATAAACTACCGTTGGCCCCGAGGCTGTGTTTGCAAACCGGAGGTGGTTATGGGTGATGAGGCGTGAGCCATTCAGAGAAGCATATGCAAGCAGGAAGGGTCGGAGCAAGACCAGGTTAGGAAGCCTTCCCGTGCTCCACAGGAGCACCTGCCGTGCTCCACAGGAGGGCCAGGTGTGGCCCTTGTCCACAGTAAGAATTAGGCCCTTCTCCTTCTCTGTGCAGGTACAGGGGAAAGGTGTGTGCGAGGAGCAGAACTGCTTGTTCAGTTTTGTGTATGCAAATTATTTAATGTTATAATGACAATTTTTATTTCTCTTAAATAATAATTCTCAATGTGAAAGTATCATTCCTGGAGAGGGAGCAAGAAAGGGTGCTGTCACTTTGTGGGGAAAGCGGAACCCAGTGAGGATCGTGCCCAAGCTCACCGTGTGCCGAGTCTCATGGGACTCGCTCCCCTTGCCCTTTAGTGCACACCTAACCCTTGCCTTCTCTTGAAGCAACAACTATTCCACCAATTCCCCCAAAGAAAGGAAGGAAGACCATTGCCACATGAGGCAATCAGAGGCCAGAGAGAGACTAGAGAGTCTTCATTCCCACTGAATCTGTTGTCAGTACAAAGAGCTGGCCTGAGGGGACCACTACTGTGCAAAGTATAAACACTCATGACAGCCCACGGCGACAGTGACCACACTCACAGCCTCACACCGATCCCAGTGTGACAGAGGCTACTGTTCTTCCCCCAGCTTCTGGCTCTACTACCTCCATAAAATTACAGTTCACTTTGAGCTAAGAGTCGCCCAAGACAATTTGACCAAGCATTATTCTGGGTGTTTCTATGTGTAGGGAAAGCAAGTGGGCCTGCCTACCCATGTAGGGATAGCGGGCGCCCGTGCATCTGCTGGGAGAAGGTCCTTGGCCAGAAGGCGGGGCCCGTGCCCCGTGTACCTATAGAGGAAGCCTGGCTGGGAAGAATCTTGGTCCTTCCCAGCAGCTGGAGAAGCTGAGGCCTATTTTCTTGCTCCTACATGGTGGATTTTGATAAGAGGAGGCAGCTCATAGTTTCAAAGCTTTATTATAAAGAAATAGGAAAAGAAAAGAGATAGAGAAGTAAGGAGAAAAAGAAAAGACAGAAGGGTGAGAGCTGGTCATGAACACATGGAAAGAGGGGAGAAGGATGGGGAGGGGGGAACGGAACGGGGACAAGAGCGTAAGAGCAAGAGAGAAAAGCAAGAGATTTAGGAGGGGCCTGGAAGCCCCCTTTATAGTAGGCTGGGTGGGGTGGAGTCCAGCCAGAACACTGGGGGCGTGGCCATATATGTGACTGATGGCCACAGGATTATGGAGTTGAGGAGTCAGGACTATGGAGTTGGTGTCAGGACCCTGAGTATCTGGGAGCGTGGCTCACTGGTTCCATCCCTTGTAGAATATTCTACTGGGTCTCCGGAGTAAGCCTCACTCAACCAGGCCACAGACTGCCTTTCACGGTCCCACGTCTGTCAGAGTATTTCCCTGTCAATTGATATTTAAATTGATGGACTTTGGGCAAAACCAGGCCCTCCATACTGTCTGTGGACCTCATCCAGTTAGAAGGCCTGAACCAGAGAGATAGACCCCTCCTGAAAAGAGTGGGTTTGCCAAACTGCTGGCCCATCTTGTGTACTGTGGCTTAGTTCTCTTTACTGGTGTATTGGGCCCATTCCATACATTAATTCTCAGATTCCATTTCTCGGGAGAACCATGATTGTTACACTTAGTGGGAGAGTTTTTAGCCTGCAGATGGCTGTCTTCAATGAAGACTACACATCCTAGAGCCTCTTGTAGCTGGGTGTAGCATGTAGGTAGTTAAATAGGAAGCAGTGGGGTACGAGCAGATTATGGGTTCCGGGGGCTCTCGTGAGCTCCAGCTGCCACAGACCTTGCACTCCAGGGGTTTGAAACGGATGTGCCCTGGACCATGGACAGAGAAAGACCTGGGCACTAAAGAGCTCAAAGCTGGAACCGAACACAGCAACGTCTCTGAATGTCTTGAATTTTTACTTGGAAAAGAAGCAAACATCTTTGTGTAACCAACTGCTAGAACTACTTGTTAGAATAGTCAAATCTGATCCTAAGTAATAGGATCTCTCTGTGTCTCTCTGCTGTGTCTGGATATAATCTGCACTATCGTGAGGGTCAGAGTCATTGTTGATGATGTATGCCCCAAGGCATGGAGTGGGACAAAGTAGGTGTAGTGGTTTGAATGAGACTGCCCCCCCCAGGCTCTGATATTTGAGTGTTTGGCCCCCAGTTAGTGGAACAGTTAGGGAAGTATTAATAGGTGTGGCCTTGTTGGAGGAGGTAGACACTGGGGTTTGAGGGACACTAGCTTTGAGGTCTCAAAAGCCTGCACCATCCACCCCCATCTGTTTCCCTGTCTGCTGCCTGCCCATCAGGATGTAAAACCCTCAGTGTCTGCTCCAGCATCCTGCTGTCGGCTTCACATCCTGATCATTAACCTTCTGAAACAATAAGCAAGGCCCTATTAAATGCTTTCTTTTATAAGAGTTGTCTTGGTCATGGTGTCTCTTCACAGCAATAGAACAGTAGCAAAGACAGTAGGGCTATCCTCTCGCAAAATTAAGCATCTAAAGGATTGTAATTTACTCTAGGATTGTAATTTAACTATAAGGAAATAATTGAAGCAATCAACTTATGAAGGGGAAAGGTGTGCTTGGGGCTCTAATCCATGAATCCATGAATCTTTTCCTTAGAGTCTGCAGTAAGTTGGGACTTCATGTTGGGGGCATGTGTAACTTGGCAAAATCAGACATCAGGACCTAAGGAGAGAAGGGGGGATCCGAATCCTGACATGCTTTGAACAACATGCTCCCAATGACCTAAAGACGTGTGAAAGGCTCCACTTCCTCACCATTCCCAGCACTACCCTGAGGACCAAGCCTTTAACACATGAGGCTTTGAGGGATGTTTGGTATCCAAACATAGCGATTGCAAAGCCTCTCATCTCCTTTGGAAAGATATAGATATAGATATAGATATAGATATAGATATAGATATAGATATAGATATAGATATAGATATATAGATATAGATATAGATATAGATATAGATATAGATATAGATATAGATATAGATATATAGATATATAGATATAGATATATAGATATATAGATATATAGATATATAGATATATAGATATATAGATATATAGATATATAGATATATAGATATATTGGGTTTTTGGATTTGTTCTTTTTCCGAGACAGGGTTTCTCTGTATAGCCCTGGCTGTCCTGGAACTCACTCTGTAGACCAGGCCTCGAACTCAGAAATCTGCCTGCCTTTGCCTCCCAAGTGCTGGGATTAAAGGTGTGCGCCACCACTGCCTGGCTTCAAAATATATTTTAAAGATAACCTTAAATTTCAAATACCTGTTTGAATATGTTCACTTTGGGTTTTGACAAAATGTGTTTGTTATCCCCAAGGTGACATCACAAGTAAAAGTGGATGTTTACAATCTCTAACATCATTTGAGTGCCGTTTGTTTCAGGAATATTATAAAGAAGGCCCCGTTCCTGAGCTACACCCGGTTACTCTCTGCCCTGGCAGAGATTGCGGTCTTCCCAGCTCCTGTTCGCTCCTCTCAGTGCCACCCGTACCTTCTCAGTGGTCCCACAATCCAGTAACCCAGTAAAACAAAACTCTAGACCCTTATAATTAATCAATCAGATTTATATCCCAATAAATTCTCAATACACAAGATGCCCACACAATAAATTCAGGGCCAAATGTTAATGGTACACCTAGATGAGACAAGTTACCCCAATTATTCTAACCCCACATGAGGTTATAGCTACCTGTGGCTGTTTAAAACCACGTGGGATCTGAATCATCCTGTTCATCCTCTGTCTTGATTCCTTCTCCTCCACCTGTCTCCTCCAACTCTAGGCTCTGCCTCCCTTTTCCCTGTCCAATCACAGGCTTCTTGTTGTATTAATATTTAAAGTGATTGGACAGGGAAAATTCTGCTATAACCATTAAGTTCCACGCATGCACATCTTAAATTACACCATGATCATTTGGTACACATGATCAAGATTTCTCTTCCCATAAAATTTTTTTATATTTAAAAATTATGTGTTGTTCCAAACACAGCCTTCCTGCCCATGCTGCTCAGAATAGCTTTTGTATTATCAGTGGCAAAGTGCAACTCATGCCCCCAGTGCAATTCAAGCCCCCAGTGCAACTCAAGCCCCCAGTGCAACTCATGCCCCTGGTGCAACTCAAGACCCCAGTACAACTCACTCCCCCAGTGCAACTCATACCCCCAGTGCAACTCAAGCCCCCAGTGCAACTCATGACCCCAGTGCAACTCATGACCCTTCTGAGCCCTGCCTACAATCACTCACCCTCAGATGCTGCCTTCAGATTGGGAATGTACCACAAGCCATGGACTGGACATCATGTTCTACTTCTCTGAAATGATCAGAATAGGTCGGGTCAGTTATATTCCTCTTAAGAAACAGAGAAACAGCCACTTAGCACTGGAGATAGAGACTGGAGGCTTTATAGAGCTGCCCAAAAACTTAAGAGCTGTGATGAGCCTTGTGCAAGAGGAAGTAAAGGAACCATGACTGAGCAGAGAAGAGAACGGGACAGGCCAACAGGCATGGGAGAGAGGGCCGGTCCCCAGGGCCTCCGTGGGTGCTTCCGCTTTCCTATACCCAGCTCCAGTGTGCGTGTGCCTGAGTTATAAACATACAAACACCAAGGACCCAGCCACGGTCTCCCTGTGACATGAAGGTAAACAAAGACAACCGGTCATCCTTTGCCTCTTTGTTCTTTGAAGCTCAGACTAGTGGGAACCAGGTCATCCATACACGTGTCACCAGTGGGCTGGCAAATACTGACTCTTTACCTAGGCATGGCATCCTTAAGTATTCTGGAAAAGGTCAAAGGACAACTCAATGGTGGGGCAGCTGTAAAACTTGAAGGACCAAAATAGCCTCTACTCTTTCTTGGAGAGAGCTCTCTGGAGTGCACGTGTTTGGATCTGGGTTCTTCTCACAAGTTTGTCTCTGATGGGACTCCCCGGAAAAGGTGAAAGACACGGAGGAGTTATCCTACGCTGAAGTCAATCTGAAGAGGTGAGACTCGTGTTTTGAAGTCCAACATCTCCCTTTTCTCTTTGCTTGAATAAAACCACACGTTTGTTACTGGCTATAGCTACATGGAGACCTCCTTAATAACCCCTGCCTCCTGAAACTATCTCAGGACTAAAGGGCACAGAAGTGCAGGTTTCCAGATTGGAGCCAGTGAGGTGGCTCAGGATAGCTCTTGCCCACCAAGCCTTTCACCCCCAGATGTGTCAGTCCCAGATGTGTCAGTCCTAGATGTTGCACTCCCAGATGTGTCAGTCCAAGATGTGTCAGTCCCAGATGTGGCACTGTGCATCTATGTCTATATTCCCAGCACTCCTATAGCAAGATGGAAGGCAGAGGCAGGAGAATTAATTACTCAGTAGCTCATGGACCAGCTGGCCTCCAGTAACAAGGCAGCAGAGACAAGAAAGACACCGGCTCAACAAGGTGGAAAGAGAAGACTCCCAAAACTTGTTCTCTGACCTCCATGTAAGGGCAGTGACCTGTGCATGTCTACATGCGCATGCGCGTGAGCACGCACACCGATGATGGTGATGATGATGGTGATGAGGAGGACGAGGAGGACGAGGAGGAGAAGTAATAATAATAAACAACAACAGCATATTTTAATGAAGCTATTTTTGAGTATTAAAGAGATCTAACCAAGCCCTCCTCCAGCCCAGGAGTGCAACATGAGCTCAGCGGGGAGATGAAGTCTCTTTAACACCCTGTCAAAATAAGGACAGGGAGAGAGAGAAAAGGCCTTTGCAAAGTGCTCTCTTTCAGCTTTTATTTGCACACATTCTATGCAATTCTGCCCAGTGAGGGGGCATTTTCCACAGCCACAGGAGCAGTATTTTCCACACAAAGATTGACGCTGGTGGGCAGCCTGCCCTTGAATCAT
This sequence comes from Apodemus agrarius, assembly GCA_964023405.1. Lineage (NCBI taxonomy): Eukaryota > Metazoa > Chordata > Mammalia > Rodentia > Muridae > Apodemus > Apodemus agrarius. The sequence continues at coordinate 132,374,295 of OZ030011.1, read as the reverse complement.
TTACTTGTGTGTAGATAGAAACCACTGGACCTACGGCCAGTTATATCCAAGCAAAATGTTTTCATTTGGACCTCTCCTTTGACAAATCAGATCCTTTGAATTTCTTCTCTACCTTCTGTCCCCTTCTCCCATATAAAGTGATTCAACACGAGACAATTACCTTTATACAACCAACTTTCACGGTATAATTTTCACTTAACCGAGAATGTTCACAGTTTTAAAACTTTCTTTCTAGCCTTCAAGATCGAGGGACTTTCTGACTCAGCTGTGTTAGTCAGCTTTCTGACACTACAATAAAAAAGCTGAGGAAAAAAGGTTTATTCTGACTGTCAGGTTTGGAGGCTCCAGTGCATGAACCATGGCGTGGGGTCCCGTGGTGACACAGAGCATGGTAATGAGAGCACACAGCAAAGCCTCTTACATCACAAGCCAGTGAACAAGCAAGGGGAGAGCCTGCCAGTCCTCATCAAGGGCTCACATCAGCCAATCCTGTTCATGGGTGCATGGTCAACAGCATAAGAAAACCCGCTAGTCCCCGCCTCCAAAAGACCCCACTCTTTCCCAGCGGCACCAGCTTGGGATCTAAACTTTACACACATACATCTTTGGAGAATGCCCGACATCTAAATTTTAGCACTAACATCATTTCTCAGCATCATGGCCCCCTCTTTCCAGTTCAGCCTTTGCTTCACTAGACCCTGATGAGCTGAGCCCTTTTCTTCCTCCTAGCCTGACACGGCTGACTGCCTGCTTCCATTGGCTTCTCATTCAGCACCAGCTGACGCCTCTGTGGGTGAAGGCCACCAGATGGCCAGGCTGCCCCCGTGTCCCCTTCCTTCACTGAGCCTCACTGTCCTGGCTGGTCATGAGCTGATAATTTTGCTAATTTTGCAGTGAACATGTGGATCAAACTGTTAGCATCCATTGGACCCAGGACTGGGGCATCCAACAACTAATTCACTTTGTAAGTATTTCCTATGTGCCTACCTAGCTCTGGGGAATCCTTTGGTAGGGAAATGAAGGACTTTATTGGTAAATCAGGTCCATTTCTGTCCTGGAGAAGTTTGGAAAGATTGTGAAAACAAAGTATCCATGTGAAAGATGATCTTGGGGCTGACATCAAAATATGATGGTTCATCAAACTAACATTATAACACAAGGTATCATGTATGAGAGTGGGGCGGAGAGTCGGAGGCAGCTCCTACTTACAGGGTCATCTTTCTGTGATTTCCTAAGATGTGTAGATGAGTCTACGGATGCACAGGAGGGTCAAGATACATATGCATGTGAATGTGGACAAGCCAGAAGGTGGGTGTTCCAGAAGGCATCCATCTATCCAGCAAACAGCTACCCAACATTTACCAGCCTCGGCGGCCACTTGGGTAAGACAGTCATCAGTCAGACTACAGCCAAGTTTGGCAGTAGAGAGGTTCAGTCCAAAGGCCACCAATGACGACTTTAAAGTTCAAAGAGGAGTAATAACAGCAGTGGGCTTCTAAACATCAACATTATGTTAGGTGCTTGTGAGACATTATGACTGCAGCTCCCACTCTGGGGTGCCAAAGCAAACTCATAAGGGGACTGTGGGTTATTTTAACTGTTTGAGGCAAACACACAAAGACTTCACATCTGTTAGATTCTGCTAGCTCAAGGTAGTTCGCAGTTTTAATATTAGATCGCACTACATTCCTCCTGATGATGTCATGTCTTTGCGGACCTAGGTCTTCAGAGCAGACCTTAATAAGTAAATAAGAAACATATGAGAGTCACCAGAGAGCAGGAGGTGAGACAAACAGCGTCCAATCAGATTCTAAGTTCCACGAGCTACATGGTGACTACATCTCTACTATTGAAGAATAAAAACTAAAACATTTATTTCTTTTTTTCAATTTATATTTGCTGTGTCAGCACATAAGCATTAAGTTCTCATTAAGTTATATGTTCCTGACTTCTTGCTTTCTTTTTTTTTTCTAAAAATATATGTACATGTATTATGGGTAGCTGCATGTATGTGCAGGTACTCTTGTGGGGGGGGCACATGTGTTGGCCAGGAATTGGCACTGAATGTTTCTCTTGATATTTCATATTCATGTTATATATTGAGGAAAGGTCTCTCACTTACATGCAGAACTTACAAATTCAGCTAGATTAGCTTCCTCTGGGATCCCTTGACTCTGTCTCCCAAGTAATGAGATTACAGTCAGGCCACCACTCCTGCCTGGCATTTACCTGGGCTCTAGGGATCCAAACCGTGGTCCTCAGGATTACCCGGGGAGCACTTACCCACTAAGCCATCTCCCCAAACCTAATTTTTGTTTTCAATACAAGTTTTTAATTGTTACTAAATATCCTCAAATGTATTTTTTGAACCTTTGAGTGCTTCTTTAGACCTAGAGACAATGTCAAAACAAAACCCAACCTTCTGAGATGCCAAAGACATGACGAACCAAGAAAGTTTGGGCATCTTTGGGTAACTGCCATTTTTCCCGGGTTGCTAACTTGCAAAGATCACATAGCAGATACATTCTCGAGGCGGTTCTAACCTCAGTCTGTTCAGATGGTCTCTAAGATGGCATCAGTTTGGTTGGGGAGAGGGTTCAGTAGGTGAAGAGCTTGCCATGCAAGTGTGAGAACCTAAGTTCGGATCCCGAGAACCCACACAAACCCAGTTATGATTGTGAACATCGTTTCTTACAACAGTCTTCTGGTGAGATGAGAGGCAAAGACAGGAAATCTCCAGAAGCTCGTGCACCTGTGTCAAATAAGGCGGAGGGTGAAGGCCAACGCCCAAGGTTGCCCTCTGACTCCCACACATGCTGTAGTAAATGCCTACCCTTCGAACTCATAAGCACACACACACACACACACACACACACACACACACACACACACACGGGGACGGGGTTGGGGGGGGAGAGAGAGAGAGAGAGAGAGAGAGAGAGAGAGAGAGAGAGAGAGATTTAAAGATTGGGATCAGTATTGTTTATTGTATTGATAGAGCTCAGGGTCCTCATTAGATGACAGGAGTTGGCCCGGGTGATATAGACAGAAGTGGGAAGTAGTTTGGGGTAAGACCAGATGGTTTCAAGGAATTGAGAGAAGTTAACGTGAACCCTGTGGGGGCGGGGGGGGGGGGGGTGGGGTGCTTTGCATCTCCATAAACCCTTAGTCTGAGGAGAGAAAAACTGGTAAGCCCTGAAGAGCTGTGTGGCAAACAGACTGTGCTTTAATCCTGGTCACAAGAGAGGAAGAGAAGAAAACAAACAAACAACAACAACAAAAACATGACTGACTGCTGTAAAATATTCTTCCTGACTGTCCAGACTGCTCTGTTTCAAGTTGCTGGGGCCTGGCAACAGTGTGAGGTGGGTGCGGAGATGCCCTGGGGAAAGCCCTCTCTCTGGAATTGGGAAAAATTTAGGTCAACACAGTTCACACTTTGACCTCCTGCTCCTTTGTCCCCAGGCAGACATTCCCTAGACCTCCAGAAATTCCTCTGGCTCAAGGAAAGACTGCTCTTCTTCTCACTAGAGAGCCCCAGGGTCCTCCAAAGGACTGGGAACAGACTCCAGGGAGGCGTTAGGGACCTCTGAAGAGTACAAGGGCTCCCTACAATCCAGCAATCTTCAAAGGTCAAGCCCAAGGCCTGTGACAGGCAGGAGGACTGCTGGGCAGTGCAGAGTGAGCCTGCGGGCCATCAGGCCTGGCCAGCTGACCCCCTACTGAGGCAGCTAGCCTGCCGGTGCAGTCCTGAGAAGCCTAATTCAATTACCCTTATCAGAATGCCTCTGAACTTAACAAAGCAGATAATCCATTCCAGAGACAGATACTGCGTGGGGGGCCAAAATTATTTTGCTTCCCCAAATTGGAAGCTGAAATTGGAGATGTTTGAGTAATGGAAAACATAATCCCTCCTAAGATCCCCCCAACCCCTCCCCGTGCCCACACCTGAGATACTTAGTCTGAGCCTGAGGCCGTGGGGCTGCATATCTGTACACTCATCTCTTGAAGACACCTGGCCATGATGTCCTCTCCTTCTTTTGTACCTTGGCCAGAAAGAAGCTGTGTAGGGCCTGGGAGCAGGGGCAGGGGGGGGGAGGTTAAGATTTCTGGAGTCCTCTGGTACACAAAATGACTGGGCACAGCTTTTGAAAAGAAGTACCTATATATTGGATATTAGCCCTCTGTCGGATGTAGGGTTAGTGAAGATCTTTTCCCAATTTGTTGGTTGCTGTTTTGTCCAGTTGACAGTGTCCTTTGCCATACAGAAACTTTGTAATTTTATGAGGTCCCATTTGTCAATTCTTGATCTTAGAGCATAAGCTATTGGTGTTCTGTTCAGGAACTTTTCCCCTGTGCCCATGTCCTCAAAGGTCTTCCCCAGTTTCTTTTCTATTAGTGTGTCTGGTTTTATGTGGAGGTCCTTGATCCACTTGGAGTTGAGCTTAGTACAAGGAGATAAGAATGGATCAATTCACATTCTCCAGAGAGCCAAATAACCCTATTAAAAAATGGAGTACAAGCCGGGCGTGGTGGCTCACGCCTGTAATCCCAGCACTTGGGAGGCAGAGGCAGGCGGATTTCTGAGTTCAAGGCCAGCCTGGTCTACAGAGTGAGTTCCAGGACAGCCAGGACTACACAGAGAGAAACCCTGTCTCGAAAAACCAAAGGAAAAAAAAATGGAGTACAGAGCTAAACAAAGAATTCTCACCTGAAGAACTTCAAATGGCTGAGAAGCACCTTAAGAAATGTTCAGCATCATTAGTCATTAGGGAAATGCAAATCAAAACAACCCTGAGATTTCACCTCACACCAGTCAGAATGGCTAAGATTAAAAACTCAGGAGAGAGCAGGTGTTGGCGAGGATGTGGAGAAAGAGGAACACTCCTCCACTACTGGTGGAATTGCAAGCTGGTACAACCACTCTGGAAATCAGTCTGGCAGTTCCTCAGAAAACTGGGCATGACACTTCCAGAGGACCCTGTCATACCATTCCTGGGCATATACCCAGAGGATATATTCCCCGCCATGCAATAAAGATGCATGCTCCACTATGTTCATAGCAGCCTTATTTATAATACCCAGAAGCTGGAAAGAACCCAGATGTCCCTCAATGGAGGAATGGATACAGAAAATGTGGTATATTTACACAATGGAATACTACTCAACAATTAAAAACAATGAATTCATGAAATTCTAAGGCAAATGGTTGGATCTGGAAAATATTATTCTAAGTGAGGTAATCCAATCACAAAAGAACACACATGGAATGCAATCACTGATAAGTGGTTATTAGCCCAGAAGCTCTGAATACCAAAGATACAATTCACATATCAAATAATTCTCAAGAAGATGGAAGGAGAGGGCCCAGGACCTGGAAAGGCTTGATGCAGCATTGTAGGGGAGTACCAGGACAGAGAAGTAGGAGCGGGTTGATTGGAGAACAGGAGGGACGAGGGCTTATGGGACTTATGGGGAGGGGGGAACTGGGAAAGGGAAAATCATTTGGAATGTAAACAAAGAATATAGAAAATTAAAAAGAAAAAGATAAAGAAAAGAAAAGGAAAAGAAGTACCTCCCACTGCCGGAGGCCACAGAGCACTGGAAGTTACTTTGCCCCCAGAGGGCCCAGCCCTACCAGCACACAAGGGAGGCTCAAGTGCAGGTGTTACACTTGGCCACTCACTAGAGCAAATAGGAACTCGCCGATTCAAGGACCCATAGCAACCCTCCCAATTAGAATTGCATCTTTTATGGATGAAGAAAAAAAATCTAAGTGACTGATTAGCCCAAGGTCAGGGTATCAGTGGAGATTTGAGGCCATGATAGCCAGTTACTTAGAAAACAGAACCAAACCAAACCAGGGCTGTCTGTTGTGGAGAACTTGCAATCCAAGCTGGCCACGGTCATGCTCTCGTCCTGGTGATGTTACATCTGGATTAGGTCACGCTGCCATTGGAGCATCTTTTCATTAAGTGCCTCCCCCCATGCTTCGTCCTCAAAGTACCCCTGCTTTTCTTCTTCATTCAGTGATCCGCAATGCTGAGCATTCAGTTACCACCGTCAACTATAATATATACATATACATATACACATACACATATATACACATACACACATGCACATACACATACATATACATATAATGTGTTTGCTTTGGACATGGTCGCTCTAGCCTAGGCTGGCCTCACACTCACTATGCAGCCGAAGCCAACCTTGAACTTCTCTCTTCCCCCTTCTCCTCCACCTCCCAAGCACTCCCAAGATCACAGGTGAGAATGTTTTATTTGAATTTTCTGAAGCCTTGTTTCTGCAAGAAGAAAAACTGTGAAGAAAACCACTGACAACAGAAAGCTGATGAAGATGTCATTGAACAAGAGGAACATGTTCCAGCCCCAGACAGCAGCAGAATGTGGCAGCTTCAGCCACATGGTTCTGGCTTTAGAGTCAAGGATAGAAGGAAGTCGTAGGGCTGGTGAGATGGTTCAGCGGTTAAGAGCACTGACTGCTCTCCCGAAGGTCCTAAGTTCAAATCCCAGCAGCCACATGGTGGCTTATAACCATCCGTAATGAGATCTGATGCCCTCTTCGGGTATGTCTGAAGACAGCTACAGTGCACTTACATATAATAATAAATAAAACTTTAAAAAAAAAAAAGGAATTCAAATCTCCCTGAGCAACTAAGGGAAAATCACTGAGACCAGGCAGGGGTATCTGTGCATGGAGGCCCAGAAATGCCATTGTGTGAAACTGTAAGGTGAAGTCTGGGTTTCCTTGGAGACCCCCAAGAAGTTATTGATGCTAGAGCCACAGCGTGCCTACCAAGAAAAGCTGCTAACAGGGAGCAGGGACAGTATAGTCGGAAAAGATGTACTATAGCCAGCAAAGTTGGAAGGAGTAGGAGATCTGAAGAGCATTTTGACATCAGACATAGAGATGCAGAGTTTAGAGTTTGTTCAGTTGGTTTACAGTCTTGGGTTGGTCCAGTATTTCCTTACTGTGCTCCCTTTCCTACAGTTTGGAATGCTTATGTATATAACCTGTGCCATTGTGTGTTGGAATATGTGATTTTTTATTATTTATAAGGGATTACAGTCAAGAGATAGCCATGAATCCCCAAAGAGACATTGGTCTTTGGGCTTTTAGACAGAGTGGGAACTGTTACAGACTATGGGGACCTTGAAGTTGGACCGAATGCATATCTGCATTATGTTATAGCTACAAGCCTATGGGGGCCAGGGAGTGAAACGTGGTTTGATAGGAATGGCCTCCATAGAGTTATTTGTTTGAATGTTTGGCCATAGTGAGTGGCACTACTAGAAGGTGTGGCCTTGTTGGAGTAGGCGTGGCCCTATTGGAGGAAGTATGTCACTGCGGAGGAGGGCTTTGAGGTCATATTTCCTCAGGCTACTCTCAGTGTGGCACACAGTCTTCTTCCGCTGCCTGTCGATGAAGATGTAGAACTCTTGACTCCTCCAGCGCCATGTCTGCCTGGACACTGCCATGCTTCCCACCACGGTGATAATGGACTGAACCGCTGAGACTGTAAGCCAACCCCAATTTAACGTTGTCCTTGGTAAGAGTTGCCTTGGTCATGAAATCTCTTCACAGCGATAAAACTCCAGCTAAGACACCTGCTAATCTTGTTTCATTGGCCACTGATAGCATAGGTCTGGGCTCCGATAGTGCTCAGGTAGTCAGTGGGAGATGATATAAACTCAGGAAGGAAGGAAGAGCCAAAGGCAAGACCTGGATGGACAGGATGTATGTGTTCAGTCAGACACCGATCCGGCCTTATTAGAGGAAAAGAGGGGAAATAATTCTTCCCCAAATTCCTCCCTTTCCACCTCCTCTAATTCTGGTTGAAGTCATCTTTAGCCAAAGCTTGGAAAGAAGGAGCTGAGTTCTGGCGGCACTCCTTTCAGAGCTGCCCGAGGGGTCCGTGGACTCTGCTTTTCAGCAGATATAGAGAATAGCTCCCACGGCCATCGGACTACATCCTGGTAAGGAGTAGAGGCATAGAAAGAGCAGATAAGTCTTGAGGGTGGCCAGGTAGTATCTCTGCCCAGTACAGAGCGTCACGGCGTGGTGGTGTAAGAGCCCAGCACACACGTAAAGGACAGCTAGAGTCCTTTGACCAGTCTAGCCGCCACAAGCAGACAGTGGAAGGAAAACCACAAACAGCTGGAGGATTTTGGCTTAGGAATCTCTTAGGGACACACACGCAACTGTGAGACGGGTTGTGGTGTCTCTTCTTCAGAATGACATGAAGTGTCTCCCTCAGGAGAAACAGGTTGTGTGGAACACAGCGTAGCAGAGCGAAGGAGAGGCTGACAGCTGGCAGGCCCGAGACAGACGGCTCTGCCATGTGTGAGACGCCCTCCTTCCATCGACACCACCATAAAATCTTTATAGAGGAGAGTCTAGACCTCCCCGGTGTCGAGTACTCAGTGTCACTCAGCGAACACTCAAAAGGCACACACGGCTTCCCCCTTTGCCGTCGTGGGTTCTTAAACTCTTCCAGGAAGGCCGGCTGTGGCGGCGGAATAGTCTCCACGGAGGCTCTTGAAAGGAGAGCCTGCTGAAGTCCAGGCTCCAAGTTCAGCTGCGCCTGACTCTCCGTCCACGATGGATCGCTATGGCGGCGCTGTTACCCAGCGCTCCGGAAGCTCTCGGGTGTCCTTTTGTCCCACAACCCTCCTCTGAGTTTTTGTCTGTTGAAAGTACACATCATTTCTCTGATTCTTATTGCATATAGGTCTTGCAGAAGGAAGGCCCTTCCTGGGTTATGCTGAGTTATCAGTGCTTTTGAAACCTTTGCACAAGAAAAGGAGAGGAGCTCAGAGGAGAGATCTAGGGCGGAGGCATCAGTGAGGTTCTCAGCTTTCTCAATGACAGCTGAAGGTGACGTTGAGGTGACGTTGTGTGTGTTGTAGATCCTTTGTCTCAGCAGCATTGTTATAAGATGGTATTGGTTGTACTAAACTGTCTTGGTCAGAGGGCTTATTTCCAGACCCTTGGCTTTGTTCCAGTGATCTACAGGTACAATATGATGTCAATGCCCCGCTGTCTTCATTACCTGTAGTGTGCTTTACAATTTGGAAGGTCGTGTCTTTCGAGCTTGTCCTTTTCCAAGATGGACTTAGCTTTCCTGCATCCTTTAGATTTCCACGAGAATGTTAAACTATTCTTACTGTGCTTGATAATCTCAATTGTCACCTTAGTAAGATGTAGAATCCCCTGGGAGACAAGTCCCAAGACATGTCTGTGAGAGAGTCTCTTGATTAGATTGATTGATGTGGGAAGACCTGCACACCATAGATGATATCGTTCCCTGGGCTGGGCTGGGACCTTGGACTCTACACAAAGGACAAGGTGACTGAGCACAGGCTTCCTGATTGTGGATTGGATGTGGCCAGCCACCTCAAGGCCTTCCTGTCTTGACCTCCTGCTGTGATGGGCCTTGAACTGTGAGCTCAAATCAACCCGCTCTCCCTAAAGCTGCTTTTGATAAACTATTTTATCAAGAGGGCAAGGAAAGAAACCAATACAGTGGCATCTTCAGAGAAGCCTTCTGAGACTTTAGCAGGGATGGGGAGATACTGGCAAAGCAGCATCTTCCCATCCGTGAATATGAGATGCTTTCCCACTTATTCGGATCTTCCTAAAGCTTTTTTTTTTTCAATGACTTTTTTGGAGTTCTACTGTACACATCTTACTTTACATTTATTTATTTTTAGTTACATTTTATAACATGTAGGTACGTGTATATATTAGTTGTGAACATTGCTGTGAACAGACACCATAACCAAGGCAACTATTATAAAAGACAACATTTCACTGGGGCTGGCTTGCAGTTTCGGAGGTTCAGTCCATTATAGTCATAGTGGGAAGCACAGCAGCATCCAGGTAGACATAGTGCTGGAGGAGCTGAGGGGTCTACATCGTAGTCTGACGGCAGTCTGGAGGAGGCTATCTTCCACACTGGCTGGAGCCTGAGCATCTGAGGACACCTCAGAGCCCAACTAGACAGTGACACGCTTCCTCCAACAAGGCCGCATCTACTCTAATAAGGCCACACCTCCTAATAGTGCCACTCCCTATGGCCAAGCATTCAACACATGTATCTATGGGGGCAAAACCTATTCAAACCTCCAGGATGTGTGTGTGTGTGTGTGTGTGTGTGTGTGTGCACGCGCGCGCGCACGCACCATGACATACATATGCCCATGTATACACATATACGCATATATACATATATATGGGCATGTGCAGGTGGTGGCACACACATGGATATCAGAGGACAACCTGTGAGAACCAGGTCCTTCTCCCAGTACCCGGGATCAAACTCAGGGCAGCAGACTTGGCAGTGAGCGCGGCTACCTGTTAAGCCCTCTCGCATCCCTTAAATTTACTTTTCCATTTATTAAAATAATTTATTTAAAAATACGATCATAAATGAGACCATTGTCTTAATTATTCTTCTTCCCGGTGTTATAGAAGTCTGGTTGATTATGTTTTAAAACTTGGTTCTGTATTCTGCAACCACGCTAAGCTCATTTATAATTAGTTCTAATAATTTTTTACGGATTCTTTAGAATTTACTACATGCAAAGTGAGGTCATGTGAAAACAGAGCAAATTGTATTTTTTCCATTCAAATTTGGATGACTTTTCTTTCTTTTCCCTGCCTAATTACTGTGACTGGAGCCGAGTTCGCGTGCTGAGGGGGATGGATATCCTGGACTTGTTCCTGATGGTTTAGGGAGAGCATTGCCGCTTACTGTTGCAACTGACTGTAACAAATGTGCTGACTTTCCAGTTGATTCCTATCCACGCATTAGAAGCCAGCGTTGGCTTCACTGCGCTAAATCAGCGTTCGGACAAGGAGGGGTGTGGAGACTCTAGGGAGGCATCTGTTTCCTTCCTTTTGTCAGGCAATGGATGATCCCTACCACCCCTAGGGGAGTGTTTTTAATAAGAAATGGTGTTTGGTCAATAGAGGGATGGTGCAGTGGGTAGGGCTTGTGTCTGAGCACCACAGTTTGCATCCCTGGAATACAGACAAAACCACTCACAGTGACACTTGTCTATAATGTTGATGCTCCTGCAGTGAGGCAGGTGTCCCCAGGGGTCTGTGAGCATGTGCAGCAGTGAACAGGATGCTCTGTCTTGAACAGGGTGGAAAGTTAAGATGCCAGGAAAGGTTGTCCTCTGAGCTTGAAACATACCATGACACACATGGCCATAGTCATGAGTATATGAACAAGTGTGTGCATGCGCGCGCGCGCGCGCGCGCGCACACACACACACACACACACACACACACAGAAACACATATATACAAAGAGAGAGACACACATACCCACAGACACAGACACAAGTACAGATACAGAGAGACACATATACACATGCACACAGACACACACACACACAGACATACACAGAGAAACACATACACAGACACACAGACACAGACACATATATACATGTATACACACACAGACACACATAAACAGACATGCATCCAAAACACGCATCCACACATAGAGACAGAAACACAGACACAAAGACACACACATACACACACTCACACACACCACCACCACCACCACCACCACCACTTCTGCCTCTTTTGAGGTTACCATGTAGGGTTTGGCAGTCAACACATAAAGACTACCTAATAAAAAGAAAGAAAACACCGAGTAGCCCCACAGGAGAAGCCCCGTGAATATGGTGCTATGGAAGCCAGCAGAAATAGGGGGCCTTGCCATGGGAGAGGGAGCAAGAACATCCAGACTGTGCAGAGGAGAGAAAGGCAAAACCAGGGGCTCCATGGAGGATGTTTGTGGCCTCAGTGAGAGTGACTGTGGAGGTGAGAGGCTGTGAAATACCCTTGGCAGTGTGATAAGGCGCCTGCCTGGATTCCCAAGCACCCAGTGTAAACATGAAGGACGGTCATCCGCCTACTGTGACTAGTATCAGGATAACTTAATGGGTCACTAAGGTTTTAGATGCAGTTTGGCTTAAGCATGGAACACAAGAACAATGTCTTTAATAGTAAGGTGCTAGAGTCTTATTCTCCACTTCAAGAACCAATTCCCATCCTTTGTGAAGACCTGGCGACCTTCCCCTAACAGCCTACAGAAGATGCTGAGTGTGATGTCCGAAGCAATCCCATTTGGATAAAGCACCAGAGCTTGGTGGAGGATGGATATGATTCCCATACACTTGCTAATCTTTTAATAAAATCTACTGGTTTACACAAAGCCATTTTCGTGTAAGTATATAAGTGTAAAATAATCCTTTTAAAATGTGAGGATCTAAAGGAGGAAGTGCAGGAGATGGAGATTCTTGACTAGAGGAAGGTATTTCTTATCAGCATCACACCCACACTCTTAGCAGTGCTCTGGATTCAGCCTCCTGGTCACATTCCTGGAAGCCACAGTCACATGGCAGGACCCAGGAGACCCAAGTGTCCTGTGCTCACACCCCTCTGCCTCACCATCTGGTTCGATTGACTTCTTCTCTGGGATATTTATGTGGAAGCCGGGGAAAATACTCCAGGGTCATTTTTAATAAGTGCCAATCCCTCCCAGTCTGTCTGCAGTCATAAACATTTATGTCTAATATCCCAGGGAAAACGTTGGACGCCGTGTGATGCGGGGCAGTGGCACATGGCTTAGTCTAAACACAAACATCAGGGTGACAGTTTGCTTTTCCAGCATGAAGCTGCATTCGCTCATTTTTGACATAAGAGTACAATTTGCATATTCTTTCAAGTCTGTTTAGCTAAAAACACATGTGTTTGGGGCACAGAAATTTAAAATTTGTAAATTATCCGAAAACAACTGCCAAATCGTAATCAAGTGGCAGGAAAACAGCCCACGCTGAGTGGTTGTAAGAACAGAGGGAGACTTCTCAGACTTGGGAAACATTTCTGAACGTACTGGTGCTTAATCAGCTTGGAGAAAACAGGGGGAGAAATGTTTACTTTCTTAGCAACAATTTAATATAGACGTTAGGGCTTTTTTTCTGTTTATTGAACACTGCAGAATGGAACGATTTTCATACTGTGACAGTAAATAAGGTCCCTTCCAAGAGGAAACTAAACCCTGTGGTTAACTGCAGTTGAGACTCCTAATGCTTTCTCACAAAACGTTATAAACCCAGAGCTGCAATTGCTGGAAAGCAGTCCGAGGTGATCTAATGCGGAGGCAGGGCGCCCTTCAGACAGCAGCTTCCAGTGTGTCTGCTGACTTGCGTCCTGTCGTTGACACCTACCTGTCTATTCATTCTCTCTCCTATGTTGTGTATCAAGCAAATTTTGCTGCGTGGTCCTAGTTTTTGTACGTTAATGTGCTGGGCACATTGGGATCTAGGGAAATTATAAGTGGAGGTAGAAACACCAGATAAGTATGTACTATTCTTTTTTTTTTTTTTAAGAGAATGGACAGCTGGTAGTGCAGGAATGTGTAGTGTGAACAGAGCGGAAGCACCTGTCTCAAGATGGAAGAAAGGACAATAAGTAGAGGCCAGAGTCGGCAGACAACGGAGATTCACTGACATTGTGCAAAGGTTACAATGTATCTCCCGTGACCACAGCTACAGAGGTATACACAGATAGTGACACCACCAGATTCAGGTTTTCCTAATTCAAATTCTCTCCCCCCCCCACTTCTTCTTCTTCTCCTTCTCCTCCTCTTCCTCCTCCTCCTCCCTCTCCCTCTCCCTCTTCTCCTCCTCCCCATTCTCCTCTCCATCCTCCTCCACTGTCCAGCTGTTGGCAGTGATGCCCTCTGATCGGTGAGGATGAGATGGTGGTGGGTGGAGAGAAGATGCTGACATATTTAGAAATAGTCCATTACAATCAGAATCACTGAACGAGGAGGTAAATGGGTACCCAGGTTATCTAACTATCTGGAGAAAATAACTAATGGCTTCAAAGTTTGTCTAACAAGTTGTCCAATACTACTGATGACTATGGCTGAACCCGCTCAACTGACCCTGCACCTCTGCAGTTAGCAATGTATTCACCGAGGGAGAACATTGTTTCAGTAAAGTGAGCATTGTATCAGTAAAGCATAGCTTAGCAACAGAATCACATGAGTGCTTAGAGAAATAAACACAAAAATAAAATTGCTTTTCAAAGCATCTCAAGACATCAAGAGGCAAAGTTTGACATAAAGTTATATCACCCAAGCTCATGAATATTGTGTAAAAACTTGACAAAAATTCTTCTTCTGGCAAGGATGTTTTTGCCTTTGTGGTGAAGGTGATTCGTTATACACCTGATGGTGTGTCTGTTTTTTTTTGTGTGTGTGTGTGTGTGTGTGTGTGTGTGTATGTGTGTTTGTGTGTACACTTCTGTGCAGGTAAACTTTTTCTATCAACAGGAGCATTTGGGGAGAAATCATATTTAAATAATTTCTTCAATTAAATTATCCAATATTTTTTCCAAAGAAGTCTTCTTGTCTGCTACTTTTTATGGTTCATTTATATATAACTTCAGTTCAGATGGTCAGTCCATGGGCAGAAGAGTTGGAAGCTCTTTCAAAAGAAAAAGTAAATAGTAGGTATAAAAACGTGTAAAGGGCCTGCGGTGGTGGCGCACGCCTGTAATCCCAGCACTCTGGGAGGCAGAGACAGGCAGATTTCTGAGTTTGAGGCCAGCCTGGTCTACAAAGTGAGTTTCAGGACAGCCAGAGCTATACAGAGAAACCCTGTCTCTGAAAAAAACAAAAACAAAACAAAAACAAAACAAAAAACACCCCCCCCCAAAAAAAAACGTGTAAAGGAGGAAAGTGATCTTTACTTACAGCATGTGTGCTGAATTCTGAAAGAACTGAAGCCAACTGTCAGAACTAAGATCCCAGGCATTACTAAATGACCATAAATGTGCAGTTCTATAAAGTACCCACAAAGAACTGGAAAGGGAAACTTTCAAAGATAATATGGCTTTGAGACAGATTCAAAAATACCTGGTAATAAAGTTAACAAAGCAGAAACACAAGACTTGTATACTGAAAACACAACAGACAAGATGGTCAAAAAAAAGTTGAATATATGAGACACACAAGATCAGGGTCAAGGTGACTCAATACTTCCTGAATTAATGATTTAATAAACTGATCAGTTAATTGGTTAATAATATTAATTATTAATTAATAAGTTCAATGAGGTCCCAATAAAAAATTCCCAGAAAATTTGATTGCTAAAATTGACTAGAAGAATCTAAATTGAATAAGAAGATTCATAGGACACAGAGGAGCTAAGACAAATAAACAAGTCTTAACCATGCCTGTGGCATGAGCTTGTAATCCCAAGTGCCTGGTGTTACCCAGGCAGAAAGATCATGAGTTGAAAGGCAGCCTGGACAACTCAGTGTAAACCCATCTGAAAAATAAAGCATTTTAAATGGCTATAGATGCAGCTTACTGGTAGACCGTTGGTCAAACATGCACAAGGCTCTAAATTTAACTCCCAAAATGATAATAGTACAACATTGAAATTTTATACTAAAACAGAAGACTTCTGCCCTCCAGTATAAATCATGTTGATAACTGAAAAATCCCTGGACCAGTATCTGGGCATAGCGGGGTAAAAGGCTCATCTCTGAAATGCATGAAGAACTCTTATGAACCAAAGAGAGAAGTCAAACAATCCAATTGCAAAAAGATGAAAAAGCCTTGAGTTGGCACTTTTGAAAGGCTATCCGAGGGTCAGTCAGAAAGCTCAGGAAAATGCGCTCAGCACTGCTATCTAGCACTCAAACGCAGCTAGAAGCCAAGAGCTGCCACACCTCACCCATCAGAGAGACCAAGATTAAAAAGACAGTCGCCACCAAATAGATAATGACAGTTGGACCTCTCCATAATGGATGGCAGAGCTTTAAAAAGAAATTAGCACCTTTAATATCACTGGAGGACTTATGCAGTTAGTTAAAGCAATTAAATGCATATTATATGACCCAGAAAAGCCAGAGATAGTTTCAAAGACAAATGAAAACCACACATATATACACAAAAAAGACATTTTTTTCAAGACAGGGTTTCTCTGTGTAGCCCTAGCTGTCCTAGAACTCACTCTGTAGACCAGGCTGACCTTGAACTCAGAAATCTGCCTGCCTCTGCCTCCTGAGTGCTGGGATTACAGGCATGTGCCACCACTGCCCAGCTCAAAAAAGACATTATTAAAAGGTTGTAGTAGCTTTACTTATAACGGCTAAAAATCTGAAAAAGAAAACAAAATTTCATAAATAGGAGAACAGATACGTAACTTGATAGTCTGATAGTAGGCATTTGCATGCAATTATTTAAATATGTGTGCATGTGGGTATGTGCACACACAAATATATACATACACACATATGCACACACAAGGAAAATGGAATATCATAAGCAAAAGTACCTAGAGCATATATATGTGACATGAATGAGCCTCAAGATATATTCATGAAAGAATCCAGACATTAAAAAGCAGATTGGATGATTTGATTTATATTAAATTGATAAGCAAGATAAACTAGTCCTCATTGATAGAAATATAAACAGCAGAGAGCACAGTATGAGTATTCTATGGGATATATATTATATATTTTACACATATATAATGCATATATATTAGTTACCTTAGCATTGGCATGGATAAAGGAAAAGCATAGGAAGTTGCTTTCAGATACTGAAGATATTCAGTATTTATAAAAATCAGTTAAGATGAACACTTCACTGTGCTGTGCCCTGCCCTCCCTATCTGCATCTTTCTCTTATCTTGTGAGTTCACTCACACATTTGTAGTGCAGGTGGCCACACAGTGTTAAGCAGGAGTTGGAACCCAGGATATAAACTGCCCAGAATGGGTGCTAGAATGAACCCTTGGTCCTCTGCAAGGGCAGCAAGTGCCTTCACCCACTGAGCCGGGTCTCCAGCCCAGGGTTTATGGTATTAGAGCCAGACAGTCAGGCAGGCGGGTCTTCACTGAGGTGCTTAGCCTCTGCATGCGTGCGGCTGTTGGTAGGTCTTTGCCGAGGTGCTTAGCCTCTGCATGCGTGCGGCTGTTGGTAGGTCTTTGCCGAGGTGCTTAGCCTCTGCATGCGTGCGGCTGTTGGTAGGTCTTTGCCGAGGTGCTTAGCCTCTGCATGCATGCGGCTGTTGGCAGGTCATTTTCCTGTTACCCTCCCACTTGGCTGTTTGCTTGTGCCCCCCCCCTTTCCTGTTTCTGGGTTATTTCTTCAAATTCCATTTTATTGCCCTCCTTGGATTTCTAGTTAAAGCTTTTTGTTTTATTTCTGGTTCTTTAAGGATTGCAATATCCGACTTTTGCTTTTTACAGACTGCAATTTTCTAACATTACAATCCTTTGCATGTAATGAAAACCTGTGAAACAGGAGAGCGCCGAGCTCCCCTGTGCTTTGCGCTGCCGTGGTCGTATATTTTACTTTTTCAGTTATGAACCCCATGATTATTTTATTCACTTTGCTTTAAACTGTCACTTATACTTTCAGTTTTTAGAGAAAGGGGGAAGCCCTTTCTGTTTTCCATGTGCTAGTTGTATCTGGAACCATATCATTTCTTCCTTTCCATATTTGGCATTGAACCTCAGACTTGCCCATGAGAGAAAGCCACACCTCCTCTGACTATGTCTCCAGCTCTCTTTTCTACTCCCAATTTTAGAGACAGGTCTCCTCTAAGTTTCCCAGGCTGGCCTTAAACTCTTTAGTCTGAGCTAGCCTTGAACTTATAAAGTTCCTGGCTTACACCGAAAACACTTTTACCCGCTGAGCCAGCACACCAGTCCTTATCTGTGTTTCTTTCTGGTACTGTCTCCTCCTATGTGAAGAACTTCTTCTAACTACATTTATGCATGTACAAGCTGTGCTTTCTCAACCAGTGCTGATTGGAAAATGTCTTTTGTGGTGAAAATCTTAGTTTTTGAAGAATATTTCATTCTACTGGCTTCAGTTCAAGATAGAAGGTTTGCTGCTGCTGCTGCTGCTGCTGCTGCTGCTGCTGCTGCTGCTGCTGCTATCATTGCTACTGCTGTTGTTGTTACTGCTGCTGCTGCTGCTGCTGCTGCTGCTTCTGTTGCTGTCGCTGTTGCAGTTGCTGCTGTTACTACTGTTGCTTCTGTTGCTGCTGCTGTGGTTGTTGTTGCTGCTGCTGCTGTTCTTACTGCTGTTGCTGCTGTTTTCTTTTAGTACCTAAGTGATATTGTTTGATCATTTTTGGCTTTGTGTCATGTCTAACTTGAAAAACCAACCGTATTACTCTCCTCTTACCTTACATATAATGTTTCTTCTATAATTTTGCTCTTGTTTTTATTTTAGACAGGATCTGATGCAACCCAGGCTGGCCTCAAACTTGCTCTGTAGCCGAGGACGACACAGAAAATGTGATCCTCATTCCCCTGGTTCCCAAATGCTGGGATAATGGCCTGTGCCATGTGTTGTCCCATGCATCATGCTGGGGACTTAACTCAGGGCTGTACACGTGCTAGCAAGTGCTTAGTGACCCAGCCATATCCCAGGTCCCTCCAGATCTCCCCGAGCAATCTGGCCATGATGTATCTGGCTGTCGATATTTATCCGGTGTAGAATTTGTTCAAGTTCTTGGATCAAGTATGAAAAAGCTTGACTCCTTCCCTTTAATTGTTTCTACCTTTGTCTTCCCTCACTGGGACTCCAGTTACATACAAGTTGTCCTCTTGCTGTTATTCCGGATATCACTAGGGCTAGCTTTATTTTTAGAATGTCTTCTTTCCCATTCTGCTTCAGTTGGACAATTCATGCTGTAGCCTCTAAGCTTACTGACCACTCTTCAAGGTCCAGTGTCTGCCCATCTGTTGTTAATGGTGTCTGGCAGGACGGCTTCAGGTAATGAAATTTTCAAAACCAGAATTTTCATTAGATTCTATATTAGCTACTATATATATATATATATATATATATATATATATTACTTTTTAATTATCATTTTTATTTTATGTACATTAGTGTTTTGCCTGCATTGTATCTGTGTGAGGGTGCCAGATTCCTGAAAGAGGAGTTAAAGACAGTTGTGAGCTTCATCCAGAGCTAGGAATTGAACTCGGATCCACTGGAAGAAGTCAGTGCTTTAATCTGTTAAGCCACCTCTCCCGCCCCTAAAATATGTATTTTATAAAAAAACAACTATAAGGCTTTTTTATCTGATTCCAAATTGAGAAATATTACAAAAGATGCTAGGTAGTACTATTCAAGTTTTCCAAGATCACTAAAAATAAAATACAATAGGATCACAATGTAGATCACAGAAAACAAGAAGGGTATTTCTAGAGAGGCTTAATTGAAAAGGGAAGATCCACTCTGAACGTGGGCAGTGCACTCCCATGAGCTGGGGTCCCAACTCAGTAAAAAAGGAGAAAGCCAGCTAGCCAGGCACCAGCATCCATCTCTGCTACTTCCTGACTCTGGGTGCGAGGTGACCACCCGTATCACCTCCCACTGACATCCTCTGCCGTGATGACCTGCATTCTTTCAAACCATAACACAGACACATACAGACACACACACACACACACACACACACACACACACACACACACACACACACGTTCCATCGTGCCTCCTTCAGACTCACCCACCTCAAAGTGATGCCCACACCTTTCGTTCTCTTCCCAGGTATTTCTTCCAGCCATTCCCAACTTGCAGTTATTCCCAGGAAAGGCAGAAAGATTCCTACAGCTCCCCACCCTCATTTCTCTCACACCCTACATCAGATCTATAAATAAGGTTCTTCCACATCTTCCTCCAGATGCCTCTTAGGTCTGCCTCTCTCAGCATTAACTCCCACTTTGCCCCACTCTTCTCTTGCCATGACAGTCACAAGAACCAGTCTAAATAGCCTATTTACCTCCAAGTCAGTTCAAATCTGTTGTTAAACGGCTTCTAGGAGAGCCTTTAAGAGGAACAGGCTTCTATTACTGTCGTTTAGAATCACTGAACGTGGTTTACATCAGTTCTGCACACCTAAAACTATCCCAGAAGGCCTCTCACAACCAGCTTTTCTGTCCAAGGTTTCTCCCTACCCTTGTTTGGTCTCAAACTCTCTTCCTTGTCTGGGACTCCACCTCACTCTTCACCATGCAGTCTATAGAGATGATTTCTGAGCATCAGTTTATTGGAAAGGTGGCCTAGAGGAGCAGCCTAGGACCACTAGTAGCGTGCTGTCTTCCACGGGACCCAACCAGGTATCTCTCATTGGTCTTCTTCATCATAAAGTGCCATTTTTCCAGCTAACGTCTTTGTGCTGGGCACCCACTATGAGCCACTCTTCTTGGTGCAGAGAGCGTAGCAGTGAACCCACCAGGGCCTACTGGAGGTTGTAGTTACCTGTGTGTGTATGGGTGACTAATTTAGATAGTGAGTTTTACATATTCCTCATACAGGCTCCTCATAAAGAAAAAAAAGTGATTTTTTTATTTCCTCCAGTGCTCGTGACAGCTTTATTTTCATGCTCCAATTTGGGATGAGCTCATGTCTGTTCAGAGTGGTGTGGCTATAGATGTAACGTCCAATGTCTAAGGTTCTCTGGGTCTCTGGGTCTTATGGATTTTGTGGAGGGATTAGCATTATGCAAAGAGAGGAAGGGATAGAAGGTGGTATTTTTCAACAGAAATCCAGAATATGTATGAAGAAACCGACGAAGCCCCATAGGCAGAATCCAGTGAGACTGAGATTTTCTTCTGGGGGTTCAAAGCAGGTGTTTCTAACTCTAAAGCAAGATATGTACATTTCAGCTGGACTGTCACAGCACAGACGCCCCCTGGGAGCCCTCTCTGACATTTCCTATGCCAAATACTTGAGAAGGCTTTCCAAATTTTGAAAACATCCTGATTGTTCCCCCGCTGCTGGACCGCCCAGTGTGTGATGTGCTACTGTCAACTTATGACTGACAAGTGCTGTCTTCTCTAACCCTGTCACCACTACAGTGAGAGCCAACAGGTAAGCCAGGGCCACCTTCATGTACATCACCTGGTTAATAAAGAAACAGATGTTTGGGAGCACTGGGGAGTTGTCCAGGCTCCACCTCCCACGGGTTGCTGCTGCTGTGTCCACTGGCCTGCAGCTGTAGGCGCATGGGGAGGAAGCTGGATTTCTCACACCCTCATGGCCTTACCATTAAACTAGAGAATTAGGTCCTGTGAGCCTCAGCTTCCTCATGCAAACATTAAAAATAAAATAAAATTTTAAAAAGGTTGGTGTCAACTTGATGATAAAATGAAGAAAATGGAGACTGGCAGGAGGACTATAGAACAGTTGAGACTGCCATTGTAGGCTAGCCTGAGCTACCTTGTGAGAGACACGGAGATGGGGAGACACAGAGGGTACTAGAACTTTTTCTCCAATAGCATTAGTTGACTTATTGATCCATTGATACAATCTATCCAAAGCTGAAAATCAGTGGACAACCTCTCTCTGTCCCCCTAAGATTTTATGGGATCATTCCTTCCATGGTGCTCTGAGGTCAGGGTCTGGAGTCTGCTCATGGTCTAGGAATGATCTAGAACTCTGTTTGCCAGAAGGTGTCTCTAGGCAGGTGGCTAGGACCTGGCGATTATGGGCACCAAAGTCATTTTCAGTTCAGGAAGAGCCTTGGGACTTGAGAAGGTGGACAGCAAGTGGAACAATCCCAATATCCTACAAGACTTGGAGGGCTGAACCAAGTGTGATGTGTCCATGCCAGTGGAATACTAGAAAGGATGAATGGGAAAGAAGTGTTAATGTATGGAACAGCCTGATGACCCGCAAAGGCAGCATACTGACCTCATGGCGCCACACCCAAAAGGCGTCACACACTGTATCATACAGTTACTTTGGGTAAGGTTTCTGACTATGAAATTGCCAGGTTGACAGAGGTAAGAGACCCTTGTGGCTCAGTCGACACACCATCTGTGCTTTGATTACGAGGGTAGGTACAAGAAGCTAAATAAAACTGTATAAAAGCAAACACCTGCACGCACACCTGTAAAACTGACCAAATCTCAACCAACACAATTACTGTACCGCATTAATTTCCTGGTTCTATTAGGAATGCTATACATGGTTTTATACCCAGTTATAGCATAAATTGGGTGAAGGCTACTATTTTTTTTGCAATTGCATGCAAGTCTATAATTACCATTAAAAATAAATATTTAATTGAACACAAAACAAAATTGTCAGCACTTTTTAACGTTGAAAAAGTGCCTGTGTGCATGCTTGTATATCCGTGTGTGAAATATCTATAATTCAAAAGTTCTTAGAGCGTATGGAGTACTGCCTACAAATCAGATAGCTCATTGTATCAATACTTAACAAGAGCAAAATATTGGGAACAACTGAAACGTCCCTCACTAGGATGCCGGTAAACAAATCATATATACACGTGTCTGTCTGTCTGTATGTATGTATATGTTTGTGTGTGGTTTGTCTGTGTGTGTGTTTAATTGTGTGTGTATTTGTGTGTGGTTTGTCTGTGTGTGTGTTTAATTGTGTGTGGTTTGTCTGTGTGTGTGTTTAATTGTGTGTGTATTTGTTTGTGTGTGTGTTTAACTGTGTGTGTGTTTGTGTGTGTGTGTGGTTTGTGTGTGTGTTTGACTGTGTGTATTTGTTTGTGTGTGTGTGTGTATGTGTGTGGTGTGTGTGGTGTGTGTGTGTATGTGGTGTGTGTCTGTGTATGTGTTTGTGTGTGTGTGGTTTGTGCATGTGTTTAACTGTGTGTGTGTCTGTGTATGTGTTTGTGTGTGTGTAGTTTGTCTCTGTGTGTGTTTGACTGTGTATATGTTTGTTTGTTTGTGTGTATGTGTATGTGTGTGCGCACATGTGTGTGACTCCTGGTTGCCATGAAGTGATCAGATTTCCTCTTCCATGGCCTTCTGCCATGATGTCTCTGCCGTACCACAGGCCTAAAGGCACTAAAGGCAGCCCAGCACGGAAGAGAAACCTCAGACACTGTAAGCCAAAACAAATCTTTCACTTTGAAGTTGTTTCCCTCAGGTGTTGTCATGGGATGAAAAACTGATTAATACAGAAATCTCTGTAAGTTGTGCAAAAACCTAGTGCCCGCGGCCACAGTTTTACTGTTAAAGGGAGGCGGCTCTGTGGAGGGAGCCACCGCCCTGGTGTCTTTATTTGTGTCTAGCTTTTGAACTGCTTGATGAAATTTCCCATTCAATATGCTAATCTAATCTGGCCATTTACTGTTGACAATCCAGCTGGAGATCTGCCTTTCAGATTTAACAAAATTTGGCTCAGACCTTGATGATGTAATGACGAGCGAGCAAGCCTCTGCACTTTAACCAACACCTTTTTCTGGCAACCGGAAGCACAACAGGTCCACTCACCAGTCAGCATGGCTCTGGGTGCAAGGCTGAGTTGTGGTGCACACATGCAGATGCTCGTGGACGGGTAGGAGGTGGGACGTCTTTATGGTGTGGGACGCAGGCACAGGAATGGAAGAGTTGTGGAGAGTACCCTGAAGGGGTGGCATAGAAGCCACTAGCTAAGACTCAAAATGGGACAAAGAAAGGAAAGGCTGTTTATTCAGAGATGCAAGAATCGGAGGTGTCAAATTCCAATTACCCAGGGACCCATGGCCATGGAGGCTGCTTTGTAAATCAATTCGATCTCTCCAACTGTAACTATTCTACAGCAAGTGATTAAGAAGCATTCATTGATATAGATGTCTTCACAAACAATGCCAGCAGAAGATTCTGTGTGTATGTGTGTGTCTATGTATATTATTATGTTGTGTATATGTATATGTGTGCACCTGCACACATGTGTGTATGTGTATTAGTATGTGTATATATGTGCATCTGCATACATGTGTGTATGTGTGTGAGTACATGTGTGTATGTGTGTGAGTACATACGTGTATGTATGTGTGTGAGTACATGTATGTGCACATGCATGTGTGTGTTTGCATATGTGTATATTGTATGTATGCGTTCGCACCTATGTATATATATGCATTTGTGAGTGTGCATGCGTGTGTATGTATGTTTGTGTGTATGTATGTGTACATGTATGCATGAGTGTGTGTATGTGTATATGTGGGGGTATGCACACATGCATGCATACAGTGCTTGTTTGTGTGTGTTGTATGTGTGTGCATGTGTGTATATGTGTGTTTGTTAGAGTGCATGTCCGTGTGTGTATGTGTGTTTGTTAGTGTACATGTGTTTGTACATGTGTATGCTTGTGTCTCTGTGTGCGTCGTGCGCGTGCACATGGGGTTCACATCCATTTGATACTTTACTGTCTCACTACTCTGAGATGTCTTGATTTCTCTGAGTTCTTAGCTGTCACTGCATCTACAGAGCTGGGTCTGGGCTCCTCTGCCTTCTTCCTGTGGCTCTGCTCTGTCCATCTGTATTCTGTCATGGTTCCCACAGGCCAAAAAGGCTTCAAGCCATTCATCCTTGGGCCTCAGATGAGCTAGCCAGACCTTGGTTGAAGGACTCAGACAATTTGGAGCATTCTTAGAATTTGAACCTTTGCTTCATCTCCTCTGGCTGCTTGGAGACATTTGTCTAGACAGTCACCCTAAATATTTCATGCTTAGGATGGTGGCTAGTCATGTCTGGTGATGTTTCTTTCAGGTTACAGACAGCTGACATCTTACATTGTCTTCACATGATAGAGTGAGATAGAGAGCTCTCAGTATCTCTTTGCTAGGGCACACATCCCATTAATGAGAGTTCCACTCCATGGATGTAACTCCATGCCCTGCCTTTATCACATCAGGGTTGTAATTTCAACAGGAATTTGGAGGCAGTGACAACTTCCGGTTTATTTGACCCTCCAGAGAGTAGTGAAAGAAAGATCCCAATGGATCTAACAAGGGATCTCTCTGCCCAACCACAGCCAACCTGAAGTAACCACGTATCAATCATGAACTTACAACAGTCACTCAGGAAGCACACTATATCCATTTTACAGACAGAGACACTACATACAGTGCCCTTGCCTAAAGACTACTTGGCTGATAAGTGGCCAGTTTTTAACCCAATTAGTTTCCAGAGTCTGAGCTCCAGCCTTCAAAACACACATGCATGCATCCACCCCAGACTGCTTCTAATTTTAGGCTGTGGCTGTCTATCCAATTTCCCGTGCATCTGTGTCAGGTTGAATTCCACTCTCACTGTCTAAATATTCATGGCTCTGGTTGCCTCTCCCGGTGTCCTCCGCAGGTCTCACGTTCCTCACCTTGGTGTCTGGCTCTGTCCTCAAGTCCTCCCGGCCCAGCTTGTCTTCTCTAGCTGCCAAACTTGGGGCCTAAGACATCCAGGAAAGAACCTTCTAGAAAGAAGCAGTGGGTCTGAATCATTGAAAATAAAATGTTATTGGAAAACCTCACAACCATGACAATCTCATTGCATGAATGGACAGGGGAGGGGACAGATGAGGCGTGACAAAGCAGAACAGGCAAAAGGACACCCCACTCACAAGCCTGACACGAGTGGGGGTTCTCAGCCTTGTGCCATCCAAGTAGAAGAGCAGAGGTATAATGGAGAGAGGAATAGTCTATGAGGTCTGCTCTGAACAACAGGCAGGGGCTCTGGAAAGAGGGACATGGGGGCTGTGCAGGAGACATGACTTACTAAAGCTCAGCCCTCGCCAGGACATTCTCTTGTCTCGCCCAGTTACATCTGCTCTCGGGTCCCTGGAAAGTTTCCCTCCCTTCCAGAGCCACACACCCAAGTTCCACCACCTCTGTCTTCAGGAAACAAGATAAGTACACACGATACCTCTCTGTGAAGGTATTAGATAAGGACCCAGGAGTCCTTGCTAGCAGTGACGTGTGCGGCAGTCTGACCGCACAGGCGAGAGGCTAGCTGAGGCCTCTTGTCACTTAGGTTCTCCTTCACAGCCAAGGGCAAAAGGAGGGGCCTGCTTCACAGGTGTGGCCCAGGCCACTGCTGTCTGCAGAAGATCACTGCAAAGGGGCCAGAGTGGGTGACTGGGCTCCAACCCACAGCACTCGGCCTGGGTGAGATGCCCCCCGCACCTCCCCCCCAGACCTGCAACTGGAAACATTTCGAGCTTAGAAACTTTTGGGAAAACTTAGGCCACATAAGCTCCCAGTCAGTGAAGACAGCCTTTCTCAACCTGTGGCTGCAACCCCTTTGGGGACCCTTTCACAGGGGTCCCCCCTAAGACCTTCAGAAAACACAGAGGCTTTTATTACAATTCATAACAGCAGCAAAAGTAGTTATAAAGTAGCAATGAAAATAATTCCATGGTTCGAGGTCACCACAACCTGCGGATTAAAGGGCTGTGGCGTTCGGAAGGTTGAGGACCTCTGAGTTAGCACGAGGCTGAACTGTAACTGTAACTGTTGATCTTCCAGAAGCATCCCCGGGTCTCTGCTGAAGGCCTGACCCAACACTGGTAACCAGAAGTGAGTTTGAAAGGGACAACAGAGGGGACAGCCAGATGGACCTCCATCTAGGAGTGTGATGGTGGGGAGCCAACTTCATGAACTCTGTCTGCTGAACGCTAATGGAGATGTCCCATCATGCAAGGCAGCACTTCAGACACACTCTTCATTGTCGAAGACACAACCCCAAGGAAGTGAGGCTGTGAAGGAGAGGCTTTGTGCCTGGGATGGATGGATCACTGCTGTGATGGCTTCCTTACTGGGGATGAGAGGAATCTTTCCACCCAGCAGGCGGAAATGCAGAGGTTATAGCAGGAGACTGAGAATCAGATATACCTGCAGAAAAGTCGGGGCTGAATGTTTCAGTTGGTAGCGAGATGAGTGGGAGGCGAGCAGACACCTCGGGGGCCTCGTGTATTTTATTAAAGTGTAGACCTTCTACACTGAGGGGACCGTGGCATGTTATTAGCTGGACAATCACCAAGAAGGGTGTGGCTTCCACCAGTTTTCAGAGTTGTTCCTTGCTTGGTGGCCACAGAGGATGAGGGACCAGGTTTTAAAATGACAAGGGTATCTTGTTTGGTCCTTGAGTGAGGCTCAGGAATTCACAGAGCTGGGGCGGGCGTCTGTTTCAGAGGCTCTAGTGGAGACGCTCAAGCTCAGAAGAATCACATCCTAAAGCTGAACTCGCTCTCATGGTGGCAAGAGGCCTCGGTCCGAACCACGTCTGCATCGATTCTCCGTCGTCACCACCAAGTTCCCCCTAAGTCCATCCGGCCTCTGTTCTGACAACAGCATTTTGCTATATGATGCACGAAATCAGTCTGAATGAAGAAGAGAGACAAGAAGAAATAAATTATTTTTAAAGGACCAGAAAGCAACCAGGTAGAAATGAGGCCCACCATAACAGGCAAAACCGTTCGTTCATTCCAAGGGAAACAAAGAACAAATGTCCCACGGCTCCACTGCATTTGCTTTGGGGAGCCAAGTGGGGCCTCAGGGTGCCACGCCTTCCCTCTTCTCTGGTCACTTGCTCCGGCTCTCCTAAAAGTTACTGGATCCCCGAGGAGTGAAGTAAGTCCACGTCAGATTGAGCACATTTCCTTTCTCTCCCTTAACTCTGATTTCCGAGACCGCAGCGGCAGGCCGGGGTGGGGGTGGGGCTGGGGGGGTACTCACAGCCTGTGGGCACCTTTGCCACCAGCCGCCAGGGTCCCCCTGTACTCCCCCTTTCCATTCTGTTCCCCATGAATGGCAGATTCCTCTGTCCGGGTCGGGTTTCCAATCACCATAGAAACAAACTGGAGGCAGTTTCATTAATCATTTAGAGCCCAAGAAGTCTAGGTCAGTCTGATTGCAGCATATAATGTATCATCCCCGGCCACATGGGACTCAGTCGATTTGAATTAAAAAAGATTAAGCTGCCCTGGGCTGCCTGGCCCCATCAGTTTAAGTTCTCATGTGACAGGGGTCTCTGGAGCCATATGGATTAGTGAGTGAAGCTATGCATTTATGTGACAGGGTCCGGTGAAACGTTAGATGGCCGCAGGTGTCTGAGCGGAGGACGGGGATCGCACGCAGGGCTTTTTTTTTTTTTTTTTTTTTTTTTTTTTCTTGTTTTTTTATACTTGTTGCTGTTCTTTTGAAACTGGAAACAATAACTCAGTTTTATTTCTCCAGTGACAGTTACCACTCTTACCAACCATGAAATGGTACATTTGTTACCCAGGGGTTTATGGTTCACAACGAAGTGGTCTGGGAGGAGCCCAGGAACAGCCTTGGTCCCTGTCATCTCCAGGGTGGCGGATGAGAATGTTGACATTTTTTTTTTCTTCCTTTCCTATGGAGCGGTAAGAAATACCTTAAATAAATATTGATGGCATTTTAGTTTTGGTTGAAACAAGATTTATGAGCCCCAGGAAATTGACTTAGAAGCAGCTACAAATCTCTGTGGCTCTGAAAGAGCTGTGTGGGGATCCCTCCAAACAAGCAAACCCAGGCCTTCCAAAGTCCCCATTTTATTTATGGGCCTCTCCGGGACTTCAAAGAAGTTCTGTAACTTAGGCCAGACTCTTTTACTGCTTCATGGAGCTAAGATGTTTCTGAGGAAGATCCAGGTTGCTGTGCATTAGCTTCATGTGGGTGGTGGGCAGGGGCTTTGTGCATATTGAATCGTTGATATAAAGCTTCTTACCAGCCAGCTTCCTGCAGAATCATTCATTCCTAAATCTTCTCAGCCTACTTGGCATTATCTGAAGTCCCAGGTGGTAAGACCCAAGCAGAAAGAACTTTTGTATTCTCTTGCCCTGGCCCCTCCCTCGTTCCTGGGTACAGCTGCCTTACACTACCAAGGAGGCAGTCTGGCCAATGGCAATCAATGACAGAGATCTCTATGGTGTCTCCGTGGGCCTGGTAGACCTAGAGCAATGCTCTGCTACCTTCTCTGTTGAGAAGCTGCTGGTTCTGAGTTCTCTGGAGAGAAAGCCAGGAAGCCGGAGCATCCTGGAGTCTGCTGCCAGCCTGTCTGAATACCCCACCTTCAGAAGAGGCAACTTAGGGGATCGGACGACCTGGGGATG
The DNA here is from genome assembly GCA_964023405.1 of Apodemus agrarius. NCBI lineage: Eukaryota > Metazoa > Chordata > Mammalia > Rodentia > Muridae > Apodemus > Apodemus agrarius. The sequence goes on along the minus strand of OZ030011.1, from coordinate 132,345,315 downwards.
CTCAGGCCTCAAACCAGCTGCTTGGCTGGTTGGCCTGCTGTAGGAGCTCTTTCAGAGTGCTTTCTGGGCCTCTGTTTTCTCACCTCAAGAAATGTCACCTACTCTCTCTAGTTGTAAAACTCTTCAGTTACTTCCAATTTCTAATCACTTGATTGGCCCTCAAAGAAGAGAAACTGGCCTAAGTCCCAGGAGCCAGTAGGAGGTCAGGTAGAAGAGACACGGATAGATTCTGACCAGTCAGTCTTCCTTCTTAACCACACAGCACTAAGAGGTGGCCTGCCCCAGCAGCCACAGTTGCCAGCATCACCGTAGGTGGTAACCAGTTTCCCTCCCCAGGGGCCTGTAGCCCTGCTGGGCTGTCCAATCCCATTCTGCCTGGGGAAAGACTGAGACCCGAACAAACTAGAGTAATAGAAACTACCAGAAATGGTTTAGAGAAAGCATGGATGTGGCACCCAGGAAACATGGAAGAAAATTCCCCAACAGTAAGTAACAGTAATTAACCCATAGAAATAGCGTGGCTGATTGGTCTATAGCTGATCAAACGTATTAAACTCATTATCCACTTGTGACCCCTTTTCACCCAAGAAACTTTTTTGAGAACCCAGGCATGTAGCTCTGTAAAACAGGTATATAAATAAAGCATTCATTGATAATAAACAATAAGGAAATATATTTTAATTTTTTTGGTAAACAAGCAAAATGGGAGGCAGAGGCAGGTGGATTTCTGAGTTTGAGACCAGCCTGGTTTACAGAGTGAGTTCCAGAACAGCCAGGGTTACACAGAGAAATCCTGTCTCGGAAAAAAACAAACAAACAAAAATTTACCATTCACTAAAGTGAAACCTAAGTAATGAGAGATGTGTTTGTTTAACATGAGAATTAAAACTTGTCTTATTATATGGTAGTATAGGTCATGGAGTATCTTCTACATTTTTCAGAGCTAATAGGTATTTCAATCCTAGTCATCAGCTCTTTTCATAATTATAAAGTAAAGGTGATAGACATCTATTTAGGACTTGTAATGGTTCGTCGTGATGGCACTGGGACTCACCCAGGAGACATACCTCTAAATGTGTCTGTGAAAGGCCTGACTGAAAGGGAAGACTCACCCTGAGTGTAGACTGCATCTTCCCTCAGGCTAGGGGTCCAGCCCAAACAGGAGAATGCGAGCCAAGTTTCGGAATTCATTCGTGTGGTGAGTATGAGCACCACCTCATTCATGCTCAGAGCCGTGGCAGACCTCATCCGCCCTAGAACCCCGAGTCTAATCAGCTCCTCCTTCCCTAGCTTGCTTTATCCAGTATTTTTTTCACAGCAGGGTAAAAAGGCTATTTCACTACAGGGTTATTTCAGAAATTTTGTCCTAAGTTAAATATATATCTGACATTTTTTATGAAGCCCAATAATTTTAAATAAAACTTTTTAGCCATAAAACCCAAAGATACAATAATTTGATGTTTACATGTTGAGGAGAGATGGGGGTAATATTAAAAGCCTTTTCCTTAACTGAACCATTATGTTTCCACAAGAACAGAAAACTTTGAAGATACAGTAACAACACACACACACACACACACACACACACACACACACACAAATCCCACAATGTATGATGTGCATCAGGCTAGAACCTGAGCCTAGATGTTTCTAGAAGCATTCGGTGCCATATGTACCATGACTGTATGCAAAAAGCAAAGGGTCCACATTGCATGTTCAGAACCAAGGCTACAATGTCAGAGACACAGTGTCAGAGAGAGCTGTCAGACTCTGTATTCATTAGGGTTTCCATTGCTCTGAAGAGACATCATGACCAAGACAACTCTTATAAGGGACAACATTTCATTGGGACTGGCTTTCAGGTTCAGAGGTTCAGTCCATTATCATCATGGCAGGAACCGACTGTCTCCCAAGCAGCTAGAAGGAGGGTCTCAAAGCCCACCCCAAAGTGACACACTTCCTCTGACAAGGCCACACCCACTCCAACAAGGCCACACCTCCTAATAATGTCACTCCTAGAGCCAAGAATATTCAAACAACCACAGACTCCTTTGAAACATCATACATTTGGTTTTGAATTTATTTGCTCATTGTTGCTAACATTTCAACCCCCCACTTTCAGTCTCGTGACCCCATGTGAGGTCACAATCCTCAGCTTAAGCCATAGTTCATAGTTCAGGAGCCTCATCTGGGAACCTCACTTGTGAGTGGCAACTTTGAATAAGCCGTTTAACCAAAGAACAGAGACAGCCCTAATTACTGCAGCCAGATGGCCTGGCACCACTTCTGTCTCTGTGGTATCTTGGTGTAAGCTTAGTAAGGTAACTTTATGTAGAGAGCTCTCTGGTCCCTTCAGGACCTACTTGCAGCCCCATAGGAGGGAAAAATCTTCAGGAATCCCTTTCTTCCAGGAATTACCTCAGTCAATGAGGATGATTTGTCGAAGGTCGGGCTCTTCCTGGGAAGCCGCATGCTCTGGGTGTCAAGCAAAGGGATGACTGGCTCCAGAGCTCACCGGTTCGCCAGGACCTTTCCTAGAATTATGCCCCAGCTCAACACTCCCTCTTCGCAGTTTTCTACCCTCTCATCCTTTGACCAGGCATGAGTCCTCCTCCCTGGTCCCCTCTGACACACATCCAGGCCATTCATTGCAAACCTCCATTTCAGAGCTCCCTCCCCAGGGAGCATCAGAAATAGCCTCCCCTGGGTCTGGGCCCATCTCACCTGGGGCGTGTACACAGTGAGAGTGCCTCACCATGTGCTGTGGATTTAATGGGATCAATCCTGTTCACCCAGTAAGGCATTCAGCTCGTTCCCTGATGTGAATTAGGAGTTCCACCAACCGGTTATCTTTGTCTACCACAAAATGCTTACTTTACAGCCAAATTTTTCCTGCCCTTAAAGAATAAAAATGGATCCAGAACCAGGAAATATACAGGTGCTAGTTTTATTATTGATTCTTCTCTAACCATAGTAGAGATCTAATTTTTAGCTAGGCACTTGATCATTTAGAACAAAATCCTTCCAATTTCTCCAGATGACAGATATGTCCATGTGACTTGGGTGCTATACATAGAGTGAGTCCTGTAAAAACTAACATAGGTAACTTCCAAAAAGTGTCCTCTCTCTCTCTCTCTCTCTCTCTCTCTCTCTCTCTCTCTCTCTCTCTCTCCACACACACACACACACACACACACACACACACACACACACACACTGTAAGAGACATTTATCAGCTCTACTTTGCAAATGATGTGCTGGAGGTTTATGGAGATGCAATGGCTTGTCCCAGTCCCCTGGAATAGACAGCAGCAGGGTCAGTTATTATCCTGGACCTCTGAGAGCAGAGACTGGGTTCCTCCTTTGTACCACAGCAGGTACGCCTGACAATTCACTCAAACCAATTTAGCTGATGTATTAGCTGCTTTTTCTGTTGTTTCTACCAAATGTCTGACACAAAAGCAACATCTAAGAGGAACTGTCCATTTGGCTGGTGGCTCAGAGCCGTAGAGCCCATCATGGTTTTGAGAGCAGATTAGCCTCTGGTGCTGGTCAGGAGGCAGAGACAGCAACACCTGTGTTCATCTACCTGTCTCCCCTTTTCCTTTCATTCAGCCTGAGAACCCCGTCTATGGGATGACTGCCACTGATGTTAAAGGCAGGTCTGACCTCTTCAGCTAATCTTCCCTGGAAATGCTCTCACATATACAGTCTCTAGTGTATCTCCTAGGTGAGTGTAAAGCCAGTAAAGTTGACAATGAAGATCAGCCATCATCATTAACATGTTTTCCACAAGCAGGAGAAAAGTCTCGGTTCTCAAAACATCTTCTGTTGAGGTCCCATTATATATTGTAATACTAAATACTAACCCCCCTGCCCCCAGGCTGGGTTGTCCCATAGATGAGGAGGTTCTCACATAGATCCAAGTGATACCAAGTTTTCCCTGATTGGAGAATAAAGATGTACAACCTATAGCTGGGCAGAAGAGAGATAAGTGGAGTTTCAGTTACCAGGCTTGGGGTCTGAGAAGAGACCATGAGAAAAAGTAGGAGAGAAAAAACTGAGAAAGGAGATACCGCCATGGGGTAGGTGAGTCATGAGAGCATGGCCGTGAGGGCTGGCCAGCTGGGGTTAGGAGTTGGTCTAGGGTAGGGTGGAAATCCCTGATTGAGATTGAATATTTATAAGAACAAGCTTCCCCTTTCTAATGTCCTTTCTAGGCAGTAGGTGAATGCCCACAGGACAGCCACTGTGTCTTTCGTGCCAGCTGCTTTAACACACAGAGTCTCCTGTTCATCCTGCATGTCTCCCTTCTCTGCCTGTCATACAGGCTTCCCTGGTATCTTTAGGAGGAGGGAGCTTGTTCTTCATGGTCCTTGATCTCGGCACACAACTCCCATATGGACATGTGCTTCTTAGCCAGGTCTACACTGGCCCCAGAAAGAATGGACCAATAGGTTCTGAAGGAGTCCCTAGTTTTAAAGCAAGAAAGGGGAGGAAATAAATCTTCTTATGAGAGGGTAAGGCTATTTTTCCCTGGAATGTCACAACAAATTATTACCAACGGTATGATTTACAGCAGGAATTTATTTGCAGGAGCTAAAATTTCAAAACCACCTTGTTGGCAGGCTTGGATCTATTTGTGACTTCCTTCTGTGCCTCTGCCCTGGTAGCTGGAGGCTGCCCGCAGTCCTGGCCATGCCCAGCCCATGATAGCACACACATCTGTCTTTACAAGGTCTTCTCCCAATATCTGTCTCCGCATTGAAATGTTCTCCTCTTAAATGGACATTAGTTACTGAAATGAGGCCCACACAAACCTAGAATAGCGTTTGTTGTCACTTTGTGGCCTCTGCAAAGATTTTATCTCCAAATAAAGTCACTTTCCCACATACTAGATACTAGATATTGTGGATGATGCAACTCTACCCACAATGAGAGATCCACTGAGGGTCTGCAACCAAGGAGGCTGGTTTCTACACAAGGTGGCTCCACTTCATAGCTGAAGTCACCTACCAGAGTTTCAGATTCCTTCTCCAAGGGAAGAGGCATAGGAGACAGGTTGAGGGTCCAAATGAGGAGACCAGTCGTAAAACAGCTGATCCTGTACAATCCAGCTGGGTATCAAGGAAGACCTGGGGTAGGGGAGGAGAGGGGGAAGGGCAGATGCTCTGTGAAGGAAAGAAGACAGCATGAAAGCTTTTGCCTTCATCATTAAGGTGAGAGTCATGCCTGAAGATCTGAATCACCCGATAGGCTGATGTGAGGGGAGACTGAGGAAAAGTGGGTTGTAGAAGTAGCTGGTTCCCTGTGGCTAAAACAAGCAACGCAAAGGCAGCCTTGCAAAGTCCATGCCCACAGCCTATGGAGCCATCACTAAAATTTAAAATCTCCTGGGCCTGAGGAGATATCAAAGCATCCCCAAAATACAGGCTGTGTCAGGGGAAATGGAGAAACCGATATTTCTCAGCTGGACCTCATCAGAGAGTCCTCAGAACCAGACCTGGTTAGGACACTCTCTGGGGACAATTTCTCTCCTGGGAGAGAGAGACAGTGCCTGCAGAGTGGCCCTCTGCTTTCAGTGTCATTCTGCTTCTGAAAGCCATCCTTGAGTCCATTGGCTGAGGGCACTGCCAAAGAAGATGGTTTTTGCTACACCACTCGGTGCTCGCAGTGGATCCAGTTTGTATACCAGTCCAGGAACTATCTTTGGATCATGAATAACACACACACACACACACACACACACACACACACACACACACACTAGCTTGTTTTTAAAATGCCTTGGCTACCTCAAAGGCTGGTCACTCCTAAACTTTCCCCTGCCACATCAGGCGCAATTGGGGAAGTGGCCAGTGACCGCTTACTCGAAATCTCACATGGCTGGTTGGCTTTATCTCCTGCCGCTCCTGTGTCCCAGCCTTCTTCCCCAGTCATGGTGATTCTACATTTCCTCTCTGCATACCAGCCCGCACAACATTAAGGGTCCTGCCCTGTGCCGAACCATTGGTCAGCATATTTATTGATCAATCAAAAACCAACTGGGGACAAGGACCTTTAACATTTTGACAGGCGGATTCCCGATTGAATCAGAAGCTCCAACCCTCGTGGTGGTCAGATTCCTGGGCAGGATAGGGCAGGCAGGACAGAGAACAGTGCCAGGGTAAGGCTGTGCAAAATCCCATGGACAAGTCAAACACTCTGGGTGTATAGATAGATATTTTCATGGCAGCCTTGCTCTTTCCGAATGAATGGTGCTTGTTCAACATCAGAAGTCAGCTGGGCAGCCCCAATCGTCTCCCATCCTTGCCTGCCATCCTGAAAACCTCTGTCCCCAGCCTGCCTACCTATGTCACTTAGGCTGAGCCTCATTGCCTTCTCTGAGTGCTGCTGCCACAGCCTGCAGTCCGTAGCCTGGGACTCGGCCGAGACAGCATCCATGATCACCATAAGGACAAGGACAATGTCTTACCAACCTTCTGCCTCTCTGTACTCCAGGCAGTGTTCACACTAAGGTCTGCCCATAGTATAAACTTGGCACTAGCAAATGGCACCCTCCCCTAAGCCATTTATCCCTAACATCTTCAAAAACTAGACCAGAATTAGAGCAGTATTCCCTACCCCCAGGAAGACTTATATGAAGGGCAGTGGAAGAGGTAAAGTGAGGAGATGGGGTAGAAAAAGAGGGGCTTGCCGGAGGAGATGGCCATTTGCCAGGGGGTGAATGCCGCACTAGGTTGTCACATCAATCTTTCTATGTCTAAGGGTGCAGGCCTTGGTCTGTGTGCATGGATCATAGCCTTTCTTAGACTTATAATAAAATACTTGATAGCAGCAATTTAAAAGGAACATAGATTTATCGGTTTAAAGTTCTGGAAGCTGGGAGGTCCAATATCAGGGCAAAATAGGTGTGGTGGTTTTGACTGCAAGATGGCATCTGACACACTGAGCACTCCGTGGCCGAGGAGGGGGGAGCACAGAGGTAAGGGGAGCCGAGCTCGCCCTTTACGGACAGTATTGATGCTACCTGTGGTGACAGGCCCCTCATGGTCTAGTCCCTCTGGGGTCTTCAGTACATGGAATATTTATGTGTGTTATAAGAACGGGGTTGGAAGAGATGTTCTTGCTCAAGACCCTGCCCAAGGAAAACTCCAGCTTCCATTCCCAGGCTGGCTTTGCTCACCTGTTGTGAGAATGGGAAGCCCTCAGAGGCCATCCTGGTGTGGGCGGGCCACCAGCTCATTCTTCTTCTTTTAAATAAATACAAATTTTTATTTGCACTTCAAAATATACTTCATTGGTGTAGCAAGACTGCAATGCTTATCACAGCACTCAGTGTCTTAGTCAAGTGTCCTAATGCTATGAAAAGATGCTGTGACCAAGGTAACCTTTATAAGGGGAAGCATGTCATTGAAGCTGGCTTACGGTGTCAGAGGCTTCGTCCATTGTCGCCATGGCAGTCAACATGGTCACACACGGGCAGATATGGTGCTGGAGAAATGGAGACTTCTACAGTCTGCATCCACAGGCCTCAGGAAGAGAGAGACACTGGGCCTGGCCCGAGCATTTGAAACCTCAAGGCCCACCCCTAGTGACACACTTCCTCCAACCAGGCCACACCTACTCCAACAAAGTTGTACCTTGTAATCCTTTCAAATAGTGCCACTCCCTATGAGCAGTGGAGGCCGTCTTCATTCAAACCACCACACGCTGGGCATACCAAGTCCCCCAAACACATACTCATTTGCCTTGACAGCAAAGTAGTGCAGTTTAATAAAAGATATACCAAAAAATGAATTGATTATCAGATGCCTCCTCCAAAAAACTTGAGTAAAGTCTATGCTTCAAAGTCCTTGCCATAAATTGAAGGAGTTTATCGTTACAAAGATATGGAATGTTTAGGCAAATTAAAATTCCTTTAAGAAAGATATGTGTGAGATGGCAGCGTGGCTTTAATTTTTTTTTTATTTCACATATGTGTCTGTATGAAACTGTCCAATCCCCTGGAACTGGAATCAGACAGTTGTGAGCTGCCATGTGGGTGCTGGAAATTGAACTCCAGTCCTCTGAAAGCGCAGCCAGTACTCTTAATGTCTGAGTCGTCTCTCTAGCCCCTAAAATCTCTTTTTTTATATAGTGCCAAAAACTTCTTCCTCTTAAAAAAGAAAAGGAAAAGGAAAACTTTGGCGATGCTTAGACTTGAACCCAGGGCCTCCACCCACTTGAGACAAATGCTCCACCCACTCGGGGCAGATTCAGGCTGTCTGTCTGTCTGTCTGTCTGTCTGTGACACCTGCTCTGCCCTGCTCGGTGCTCTTTAGGGACGCTCTGCATTCCTGTCCACCCGACCATCTCTACGCTTGTCTTTTCTGGACAGGAACCACGCATGGCTGATCGGTCTTCCTCGCCGCAGGCCTCTGACTCTCCTTTGCCCTGTTTTAACCCCCTCAGAGCCTCGCCCAGGCAGGTGAGGCACACGGGGCTCCAACCCCTTTAGTTATTAGCCTATCACCTTACAGTTCTAAGAACACATTACAGAGCATGGACTGGGGAGATTTGCATCCTTCTCATGCCTCAGTTTTACATATGGAAAATGAAAGTGGAAGTGCCCAGCTCCTGGGATCAATATGGAGAAGGATGAGACAACTCAGAGAAAGCTCACAGCACAGTGCGGGCATCCAGTAAGCGCTCCGTGAAAGCCTGCGGCCCTGAAGGTATGCTTGCACGGTGCTGGAGATGGCACAACGCACACTCTCCTTCTTCATTTACCCACTCACTCGGAACATCCCCGCTACCATCCAACGTTCTTCTGAGCATCTTCTGCGGCCATCCCATTTCAAGAAATTTATTTGAGCCCTCTCAGAGGGATTAGTTCTATAAACTATTTCCTTAGACCCACACTCCCAGGTCAGAGCCACAAGGCAGAGCACTGAGTCGGACGCTTCTTACAAGCCACTGAGCCTCTCTCCCACCCTGTCATCTACTTCCTGCCCCCGTGCAGGCCCCCCTCCCTCTTCAGCTGGAATAAATTTTTCTCCCTCCCCAGCCTTTGCTGACTGCCCCATGACATCAATCATCCAAGAGCCATCCCCGTGTGCCCATCCCTGCGCCAGATGACGACAGGTGCCTGAAAGAAGAGCTGCTACCTTGCCTTCAAAGCTGATTTTCTCAGGGCCTGGAGAGATGGCTGCTCCTGCAGAGGACCTGGTCTTTGTTCCCAGCCCTTGTGCGACAGCTCACAGGTGTCTGTGACTCCAGTTCCAGGGCATCCACAAATACCCTTCTCTGGCCTCCAGGGTTTTCTGTATACATGTGGTGCACATAAACTCCCACAGGCTCACACACATGCACGTAAATAAAAACAAATTATTTAATCAATTTTTAAGAAAATTTTTTTTAAAAAAGAACTGGCTTCTTTTCCAGGGAAGAGCTTTGCACATATCAGACAGGCAGAGAACTCGGGAGGTGGCACTCAGGAGGGGCAGGAAAGGACAACTGGAGTTGTTGTTCCCACAGCCCCTGAGAAGAAAAGCCAAGGTGCCCTGCACAGAGCAAGGTGCACCAGGGCCGGCTAGGGGCTAGGCTCGGAAGCGGTGGTGGGAGGAGTGGGGGGTGGGGGGGAGCACAGCTGTGAGCCCTTGTGGGGTCATAGTCCTGCTGGGGTCTGAGCTGGTGGGGACCTACAGGACCGAAGGGGCCCCAGCACAGAATGAATGCCCCCAGTGGCCAGGGGCAATCATTCCGAAATGAAGGTAATGATCCAATTAGTGGTTATCCATCAAGTTCAGTTATCTTTCCCTGGGCTGGGGAGAGGGGAAGCTGAGTAAACATGGGCTTTGGACTGTGACAGAAAACCAGACTCCCTTGCGCTGGCAAATGAGTTCAAGATGTGGGCCTGCAGGTTTGTGACTGTGGCTCCTTCTTAGGAGATGCGGGGCCTCCAGGCCCACAGCCCCTCCCACCCCACCCCCACCGCGGTGAGAGTGCCAAGCCCAGAGCCTGGGAAGCACTTCACAACGTAGCTAGAGTCAGACCTGGAGCCTCTGCAAAGGTTCAGGCCCCAGTTCAGACTTCTAGGAAGCACAGCAGACCTGCTGGCGCAAGCCCTCCTCCTCAGGTTCTCTGTCAGAGCCACACATCTCCACTCCCTTCCATTACACTTGAGGCTCCTTATTTAGACTCTAAGTCCCTTGAAGACAGGGACTCCGTATGTCTTCAAGTAGGTGGCAACACAGAAAAATCACCTATTCAAGTGTCCACTTGATTTTTTTTTATTATTTATTTACCTAGGATTTTTTGGTTAGTTGGTAGGTTGGTTGGTTGGTTGGTTGGTTGGTTGGTTGGTTGGTTGGTTGGTTGGCTGGCTGGCTGGCTGACTGGTTGGTTGGTTGGTTGGTTGGTTGGTTGACTGGCTGGCTGGCTGGCTGGCTGGCTGGCTGGCTGGTTGGTTGGTTGGTTGGTTGGTTGGTTGGTTGGTTGGCTGGTTGGCTGGCTGGCTGGTTGGTTGGTTGGTTGGTTGGTTGGTTGGCTGGTTGGTTGGTTGGCTGGTTGGTTGGTTGGCTGGCTGGCTGACTGGCTGGTTGGTTGGTTGGCTGGTTGGTTGGTTGGCTGGTTGGTTGGTTGGCTGGTTGGTTGGTTGGCTGGTTGGTTGGTTGGCTGGTTGGCTGATTGGTTGGTTGGTTGGTTGGTTGGCTGGCTGGCTGGCTGGCTGGTTGGTTGGTTGGCTGGTTGGTTGGTTGGCTGGTTGGTTGGTTGGCTGGTTGGCTGATTGGCTGGTTGGTTGACTGGTTAGCTGGTTTTTTGAGTCAGGATTCTATTGGCTCCTGACCCTTGTACTTCAGCCTTCTAGAAGCTTGGACTGTAGGCATGTGCCACACTTGGTTTCCAATGTCCACTTCAGAACGAAGAAAGCTGATGGCCAAAGATGAGAAGTAACTGGCCACCACCACCCTGTTGGTTAATGCCTTTCTCAGCACCAGACATGGTCTCCTGGCTCAGCAGGTAAGTAACAGATAAGTGCCAAATACTTCGAGCAGAGTCAAAGCCCTATGTATAGCTCTCAAGTGACATGAGGCAGAAAATTGACAAATGAAATAAAACATAAAGAACATCACAGGTTGAGAAAGGCTGAAGAGAAAAACCCAGTTGGGAAGGAGGGTTGGCTGGGGGCCTTTCGGGGACTGTGGCTGGGAAGGCTTCCAGGAAGATGGTGTGTAGGCAGCACATAGCCAGGGTGAGGGACGAGTGAGGCAGCTTTGTGCAGACTAGGAACTATGGGTGCAAAATGCCCCAGGCAGGAGAGTGTCAGGAGAGTGGCAGAGGTCTGGGAGGCTTGAGCAGAGGTGGGGGGGGAATCATCGGAGGGTGCAGAGATGTGGGGTGTTTTAAGGACCGCAGGCTTTGTTCTGAGCATGATGGGAAGCCACCCCAAGTCTAAAAGCTAAGAGTGAGCTCACCTGACCTGGGCTCTAAAGCAATGGCACTGGTGGTTCCTCCCCCACGCACATAGCCCCTACACTCCACAAACGGCCAAGGCACCACTAAGAACCAGAGTGTCCGGTCGGCATAGACGTCTGCCTGCTCCCAGCTGACCAGGCGAGGGCAAGCCTGCATGCAGGGAGCATACGAGCAAATGTGTAGGGCAGAGGAGTGCACCCAGCTCTACCATGTTCCTAAATCGAACGGGACTTGGGGCTGGGGTCTTTCCCTGCACTTCTCCTCAAGGCATGGGGTGTGCCCGCGCCACCTCAGGACCTCAGGCTGGGCTAAGGCACAGCTCTGGAGTGAGCGTTCCCACATGCAGAGTGCCTCAAATCCCTTTCACTGAAACAGAAGTTTGTGTATCATCATCTTCTCGAGTTCAGGCCCCAGCCATGGCTTCACCCAGCCTTTCCAGGCTGGTCAGCCACCCATGAGACGCTTCATCCAGGCCCTAATCCGTCATATTTGGAGCCGGTCTCCGGTTTCTCCGCTCTCTGTACATTGTGCCATCTCCTGCGCCCCACCCACCTTGGAAGAGAAGATTGTGTGATTGCTCCACTACATCAACTATTCCTCAGATAGCCGTTTACCCCCACCGCCCTTCCGATCCGGTGTCTCTAGCTGTCTCAGGGAGATGTACTGCAGGACACAGCCCCTACCCCTCTGGCCTGGCTCAGCCTGACCTGATCTCCCTGTGTTACCCTGGCTTTTCTGGTCATCTAAACCTCACAGGAGCCAATGAAGGAAATAGCCCCCTTGGTTTCCAACTTACAAAGAACAGAGGAAGCAGAAAGAGTCCTGAGTCACCAGAACACTGCCAAGCCCTCTGTGCTCTGATCTTTGACGGCCTAGAACTCACAGGCCCCTCTGCCCATGGGACAGCACGATCTCCTTCATACTTCCTTCCTATCCCGGCATTGTTCATCCTGGGGGCTCTCTCTTGGGTGGGGACCCTAGACTTAGCATGGAGGCTTCCTGCTCCAGCAGCAGCATTGTAGGATTTGCAATACAGACTCACTTAGTGTGCAGAACTTTTCTAGAAGGTTCATTACTTTTTACTTCTGACCTAGGCTGGCTCTCAGTGGCCAGAGATGGCTTTTTGCTGTTTCCAGTGGACTATCTTCCCTGGCTGATCATCTCATACATCCTTACACTCAGGCCATCTGCCTAGGAATTGCAAGATATTTTATCCAGGAATTTCACTTTTCTAGGGTCTCTTCTGTCCTCTTCCCTCTATTTCCACCTACAAAAATCTACCATGGATTTCAAAGCTGGATCCCATCTGCCAACTCCAGGGTCATGTGACATGGAGCAGGTGATGTGACCCCTCTGAGCCCCTGGGCTCTCAAGGTGCAGCTAGAATCAGTGGATGAAGGACAGACAGACAGACCCAGAGCAGAACAGGTCTGGAAGAGCCGCCTCTTCCACTGATGCCTGTTGGGTCACCACCTGAAAATCCTTACATCCATTGCGTTGTCCAGTTTTCTCATAGAACTTCTGGAAATGCTTGCTATGGAAGCTAAAAAATATATATAAGGGAGGTAAAAAAACATAATTTTCTAAAATAAAAAAATGAAAGCTATCAAACAAAATTTTGTAATTGAGCACATCAGACAACAATTGGACATTGTCTCCTATGGTCATGTGATTTGGGGAGGGACAATTTGAATGTCAGGAAAGTAGTGCTGCGGATAGTTAATTATGTCTGCTACTAATGACGACACCATATAATGTATTTGCCAATGGTGGGATAAACTGTAGTTCTAACAGATATCATTAACTACCTGTGACTCTCAGAGTCAGAGTCAAACTGCCTCATTGCCATATGTCAACGAAGAATCTTAACCAAGATTAGTAATGTATAATAGTAATGTATAAGGCATACGGGTGTGGGAATTTGACTTGCTCGATTTTTGTTTCAGCACTTCTTTTTGTTGGTTTGAGTTTTGGGGGTTATTCTTGTTGTTATGGAGAAGTTTGTTGTTGTTGTTGTTGTTGTTGTTCACACTCTTTGCAGATCACTCCAGGATTTATGCTAATCCTGTGTCAGTTTCCCAAGCCCTGGGATTACAGGTGAGGTCGAGCATGCTTGGCTTCGTTTGATTTTTTTAAGTACTCATAGCTTTCCAACAGGGCAATACGTTATAGAATTCCTGCTCATTGGTTTTCCAGGGAGATCGAACTCTCTGAGACAACCCGTTTATAAAGAGGTTCTGGCTGTTTCGATCTATGAGCAGTTGGCCTTGCTTTCACCTTGCTGAGGCAGAAAGTCATGTGGCAGTGTGGGGTGGAGAGGAACTACCTGCTCAGCTCACCCTGGAAGGGGACAGCTCAGGGGTAGGCTCTCATAGGTTGCTGCCAGGGACACACACCTCAAGGGACAAAGACCTCTGAGAGCCCCATCTCTTCTGGTCCCACTAACTCTGACAGAACTTCTCTTAGGTACCAAACCATTAACATACAGGACTTAGGGGAGCATTCCAAAATCCAAACTGTAACAATTCTTAACAGCACAGCTCATTTCTGGACCTTACTTCTTCAGAAAGAGCATTCTAGAAACTTGGGCCTTTAAAAAGAAACATGTCACAGAACGCAGTCAGGGAGAGAAACTGATCTGAGACAACGGTGCAGTTGGCAACACACTTGCCATTGTAAGTGTGGGGACCCGGGTTCAGATCCCAGGCCTGCCATAAAGCTGGGCACAGCTGCACACATCTGTAATCAATCCCAGTATTTCTCCAGAAGGACAGCAAGCAGAGAGAGGCGAGCGCCCTGAATTTCAGGGTCAGCTTGTCTGGTATACACGGGAGTTAACAGTTTTTAAATGTGCCTGTCTCAAGGGTAGAAGGTGGACTCAGCTATTTTCTGACTTCCACACGCAAATGCAGTGTTGCATACACATGTTCATGCTCACACACACTAACTCGTACATACCCCATACACGCAAAGATGAGAGGAAAGACTAGCTAAGGTGCAAAGCCATGGAGTGACCAAAGCCCTGTGCTCCTCCTACAGGAGCGAGGGATGACTGTAGAGAAGATTCCAGGCCCACTCAGAAGGCAAAGCCTCCAACACAGCAACCCAGAGAAGTCCACAGCCACCCCGGTACATCAGCAAGAGAAGATCAGAATCCGTGACGGTTCTTCATCAGGGATGGGAAACGCTAGCAGACAGAATGGTCACTGTCTCTGGATTTGGTTCCCTCCTGAGTTCAAGAGTCTAGAGAGGAGTGACGACTACAGAAGGACCCCTCTACTACAGATGCGCTCCTTCAGGTGCCACCACCTTACTGCAGACTAACTGCTCTTCAACACAGCCTCCTGGGCTGGAGAATGGTTACCTTTGGACCCACGGGACTGAAGTTTCATTAGGTGGGGTGCTCTGGACAACATAGACAAGTTCCAGAGCTGGGACTCCCACCAGAAGCTTCTGACTCCAAATCGTTACACAGTGCCACATCATTTGATGTGTGAGGTCACCCCATGTGTATGGTACCCAGTAATTTGAGCAAAAATCCTGCAAATTGGTATTTGTCACCTTGAAGTTATAAATTCTGAGACTTGCTTTCGAGAAGGCTTAGAGTCACTGCGTGTGGAAGAGTCTAGGCGGTGAGGAAGATGTCCCTGGGAATATGAACATCCCATCCATGGCCAGACTCTCATGGCCCTGGGCACCTGGAGGACCCCCTAAAGGACAAGGGTTCCCCGAGGTGTGTGCCCCTAACTGGCCCACTCTCCCTTTCTGCGTGCCTGTCTGTATACATCCTCTGCAGGCTCCAGCCATATTAAGGTGCTTCAAGCAGCCTAGAAAATGAAGACAGTGGTGATACCATGAGGAGTGGCTTACCCCCAGCCATAAATAAATCAGAGCTCTACTTCCGCCATGGCCTGTGAGAAATGCGCTCAGAACGGCTGCTCACAGTACCACAGATCTAAGACGGAATAACCATCTTCATCTATTTACGAGTTCTGGTGACTGGGCTGCAGGGGCAGATATTTCTGGAGTCTGATCCCTCCAGATTATTACCTCAAATTCTGTTCCTCTGCTCCTCCCCAATCCCCCCCCATCCCTTTTGATCTCCGCCCTCTTCGATAGACCTCTCTTTCATTTTCTTTTTCTGTCTCCCCTCCTGCCCCCCCCCCCCACGCACACACTCTTGGACCTGTATTTTCCTCAGCGTATCTTGTTTTCTTCATGGTCCTGAAGAGAACGGCAGGAGGGAAACTCCCAACACTGAGAGGAGCTAGAGAACACAACCAGAGAGGGCAGGTTGGGAGAGATGGCGAGGCACCAAAGAGTAAACCTCTCCAACACCATGCTTTGTTGCTTTGCCCCAGGCCCTTCATCCAGGACCTCTCTGGGGACATACAGCCTTTCCTTGCTTAAAATTTCAACTTAATTAAATCCACTAGGTGTGTTCTTGGATGTCAACCACGTCCTGGGCAATGTGGAGAGTCAGACCCATGTGGAACCAAGGAATGCTGGAGGCTACCAGGCCTTT
This sequence comes from Apodemus agrarius, assembly GCA_964023405.1. Lineage (NCBI taxonomy): Eukaryota > Metazoa > Chordata > Mammalia > Rodentia > Muridae > Apodemus > Apodemus agrarius. Next base: position 132,329,330 of record OZ030011.1, on the reverse strand, counting down.
GGCAGTTCTAGGTTAGTTGAACTCATTTTACAAACGAGGAGGTCCAAGATTCAGAGAAGTGAGGTAGTGTTGTTGTTGTCGTTGTTGTTGTTGTTGTTGTTGTTGTTGTCGTGGTCACTTTTAGATTGTGTAGCTAATTCATGGCAAAGCCCAGTCTAGACTGCACTAGTCACCGAAAATGTTAACATGGCCTGTGAGGATTCGGAGCTTAGAGAAACAAGACAGAGAGGGCCCTTACAAAGAGCAAAGAGCATGGTGGTGTCGCGAGCTGTCTCGGGCGCTGGGTTCGGGAGAGAAGGGAACCAACGCTGGCTGGCACGTTTGGCAGCTCCCTTAGACCCGGCAGGAGGGGAGCTGGGTGCCGAGGGGAGCTTGGCATCTTGCATGGCAGGGATTCCCAGGAAAGTACCACAGCCAGTGACACGCCCAGTGAAGGCCTGAGAGCTACAATAAGCACGGCCTGCTCACAGCATGCCACTGGGCTCCAGAAGGAAAGGGGACTCAATAGCTAACTGTCAATATTGGATAGGGTCAGAGGACTCTACACGTCACACTGAGATCAACCAAAGGTTCTGAATTTGTTTTTTAAATAAAAAGGAACAAAAAGAAAACGTGTTTTTGAGCTGATTTCACGCGCGAGCTTGGATCTGTGGGACATTTGGGCAGCCTTCGCTGAGACACACCAAATCACCATGGACTTCCGGGTGACTCACCGCAGTATTTGAAAAGTGTTGCTCTAAGAAACCTGACCTACAGGAACCTTGTGGAAGTCCATGAGCTCACACTGGTTGTAAGGACAAGGAAGCTGCTTTCGCAGTTGTGTGGATCCCTGCAGACTCACAATTGAGGAAGAGAGACACAGAAGGCTTCTGGGACAACCTCCCCTCCCCCAAAAGTAACATGCTAGACAGGAAGTCATCGATAAGAACTTACGAACTGTGATAAGGATGCAGAGGCGTAGCTCTCCATAACTGGTGGCTTCTGGTGGGAGGAAAGGATTCGGTCGTCTTTAAGGGGCTGGCCCCTGGGAGTGTGACCATGCTCAGTGAGTATATGGGCAACCCAAATTGGACGTGGTATTCTGCGGGGGAAGGGAATCACAAGGGTTGAGAGGAACATCTGGGGACTGAGAAGTGAGTGTGACTGGGGCGCACTATGTAAAATTCCCAAATAGTTGATGAAGATGTTGTGCTGAGAGAGAGAGAGAGAGAGAGAGAGAGAGAGAGAGAGAGAGAGAGAGAGAGAGACCTGGCTTAGTGTGAACGGCACTTGAGGTTGTTTAGAGGCTGTTTATTTTCATTTCTGTTTGCTTGGCCAAGAGTGACTTCATAGTAAGCACTCCTACACTCAGTAATTCCTGCAAAGTGGGATAAAACAATGAATTGTTGTCTAATAGGATGAAGTGTGTGAGGATATTGACAATTAGTAAAGATTACCCTTTATGAACACAAACGTTCCCGAATTTCTACCTTGGTGAGTAACTGGTTAAACTGCGGAGCCTGTGATCTTTCTTCCAATCACCAGACAGTCTCAGGAGCCCTCAATAGAGCCCAGAACTGGCCACTGCTGAACACAATGGCTAAGTTACATCTAACAGGATCACGAGTCTCTGCTAAACTGAGAGTGGTTCTGTGGGGAGATGGTGACACTTCTTCAGGGAACTGAGTCCCTTCCTCACACAGGAATCCTATTCAGAACCTGGAGTTTGGCCTACTCTGGTTGATGGCACCGAGTGTTCTCCAGGTACCACGTAAACCTCCTAGCCCCTGCTGTTGCCTGTGGTCACCTTGGACCAGAACCAGTAAGTGCTGAATTTCCCAGGAGCTATTAAATGGAGACTTAAGGGGGAAATTAAGTTGATTTAAAGAAAGCACATAGGGCTGGAGAGATGGCTAACCAGTTAAGAGCACTGGCTGCTCTTCCAGAGGTCCTGAGTTCAAATCCCAGCAACCACATGGTGGCTCACAACCATCTGTAATGGGCTCTAATGCCCTTTTCTGGTGTGTCTGAAGACAGCTACAGTGTACTCACATACATAAAATAAATAAATAAATCTAAAATAAAAAGCACATGAAGTGGGCTCTGTGTGTGTGTGTGTGTGTGTGTGTGTGTGTGTGTGTGCGTGTGCCTTAATTTAAAGTCCAAAATGGACACTTGAGTTCTCGATCTCAAAAGACACAAACAAGAACAACATTTTTTAAAGCTCTGATCGTTTGTTCATTACTCTAAGCTTTTATTCTTGACTGTGCTCACACTTAGAAGTGGGTGCTCTCAGTGAGGACAGACTACATCTCTCAGCAATTCATTCCTGGCATTGTTTCCCGGCTTCCTTCATTCTCTTGGCTAAAAGTTTAGCATATTCTGCAGCCTCCTTGTTCGCTTAGTGTGTTGTTTCTTTAGAGCTGTAATAACACATCAATCTGTGTTGCGGGACACAAGGAGTATCAGATGCTGCATCTCATCTTGGGAGCTTTGGTCTTGGCCACGCTCTTTTATCTAAAGGCTTTCTGACAGCATATTTGTGAACATCATCTTCTTTGGAGACACTGAAAAGCTCTGAGGTTCTGACTACTTATTGCGGGTAGTTTTAAAAACTTGCTACCCCCTTTTCCTGGGACTATGGCCGGCGTGCTACCAGCTCCTCCTAGTTCCCTTTTCTTCCACCTGGCTTAGCTCTGGGATCAGTCACAACCAGCCCTAACCAGGCTTCCTTTTCTACCCACCTTTGCTCCAGAAGGGGTTGTGCTACCAGCCAACTCCTGAGACCCTGGAATCCGCAGATAAAAGACACACACTCAGCCTCGTTGCCTTAGTCTTCCTGCTAGGCACAATTGCTGGATGCAAATATCTCCTGCCTGGAAATGTATGCCCTTACCAACTTATTATCTCTGGCTCTCCTTCTGTCCTAAATATAATGGCTTGTTCCAATTAGCCCCTGCCAAACATTTTTGGCCACCTGCCTGGAGTGGATGCCACAGGCCCCAGCTCTCCCCGGGGCCTCACGTGATTGCTACATCCTCATTCCTCCAAAGCATGGCAGAAAAGGCCCTTCTTTCTCTCCTTCCCTGTGTCCCCCTTGGGACCTAGAAGTCCCACCTGTACCTTCTGCCCAGCAATTGGCTCCCAGCCTTCTTTATTGACAAATTAAGGGAACCAGACCTTCGTGTCAGAACCTCCCTTTACAACTCCTTGTGGTTAGCTTTATCTTGTTAGAGGCTGCAGAGATGGCTCAGCACTTCCGCGCACTGGCTGCTTTTCCAGAGGACCTGGGTTCAGTTTCCAGTTCCTATGTGGCAGGCAGCTCACAAGAGTCTGTAACTCCAGCTCCAGGAGATCTGGCACTCTCTCTGGCTTCCTTGGGTACTGGACACATATGCAAAAGGTACACAGACATGCACACAGGCAAAAGACCCATACACATAAAACAGACAGACAGACAGACTGATTGACTGACTGATTTTTAAAGAAAGGAAAAAGTACAGGAAGGAAGGAAGAAAGATCAGAATGAAGGAAGTGTTTTATAATATCTTCTAAAGACAGAATAAAGATTTATCTATAGTAAATATGCCTGCCACCAACCTAATAGCCTGAGTTTGATCTTGTGACCCACATAGTGGAAGGAGAGAACTGACCTCTACAAGTTGCCCTTTGGCCTTCACGTGTGTGTTCTGGTGTGTGCGTGCCCTCCACACACCCTAAATAAATGTCATTTACAACTACCCTTTATGCACACCAAGAGGAAGGACCAGCAGTGCAGAAAGTATAAGTTCTTTGGCAAACCATGAAATTCACTTAAATTTGCAGATAGAGCAGGGCCCACTGTGTGCCAGCCTTGGAGAGTCGGTGCCCAGCCTTTTCAAATTCGTTCTGACATCCAACCCTAGAGCTGCTCTTGATTGCATCAATTGCTGTTTTATTAGGTTATCATCTCAGCATCCTGAGGGCCTGGCTCGTCTTGCCCTCTGAATTGGCTGGATACCAAATACTCTGCTAGTTCCATCTCTCTCTCTCTCTCTCTCTCTCTCTCTCTCTCTCTCTCTCTCTCTCTCTCATCTTCCTAGGGGGACACTGCTGCTCCCACTTGTAAACTTCACAGCATGTCTTCACTAGAATTCAAGACTGCTTCATCTGTTCACTTCCCTGCAACTTCTCCATCTCCATTCCATACTTCCCTGTTCGGATGTGATCTAGTCTGGAGAGGGTGTGTACGTGAACTATAGGAGAGGCCTGGCATTCCAGCCAGGAGGTGCTTTCTCTTGACCATTCCTACATTTGGTTCCCAGCACAGTGGCAAGGACTGGACGGCTCTTTCCCCAGCTGTAGAAGACTGCACGGACCTCCCCAGAAGGCAGATTGGGCCAGATGAAAACATACAGATCAAGAGAAGACTGTCTTAAAGATAAGACGTGTGCTGCGGGTTTTCTTGTCAACGCATTTGAATCACAAAATCTCACATGAAGGATGTCATGAGCAAAAAGGCGAGGTTAGAAACCCTGTGAGGTGAAATGAAACCAAGACGGACAGAGACAGACACACGGAGACAAGGAGGGAATGCAGCCATGGGCCCTTAGCCCGCCGCACATTAAAAGCATGTGTGCGCTTTCTTCTGCCGCCATCTTTATATGCTCACAACAGTGTTTGTCATAAACACTAGATTAGGCTGCAGGGCTACAATGTTTACAGGCGAGGATTCTCTTGGGACCAGACCATGCTAAAACTAGTAAGATCTGAGATGGCTACAGAAATAAAACACGGAGACAAAGGGAAGCTGAAAACGAGGAAAGGCTTCATGAAATAAATCAGCGTCGACCCCAGGAGATGTGGCTGAGCAGGGTCCCAGCCCCACTAGGTTTACTGTGAGGCGACATTGTTGGTGTGTGAGCTTCCTGGCAATAGCATAGGTGACTGTGCAGAAATATGCAGCTCATTTTGCTAGAATCGCTGACTCTTGGCCTAGGAAGATGGTCGAGAAGCTACAAATGCTGATGAAGCAGGGTGATTGGCATCCAAATGCCCACTATCTGGACTATGTGCCCACTTGGTCCTGACTGGGAGGCTGTTTAAGAGGTGGTGGAGACTGTACTGGAGGCTTGGGCTGGGCTTTCAGAGTTCAGGCCTCAGGCTTCCCGCTTTCTCTGCCCTGCTGTTGACAGTGTGGCCTCTCAAGCATCCTTCTCCGTGGCTTCTTGCCTTTATGAACTCTCCCTCTGGAAGGAGCTAAAATAAAATGTTTCTTCCATAATCTGCTATATTAATCAGTCCTCTAAAGGAACAGAGCTGATAGGATAAATGTGTATGTGCCTGTGTCTACATGTGCATGTGTGCACATGGACATGTGTGTGCATGTGTGTGTGTGTGTGTGTGTGTGTGTGTGTGTGTGTGTTAAGGGAATTTCTCAGAGTGGCTTACAGGCTGTTGTCCGTGTAGTCCAGAAAGGCTAGCGATCTGACAGTTGTTCAATCCATGAGCCTGGATGTCTTTGCAGTCCCACTCTGGTGCTAGAGTCTAGGGAATTCCTGGATCCTAGAATCCCAAAGAAATGGGTTCTAATAACAGTGAAGAAATACCTCAGTAGCAAGAGAGATGACCATGCCAGTAAGAGTAAAGGCAAGAAAGCAAAAAGCAAAAGCTCTTAAGTGGCCTGCCCAGATTCAGGGTAGGCCTTCCCACTTCAAATGATCCAACTGAGAAAATCCCTCATAGGCACGTCCAGCTGCTTGGGCTTTAGATGATTCCTGATCCAGCCCAGTCACATTTTATCACAGTGACAAAAATAACTATTAACTCTGAGCAAGCTTGCTAACCCAAGTCTGAGTCCCATAAACCACATAAAAAGCCAGGCTCAGCACTCCTATGGCAATCTGGGAGGCAGAGAAAATAAAAGCTAGAAGCTCAAGCCAACTCTCCCAGAGAACATAACACAGCAGTTAAAAACAGGCGAGAGCTGACTTACATAGAGGGGAAGCCAAAACCAACTCCCAAGGCTAAGTTGCCCTGGGACCTCTAAACACATGGTAATGGTACACATACATATACTCATACACACTCACACACGTGTGCACTCATACACATATACACTCATACACACACATATACACACTCACAGACATACACACACATATACATATACATGCTCACACACATACGGTCATACACACATACACACTCACATACATGTGCACTCACACACACTCACATTTGCATATAGATGATCACACACACACAGTCACACACATACATACACATATACTCCTACACATACACATACTCACACACATGTGAACTCACACACACACATATAGACAATCGCACTTACACATCCATGCATATGCACACTCATACACACACACATATACTCACACATACATACACACTCATACAGAGAGAGAGAGAGAGAGAGAGAGAGAGAGAGAGAGAGAGAGAGAGAGATCACTTTCAAAATACAATTAAAAATAAAACAAACACGGACTTTATTTCTGAAGCCAATAGTGAGTTAAAAGCATGCTATCTCTGTCTTTATCTTCATCTGTCTCCTTCACTGTACTAACCTTTGAGTCTGACTGTCTGCAGTCCTGAATGTTGATATGTTGATCGTTTGAGAAACGGCTCTTCCAAGACCACAGTGCAGAGCTAAGTGAGATGCTGCCTGTGTGAGCAGGTGTGCTTCTGCTCCACGCCTGTGCTTCCTCAGACACTTAAGCATTGCAAATGCTCCAGCTCTGTCACAGGGCCAGGACACTTATGCACGGTGACACCAGCAACAGCAGTGGACTCAGCAATGCCTGCCTGGTAGCCCTGGGGATCCTTGAACAAGATGGTGGTCCACATCAGGAAGAGGCACCTGGATGAAGATTACATCCTTTAGCTCATGAAGCACAGGCTGATGTGCCTTCGTACAACGCCCACGACTAAGTCTACCCCGCAGAGCAACACAAACCCAGCGCTCACTTTGCTCATAAGCAGCCTGTCAGCACCGGCTGCATTTGATACAAGTTGGCCAGCCTGGGTTAATGTCCCAGTACAGAATGCTTGCCAGTAGATTCTGTGTAATATGTGGCTTGGTCTCGTTTCTACTGTTTCCATGCCATAAAAATCCCACTATACAGTAAGTATTAAAACCAAAGAAGCCATGATACTCCTATGTAAGCCAAAATTACATGGGAACAGGAATTAGAAGTAAACAGTAGCCAGAAATACAGGAGGAGAATGGAAAACGGGATACACAGTAATGCAGAGAGACAGGCTGCCCGTGGGAAAGTGCCACAGCCACCCTGGGGAGAGCATCATGGGCCAGGTTTCTGGGTTCTAGAGCACATATTCTGTTCCAACCTGTTTCCAATCAGCTGGCTAGAGTTATTTTCCTCGACTCAGATTGAAATCATCTAGACAAGCAGTAGCTCTTTGAAAGCTGGCAGTCCTGGGCCCTTTGAGTGCCAAAGACTAAGAATTTAGCACACAGAGCTTTGTAATCCCCAGCTCTGAGCTAGAGGCTTATGGCTCCTGGATTTAGAAACTACACACATACATACTCAGGTTAGAAACTGCTTCTCTGAGCCTTGATTCCCAGTGACCTGAGACCTTACAGCCTTGATCCTCAGCCATGGCTAGTCCTAGCAACAGTTAGCTTCCTCTAAAGCTGGATCTCCAAAGCACTGCATGCTAAGACACTCACTCCCAACAAAGGCTAGTGTTACAGCTCTCAGGCCTTGGGTATTGGGACCCTTGGTCCTTAAAGAGTAACAACTCCCTAGAACTTGTCCTTGTCTACAGTTTTCTGCCTGCTACAGTCTTGACTTCACCTTCTTTCTGACCTCCTTCTCTCATGGCTGCCTCTTCTCCCTGTGCTTTCTGCTCATGTCCTCTGTAGAACTCCTCAGCTGCTTTCTCACAGCTCTATAGCTATGATGCTGCTGCCATGGCACTTTTGTTGCTGTTGCCATGACCACCTGCCTTAGTTAACATTTTCATTGCTTTGATGAAACACCATGGCCAAAAGCAGCTTGGGGAGGAAAGGGTTTATTTGGCTCACTCTTCAAGATCATAGTCCATCATTGAAGGAAGTCAGGACAGGAACTCAGGCAAGGCAGGAACTTGGAGGCAGGAGCTGATGCAGAGACCTTAGAAGGGTGCCTCTTCCTGGCTTACTCCCTATGGCTTGCCCAGCCTGCTTTCTTAGAACCCAGGAGCACCAGCCCAGGGATGGCCTGAGCCCTTCCCCATCAATCACTAATTAAGAATGTGCCCCACAGGCTTCCCCCAAATTACCGAGGCATTTTCTTTTTTTTTTATTGGATATATTCTATATTTACATTTCATTTCCCTTTTTTTTGTTTCCCCACCCCCACTAAGGTCCCACATGCCCTTTTCCCTCCCCCTGCTCCCTCATCCACCCCTTCCCACTTCCCTGTTCTGGTATTCCCCTACACTGATGCTTTGATCCTTTCCAGCACCAGTGTCCACTCCTTTCTTCTTGTCAGACATCATTTGGTATGTGAATTGTGTCTTTGGTGTCCCACGATTCTAGGCTAATATCCACTTGTCAGTGACTACATACCATGGGTATTCTTTTGAGACTGGGTTACCTCACTTAGAATGATGTTCTACAGCTCCATCCATTTCTCTAAGAATTTCATGAATTCATTGTTTCTAATGGCTGAATAGTATTCCATTGTGTATATATACCACATTTTTTGTATCCATTCCTCCATTGAGGGACATCTGGGTTCTTTCCAGCTTCTGGCTATTATAAATAAGGCTGCTATGAACATCATGGAGCATGTATCCTTATTGCATGCTGGGGAGTCTTCTGGGTATATTCCCAGGAGTGGTATGGCTGGACCCTTGAGGACATTGGCTCAGGGGGAAAATTCCTGAACAGAACACCAATCGCTTATGCTCTAAGATCAAGAATAGACAAATGGGACCTCATAAAATTACAAAGTTTCTGTAAGGCAAAAGACACTGTCAAAAGGACAAATCAGCAACCAACAATTTGGGAAAAGATCTTCACCAACCCCACATCCGACAGAGGGCTAATATCCAATGTATACAAAGAAATCAAGAAGTTAGACCCCAGAAAACCAAATAACCCTATCCAAAAATGGGGTACAGAGCTAAACAAAGACTTTTCACCTGAAGAAATTCAGATGGCTGAGAAACACCTTAAAAAATGTTCAACATCATTAGTCATTAGAGAAATGCAAATCAAAACAACCCTGAGATTTCACCTCACACCTGTCAGAATGGCTAGGATTAAAAACTCAGAAGACATCAGGTGTTGGCGAGGATGTGGAGAAAGAGGAACACTCCTCCACTGCTGGTGGGACTGCAAGCTCGTACAACCGCTCTGGAAATCAGAGGTTCCTCAGAAAACCGAGGCATTTTCTTAAGATTTTTTTTTTTTTTTTGATTTTTTGAGTCAGGGTTTCTCTTTGTAGCACTGGCTGTCCTGGAACTCACTTTGTAGACCAGGCTGGCCTCGAACTCAGAGATCTACCTGCCTCTGCCTCCCAAGTGCTGGGATTACAGGCGTGCGCCACCACCGCCCAGCTCCGAGGCATTTTCTTAATTGAGGCTCCCTCCTCTCAGATGACGCTAGCTTGTGTCATTAATAGCACGCCACTGCTATTACTGCTGCCGCCAGTATGGTGGCTGCTTTCTCTTCAGACAATAGCTTAGCCCATTCTACTAGTGATACAGACACAAAACAAAAAGCAAAACCACATTTGTTGGACATAATGTTTCAACACCTCCAGATTTGTCGGGCACAATGTTTCAATTGACTAAAAAGAAAAAAATTGGGTGTAGCTTAATTACCCAGCCAGAGGGGGTGTGGCAGGAGTACAGCATAGAAATGTAAGCTGACGATTGGCGCTGTCACTCCAAGATCCCTGAGACCAGAGCCCATAGGTAAGGACCAACCATGGCCTTTCACTGCCTCAACACCTTGCCTTCTGCGGAGTCACAGGGGAAGTGTTCTTCTGCCCTCTCAATCTGTCACCATCACACAGAGTTCACCAAGAATGGCTAAGCTGAGGGGACTCTTCCAAAGTGAGTACAATTTGTCTGGAGCGGTCCTGAGTGGAGCAAAGCCTCCCAAAGCAGAAATCGGGGTGCAGAGTTCTTGGCAGCTGGAGTGGAACATCCTCAGAGTATCTGTGAAGGGTACGAAGCAGCCGCACGGCCCTGGCAGGCTGCTCACCAAAAGAGGAGCTGTCTCCTTGCCAGCTTGGCACTCCAGACAACTAAGAAGAAAAGGGATTGACAGCTGTCTATCAAAGGATCTGACAGGCTCCACCCCCAGCAGCCTCGCTTACTTAGCTAAACGAAAAGTATTCATTGAAGGTTGTTTTCGATAAAGGCTGCTTACATCATCATCAATATTGTCATGAATTTTCAGTGCCGTGGAAACCAGATGAGGGCATCCGATGCCCTGGTGCTAGACTTAAGGGCCATGTGAGCATCTAACAGGGAAGCTGGGAACCAAACAAGTTGTCTGAAAGGGTAGTGTGGAGCCTAACTGCTGAGAACCATCCCCAGCCCAGGGAGCTACTTTCTTCCTGAGCAATTGTAGTTGATGACATAGTCAGGGAACATGAGGCTCCAGCTCCTTCAGACTCAAATCAGCAATCCTCCAAAGAGCTTCCAAGCCTCTGACCGCAACTGAAACTACCATTGGTCTCTGTCGTCCTCTGAAGACGGCCCTTAGGGAGTGGCATTATTGGAGGTGTGGCCTTGTTGTAGTGGGTGGGGCCTTGCTGGAGGAAGTGTGTCACAAGGGGGTGGGCCTTGAGGTCTCAGATGCTTAAGCCATGCCCAGTGTGGCTTTCGCTTCCTGCTGCCTGTGGATCCAGAGGTAGACATCTCAGCTCCTCTCCAGCACCGTGTCTGCCTGTGTGCCACCATGCTCCCCCACTATGCTAGACTAAATCGCTGAACTGTAAGCCAACCCCAATTAAATATTTTCCTTTATAAGAATTGCCATGGTCATGGTGTCTGTTCACAGCAATAGAAACCCTAATTAAGTCACTCTTGATCTGAAGCTTCCAGCTTGTCAGCTGATCAACTACTGGCTTCTCTGCCTCTCCGGCATACAGATAGCCATTGTCAGGCAACCCAGCTTCTAAGTATGCAGACTAAACTCACAAATTTGACCCCTCTGCTTCCTGTCTACCATCCTGTGAGCCATCCTGCTCTGGTAAACCCTCCTGGCCATGATGAGTTGACACTGATGAAATCATTGGACAAAATAAACCTTTCCTCTGCTTAATTTGTTCTCTTAGGGTAACTTGGTCATACTGATGAACATGATGGGTAATTGAAAGCTCCTGTTGCCCACCAGGGCTCAAATGTTGTCTAAAGTCTTATGGAGTCTTATTTTTAAATTACTAATATTGTGCCGAAGGGTTTGTCCAGGGGTTAAGAGCATGCACTGCTCTTCCCGAGGGCCTAAGTTTGATGCCCAGCACCCATATCAGGCAGCTCACAACTTCCTGTGCACCCAGTTCCAGGGGCATCGGACACCTGTGGCCTATTCAGGTACCTGAACTCATGCACAGGCCCACAGACACCCAAATGAAAGTAATAAGAATTAAAATATGTTACTATTGTTTGTGGGTTTTCTTTTTTCTTTCTTTTTTTTCTTTCTTTTTTTTTTTTTTTTTTTTTTTTTTTTTTTTTTTTTTTTGAGTCAGTGTTTCTCTGTGTAGTCCTGGCTGTCCTGGAACTCACTCTGTAGACCAGGCTGGCCTCGAACTCAGAAATCCACCTGCCTCTGCCTCCCAAGTGCTGGGATTTCAGGTGTGCGCCACCACACCGGGCTTGTTTGTGGGTTTTCTAATGTAAGGAATAAACAAGTTGTCTTTAAGAGGAAACAGGATTAAAATAGTGCATGAATCTATGAAGTATAAAGAAAATGTTGCATAAATCTTGAAGCCCTAAAGATAGAAACGACTCCCAGAATATGCACAGGAAAACACGGTTGCTCTTTTTTGAGAATTTTTTACAAAGATAGATAGATAGATAGATAGATAGATAGATAGATAGATAGATACATAGATACATACATAGATACATAGATACATAGACAGAGAAGATAGATTAGACACAGACACACAGAGAGAATGCTGGGCACACAGCAAAGCATTGCCCAGTCCGTGGGAGGCCCTGGGTAGCACCCCCAGCCTGACAGAGAAAAAGCTCGTGTACTGAGCTGCAATCTGTTGTCGCTAATATCTTTTTCTTTTTCATTTGGAGCTTTGTGTACCTCTCCCCACAGGTAACATAAAATCCACATCACCATCTCTCTTTAATCACACAGGACTCCATTCTGAACACGGTCAGATTACTGCAGCTTAATTCTCTCCCAGTGGACAGTCGCCGGGCAGGCCTCTAAATTTTCACTATTATAAGTGGTATAATGGGGACTGGGCATGGTGGTGCATGCCTTTAACCCCAGCACTTGTGGGAGGCAGAAGCAGGGGGATCTCTGTAAGTCCATGAGCAGCCGGGACATAGTGGAACTGTGCCTCAATCACTCAATCAATCGATCAATCAATAAGAAATGAGTATAGCATTTCTTTCACAATTGTGTATTTCCATACAATATAATCCTATATGCATAAGTTTTTGTTCAAATGATATAATATTCAGAGTTTTGCAAACTCCAACTTGTTCCCCAAAACTATTATGCCAATTTATCCTTGCATTCCCAGAGTGACAATGTCTTTTCCCCACATATTTGCCAAACTGGAGTGCTAGCAATGCGTCATGTTACTCAACCAAACAGGCAAGTTAGGACAGACATTGTTTCCGTTTCCTTATTTATTATTATTAAGCACTGGCTTCTGCCACTTGTTTGCATCCTATTATAACTTCGGTGGATCCCTGTAAATATTTACCTCCATTTTTCTAATGAGCTAATTTTTTTCTACTTATAAAAAAAACAGTAATTGGCTGGTGTGATGGTTCAGCTGGTAAAGGGAGTGGCCTCCAATCCTGATGATTTCATATGATGTAAGGAGAGAACCAATTCTTGCAAGTTCTGAACTCCATATGCAACCCTGCACACAGACACACAGACAGACAGACACACGCACATACACAAATAATAATAGTAATAATAGTAAAATATAATTTAAAAACATTTAAAGAAGACAGCTCTTGGAAACATATGCAATACAATAAAAGTAGAGACCGACATTCATAAGTTAGCAGTTTAATGAACTATGTACTTCCTTATCCTGTGGGTTTTTTCAACCCTTTGCTGTCCTTATAAAAATCTCAAAAAATGTAAATTAGGGGCTGGTGCATACCTTTGATCCTAGCACTCAGAAGATAGATAGAAACAGGCAGATGTCTATGAGTTCATGATCAGCCCAGTCTACATAAGTGTCAGGCCAGCCAGGGATCTACAGTGAGATCCCTTATCAAAAATAAATATGTAAATAAATAAATAAATAAATAAATAAATAAAATAATTCTCACGTTTTATTGGGCAGCTGGAGCAAAAATGGGTATGTGGAGGTGCCAACCCACCATGCACCATGTGTGTGGGGGACACCCAGAGGCCTGCCACCCCCGTGGCCCACCCTAAGAGGGAGTCACTGCAAGGTGCCAATACCTGAGACCATGGTAAAGTCCCAGCTGGAGCCGCCTCTGAGAGCCATGCAGAGCAGGGCTCTGTCTCAATGTCGTGGCTCATAGGCCACTAAAGACCATGCAGACAGCCCTGGGCTGGGCTGCCCCCTGGGACCTTGTTGAAGTCAGAGGGTCAAGCAGAGCTGGCCCCACCCCTCACTGGGTACAGCCTTCTGTACAGCTGGAGCACTCTGGAAAGTGGACCCTGCTTCTTTCCTGGGCAGTACAATATGGTTGCCCTGGTGAAGGGGTGTGGGGGGAGAGCTGGATCCCACCACTAGTCTGCCCTGAGGCATGGGCTAGGAAGAGATCCCCCCCCCATCTATTATATTGCCTGTGGCCACCCGTGGCAGTCAGAAAGATGGCCCCACCTCTCTCTGGCTGCAGTACTCCGGTAGAGCGGGCCCTGTACCTCACCTTAGCAGTGCAGTAGAGCTGGCCCTGGTGATGCAGATTAGCAGCCCCCAGGACATGAGAGCAGGAGAGCTGGCCCCTTGCCAACCAGGGTAGTTCGGAGAGCTTGCTCCCGTGGTGTGGATGCAGGCTGACCAACTCAGATACCACCCAGGCCCGGATCCAGGGCTTTGAGTTGGTCCACGCCAACATCTACCCCATCTATAAACTGATGGAGTCTGAAAATCCTGCAAATTCAATCCTGCAGGATCTCCACGACACAGAGCAACAGCAGGATATCTGAGAGGAGTGCCAGCGAGAATGCAGTATTGATCAGTACAAAAGGGTGTATAGATGAGATTTTTTTTGTTTCTTTTATTTATTTTTTTGATTTTTGTTTCCTCTTTTCTTTTTTCTGTGGGAAGGTGACAAGAGCAGAGGACGGGGTGGGTGCGGGGCAGGGCCGAGTGGTTGAGGTATGTGATGTAAAACCCAACACAAACTCAGTAAAAGGCTTTTTAAAGTAGGTGTGTGGACTAGGAGGCTGGGAAGCGAGGTCGACATGGAGGTGACAGGCAGCATTTGCTGCCACGCTCTGATGCTGTCACAAACCTGTCTGGGCTCACCATTACTCCACACAAGCCAAAGGAGGGCCCAGTCCTGCTCACACACACACACACACTCTCTCTCTCTCTCTCTCTCTCTCTCTCTCTCTCTCTCTCTCTCTCTCACACACACACACACACACACACACACACACACACACACACACACACACACCACTCCACCCTACCCCAACCCCCCACCCCCGCACCATGCCCAGCAGTCAGTAAAACTCTGGCTGGTGGTATTTCCTTCCTCTGCTTTCTTCTTTTATTTTCTAACTGACCGTATGTAGCGCGGCACATCTCATCAGTTCTGCCCACGACGGTGTTGGCCTGGCTCAGACCTCTGACCTTGGGGGTCTGCATCAGAAGTACAGGTCTGCCCTCCAGGGCCAGCTCTAAAGCCAAAGGGAATGTCTCCAGACAGTTCCCTGGTGAGCTATTTCTCCTCCCAAGCCTCTGTCCCCACACGCCACGCACAGATTCATGTTTCTTTATGACACACGGGACACAAGGATGGCGGTGCCTTCCTTGGCTTGTTGCTCCACAATCATAAGAAGTTCTCTCTACTAGCCACAATAACTATGTTGTGAATAATTGGTGGTATATGTTCCTAAGATATAAAACCTGAGCGGGCATCTGTGGCTCGGAGCAAGCAGCAGTGTTTTCACTGTTGAGTGAGATTTCTGCCCGGGGATGGATTTTTTCCCTTCCACTGATTCTCACTTTTGTCCTCACCCAGGCACACTGGATTCTCTCCCCTCTCTGGGCTGCAGGAGGCCAAGGCGGAGCCGCAGCTGTTCAGCAGGGGCTCTCTGGCAGCTGATTAGCCCCTGAGCCCTGCCTCCTGGTCCTCCAATACAAAAGGCTGAAAAGGAGCCTTTGCCACTGAGGGAAACATGTGAGATGGAGTTCCCAAGTCATGTTTCATGTTTACAACGCTCTCTCATCAGCGCTAGTTGGATTAAATTTAGTGATTACAGAGATTTTTGTTTTTATCAATAATACCCTTGATCTTGAAAACAAGAGCAATTTAAACAGTCCCAGATGCTCTAAACCCCGCCACATGTGTGGGGTGGATTTTTTTATTCGCATTGTATTTGAGGCTGTCCCTTAAACCAATTAGATATGAACGCTATTTCTAAGGCCACATTTCCCAGCTTCTTGCAGCAACCCTTTGCTGTTTTGAGTTATTTGACTGCAAAGTCTTACGAGGAAAATACTAAGTATTAATTGTCCTGTTATCCCTCTCTCAGGCAACATAGGTGTGCAATGCCACCCCACCCCTTACATCTCCACTCCCTCAAATTTCCAAAGCTCATGGGAAAGCCAGAGCGGAGTTCCAGGAAAAATATCTGCGAACCTGCAGAGGTGTTGGGGTTTAATTTATTGATGTCTGTTTATTTCTTTTCAGAAAAAGAAAAGTCCTCTAAAATAAATCATTTTATTACATTCTTACCACTATGGCCGTCTTCAGCTTTCTCTGTCAATGCAATTCCACCAACTCTTACTGAGTGCACAGTGACTTTCTCTAAACATCTGCTCCGCCTCTAAATCAAAGAAAGCAACCTCAGTGACTCTGGTTATGCAGCAGTGCATTCTGGGACAGGAGAGGACAGTAGTAAGGAAGAAGGCATGAAACAATGCACTGCCAGGACACAGACCATGAGAACATCCATCTGGGACCTGCAGTGACACACCTAGAATGTCTTTTCATCTATGAAATAAGCATAGACCATGACACCTTGAGCAAAAACATCTGGACACCTTAGAGCTGTAGTTCTTAAACTTCCTAACGCTGAGGCCCTTTAACGCAGATCCTCAAGTTGTACTGACCCCCAAGCAAAACATTATTTTTGGTGCTACTTCATAGCTGTAACTTTGCTACTGTTAAGGATCATAATGTGATATCTATGTTTTCCGGCGGTCTTAGACGACCTCTGAGAAAGGATCATTCCACCCTGTAAGGGCGGAGACCCACAGGTTGAGATCCAGTGCTTTAGAGGAGGTCGCTTGCAGAATAGCTACCGCCACAGTTGACCTGCTCACGGCTGGCGCTGCTCCCAGGTTGTAGGAGATAGAGTCTTCTCAGCTGAGACCTGCATGCATAGCTTTGGGCTTGATCTGACTGTGGAGACGGGGAATGAAGAAATGATAGACACGCGTACAGAAAAGCTGAGCTCAGGTGGACTCTGTGTTCTGAAGGAGCTGTGCAGGCAACAGTATTCCAAAAGCTCATCTCGGCTGGTTATTCTTGTGTACTAAGGTAAGCTCGGCTGGGGGCTCTCTGCAGGGGGGGGAATCTAGGGCACCCTCATCCAGAAGGTGGATCCTGCCAGCATCCATACACAGACCAGAGAAGCCCTTGCCGGTCTCAGGTCTGAGGCCCTGGGGTCATTGGCCACCAACAATACGAATTCACTGAAGATTTTATCTGTTCTTCACAGGTCTCTGAGAAGCTGGGGTCATTCAGGTAAAGGAGGAACCTGAGGAATTCCAGTGGAAGACCCTGAGGGTTACCCTGTGAAGGAGGATCCAGATGCTGCCTTGTAGACAATGAAAATTTAAATGGAAATGAAGAAATATTTTCTTTGATCCCTCCCAGGATAAGACCTGGCCTAGATCCCTGCCTCTCAAAATCAGCCTTGGTTTTTAGAGGTGGGAGGTATATTGGTTTTGTTTTCTTGTTTGTTTGTTTGTTTGTTTGTTTTTCTCTTTCTTTTCTGGACCTTCCTTAAAGTTTCCTGAAGAGTTTTGAGAAACCCCAGTTGTCATAGCTGAGTTGAATAAGGTTTTGTGTTCCACTGGGCTAGGTCATTAAAAGAGCAGGCCCAGGTATGCAGGCCAGCAAGGGAAAGATCGAACATCAAAGGAGGAAGTCCGCAGGATGGCTCACCGCTCGTGTAGTGCAAGGACCACCGGGCCCCAACCATTTCTCACACCTCGATACACTCAGAGTTTAATTTTAGCCTAAAGGGCAAAGTCTCTCACACTCCTTCCAAGGCTCCGTTCCCCAAACATCTGACCGCCTACATCTCCGCGTGCCAGCCCCTACCTCCCACTCAGCTGGAACTAGTCATGCTGTACCTTCTCTAGGCGTGAGGACAGACTGTTTATAACCAGCCACACCCTCGCAGGCGGCTGGAGTTCCAGTGGAGTGAGATAACAGGCGGCAGCCTAAGAAATGATTCCTCTAAGTCGTGTGCCCAGTCCGACTCCCTCCCTTGGAGGCTTGCTTGTCTCCTCCAATCAACCGCCCAGCACCCGGGACTCCCCTTTGTGATGTAAAGAGCTGAATGATCCTGAATGCACACAGAACCCTGTAGAAATCAACTTGCCGTCAGGGGTCAAGTGCTTCCCATTAAATGTCAAAAGGCCACTTCTTGATCAGAATGACCCTTGTTTGTTATCTGTGTGCCTTGCCAAGCCTGGGAAGTGGGAGTTTGTACTGTCTGGCAGCCTGCTCCCAGCTATATTTGAATTTAAAGATTCAAGACATAATAATAAAAACTAATCTTTTTTTTTTTCAAAGTGCAGCCTTTCACCAGCATAGATTATCTCACAAAAATCAGGATAACTACTCAATGCATTTAGTCTTATTTTTCTATTTTGACAAAGAAATTAAGACCTGGAGAAAATAACCTGCCCAAAGTCACGGAGCATGTGAATGTGACAGGGGTTCTAATGCAAACTCGGCTTCTTTTAATGCAAACCTGGCACCTCACTTGAGGTGCTCCCTCGGTGGCTGCTGCTTCTTGTGCTGTTGTTACAGTCCAGACAGCAGCACACTGAAGAAGCAAGTCAGAATTCCTAGCTGCAGAGAGGGGTTCCTATTTCCTGGAGACATTCTAGAAGAGCCATCAGAATTCAGAGGAAGGCTGCACCAAGGCAGAAAGACCCCAGAGCCTGAGGGGCCCGGGCAGGATGATCTATAGACTACCTATCTGGCCAAGAAACTTGGTACCAACTTTTATCTTCAGTGACTCAGTGGCACAGAACTCCTAGGAACACTATCACCACCTGGAGAATAACCACAGGTCAAGTTAGCCCAGGCTGGCCCTGTGCTCATCCTACCCTACTCAGCCTTGACCAGCAGGGGCAAGCTCAGGTGCAGTGTGCCAAGGAGACCACTTCAGATGTTTCCTAGGAATGAGGGTGCCGTGAGCCTGGTAGAAACTGCACCCGTGCTTTGGAGGAGACTGGCGGTCCTGTGAGAAGCACTCATTCCTGCCTAGAGGCCATGGAACCTTCCTCCTTATAGGAATCCAAAAGTCATGTTGAATTCTTGCTTAACTTGATTGATAGCCAGGCTCACGGGCTGGGTCTGCATGGGCTGGGTCTGCATGGGCTGGTCCATCGCCAACAGACAGATTTCCTTGGCCCAGTCCTTCTTCCTCCTTGAGAGGTCTACCTGGTCCATGCCCTTGCTAAATTCATTTCCCCACCCCCACCACCTCTCCCTCTCCCCTCCAACACCCTAAATTCTTCCCTCCAGTGTAGATCCAACATCTTCCAAGAAGCCTTCCTTGGGCCTTCAAGGTCTCTTCGTCTAATGAACACCTTCAGGCATCGATCCCACTCGTCTCTGAGCTGTATTCTGCACCATCCCTTTTAGAATAGTTCAGAAACATTTTCTACTTCTTGACCTTCTCTCTTGTCAACTAGGATAAAATTGGGGACAGTCTTCTTTCCTCTGTGTTTTTACATTTCCCTTACATGAATGAGTATATGACCGAACGCGACAGTGAAAAAAAGACCCACAAAAATAATAACCACCTTTATGTAACCTTGTCAAAGGGCTTCTTTGTGCATTATTTCTTCCTCCCAACAGCCTGTGAGGATATTACACTCTGACGCTGCTGAACGATGCCTGAGGCCCTCACTGGAGGACAGAGTCATCTAGTGGCTGGTGTTGGTGCCAGCTGAGACTTCTGGGGCTGTTAGCGACCTTCATGTAGTGTGGGTTGGGCTTCCTCATGGGATGACAGCCTGGAATCCTCAAACTTCTGGTGACTCCAGATGCCACAGGTGAATGGTTCTCACAGAAGAACGGGCAGCCCCTTCTGACCCATGTCTGACGTCATGCCATCTCCCGTTCTAACGCTTTTGATTGTCATTACGTCTGGTTCACATTCGTGACTGGAAGAAGCAGGGATATGGTTTTAAATCATCGCAGGTGCACACGGAATTGATTTTTTTCAATGTGGATACTCAGTGGAAGGTGAGGAGGATGCCAATGAGTCAAAGGCTCAGCACACAAATGTGGGGAGAGCCCCAGAACCCACATAACACCAGATGCAGTGATGTTCATCCACATTCCCAGCACTCCCATGGTGATAGGGAAGGCAGACACAGAATGTGCAGCTCAGGGGACAGCCTGGGAAGAAGAGAAAGCAAGGGCTCCTGTGTCAGACAAGATGGACGGCAATGACTGACATCTAAGTGGTCTCCTGACTTCCATTCACGTGTTATGGCATGAGCCTGTCTGTACTCATGCGTATGCACACCTTCATGCACACACACACACACACACACACACACACACACACACCCCATACATATATGGAGTAGTAAGTAGTGGTGCTAAGTGGCTCATGTTTGCAATCCCAGCAGATAGAAGAGTAAGGAGTTTATGGCCATCATTGACAATGTGACAAATTTGAAACAAGGCTGGACTACACAAGATTCTTTCTTTAAAATGAAAAAAAAAAAACTGTGACTGACTAGGATCCAGCCATGAGAAGTCCCCATGTCCCTTGTGCAGGGCTTATTCTCTTCCCGTCGTCTATGGACATGCGCAATCGGGCTGAGAAAAGGGAAGTGTCGAGGCCAGCAGTCACCCTATGCCTTCTCAGCATCAACCACTACCTGAGATCTGTCTGCACCTCTAAGTGCAATTTGAGAGGTGTCTGCGCTCAGCACTGAGATGAGCTCTCTTTGTTATCTAGAAACAGATAAAATGAGAGCACTGGTATCAGATGTGCATGCCCCATCCTAACCCTTCTAGAGAGCAGGCATGGCCCAGTGTGCAACCACACAAAGGGACTGAGGCTGAGGTCAGAGCTGGAAGCTGGGCTTAGGGTCGGAAGCTAAATGTGCAGCTAGGGCTAAGGCTAGACCTCAACACTGGAGGTGGAGTTGGATGTTAAAGGGATGGGGGATTGGGTTTTATTTCTCTGTTTCAGTGAGAATCTGTTTGGGAAACTCAGGACTAAAGTTGGAGCTAAAGGCTAGACTCTGGCTAGAGTTGAGACTGGTGCTGGAAGCCAAGGTGTAGTGTAAATGCTAGGTTCAAGACCAGAGAGAGGCTGGAGGCTGAACTCAGAGTCAGCCTTCAGCCCGCTCTCCGGTAGGAGCTGGTCCTCAGCCCAAAGCCTGATCACACAGCTGATGAGTGTGCCAGCAAACACTCATGTCCTATTATTGATCTCATCACCATATTGATGCAGCTGCACATAAACCAATCACAATTGTAAATTTCCTTTTTAAAAGCTTTTGTTTTAGTTTTGTAAATATTATTTAGCTGATACACTGGAATTAAAAACAATTATGGGATGGGAAATATAGCTATGTAAAGTCTAAATTTAATCTTAGCACATAAGAAATATTAATTAAAAAAAACAGTAACAGCTGGGGATGCTGTCCAGTGGTAGAACGTGTGTCTGAGGTGTACAAAGCCCGGCATTGCATCCCCAGCCCCTCCTAAGGCTGGACAAAAAGACAAGTGCCTATGATCCTGGTGCTCCAGAGTCTGAGACAAGAGGATACGAAGTTTGGGGTCAACCCTCATACATCTTAGGTTCCAAATTAGTCTGGAATACATGAGAGTCTGTTTCAAAAAATAATAGATGAATGCAACCGTGTAGTCGCAGAGCTGCTTTCCCTATCAACAAGTCAAAGTGGAGGGTCCATGCAATGCCTAAAATGTGCAAATTAATATTTTACAATGAACATCAATTTCCATTTGGAAAGATAGGATAATGAACTACTCGCTGTCATCT
Organism: Apodemus agrarius; assembly: GCA_964023405.1. NCBI lineage: Eukaryota > Metazoa > Chordata > Mammalia > Rodentia > Muridae > Apodemus > Apodemus agrarius. Next base: position 132,307,693 of record OZ030011.1, on the reverse strand, counting down.
GTAACCTACTGACACATTTACACATTTCTATTAGGAACAGCAGTCTGCATGTGTTTTGTAATGCGGATGCTCAGAAGCCCTGCTAATAAAGCAGCTGACAGACACAAGAGACAGGAACATCTGGCCAGAGCCAACATAATATCGGCCGCATACCAAGCCTTAAGGCTACAATTTTGAAAGGTTGCACTCTCACCAAACACAGACATGAAGGCTAGAGGAAAACAAAGATGGCGCCCACTGAACAAGGTCATAGACAAAGACCAGCCTCCGGGGGCCTCGGCCTCCTTAGTTTTTTTCATGGGTTAGTGTCTTAATTAGGGTTTTACTGCCGTAAAGAGACCCCATGACCATGGAAACTCTTGTAAAGGAAAATATTTCATTGGAACTGGCTTACAGTTCAAAGATTTAGTTCATTATCTCGGGAAACATAGCGATACACAGGCAGACATGGTGCCAGAGAAGGAGCCAAGAGTTCTACACCCTGAACAGCAGGCAGCGGGAAGGGAGAGACGCTTGGGCCTGGCCTGAGCCTCTGACACCCCAAAGCCCACCGCTGTGACATACTTCCCTCAACAAGGCCACACTTCCATTTTCATTCAAACCAGCACAGCTGGTTTCTGAGACAGTCTTGGCTTTACATCGCACATGCAGACATTTTCACCGTAAACCCTTGAGCACAACTCTCAGAGGCTGTGGAACAAACCCAAACAATAAACCAAAGCCGACCTCTGAAGGGCCATTCTTTAGAGCCACCTGACATGAACCCCCGAATACTTGTAGATGGCAAGGTAGAGGAAGGCAGCTTGGCTCTCCCTCAGGTCAGCTGGCCCCACCAGAAGTGGGGTTATCTCAGTCTCTTTCATCTAGTCTCATAAATAGACGGCGATGGTAGGAAGGAAATCAAGATAAGCAGGATTCGTTCGGGTTGGAGAGATGCTCAGATGTTAAGAGCACTCAGTGCTCTTCCAAAGGTTCCGAGTTCAATTCCCAGCTCCCACATAGTGGCTCACAACCATCTGTAATGAAATCCAATGCCCTCTTCTGGTGTGTCTGAAGACAGCTACAGTGTATTCATATAAATAAAATAAATCTTTTAAAAAAAAAGATAAGCAGGACTCACTGAAATAAATAATTTTCAAACATGTTTTCCTCTGTAGTGAACAATTTCAGTGAGATGAATTATCCAGAACCTCATAGGTTAGACATCCCAGATAGGAGGGGAGGGGCATAGAGAATATCCAGGTAATCTGAACTTTAAGTAAACCAATTAATACATTTTAAACCATAGCTGTCTTCTAAATAATGTGCGGTTCTGCTCTTACTGGCAAGTTTGTGATACTTCTCTGAAATCCAGCTTGTACTGCAGGTCCTGTCTCTTCACTCGCTAAATGGAACAGCCTGCAGGGGATGACAAAGGAATGGGGTGAGAAAGACACCCTTGGGCTCAGGAGCGCCACAGCTAGACTTGCGGCTCACCGGGCCTCGGGTTCCCTGTTGACAGAAGATAGAGACATCGCCAAGAGACTGTGAGAGAAGAATGGGGGACCGCTGCATTCCAGAGCTCAGCCTGGGGCAAACCAAGGGCTTCTATCAAATATCTAACAAAGGCGTGTGGCTCAGCCCCTGGCATGGCCATTGTCGCCACATAGGAAAGTGCGTGTCTGGGCTCACTCTCTAGAACCCTGCCTTAGACCTCTTGCCCTTTGAGCCGTGTCCCCCTAGATTCTGGCTTTCATTCTTTCCATGTTTGCTATCCTCCTTAAACGCAAGCCAGAGCTGGTGAAAAGCACTTGTACAATCGTAAAGGCTGGTGTTTGGATCCCTGCACCCATGTAAGAAGGCAGTCACCCTGCCCATACCTGTAGCTCCAGCTTCAGTGATGGGCACAGGTAGGAGGATGACTGACACACACAAATAATATAATATGATATAATATAATAATATGATATGATATGATATAATATGATAATATATTATAATATAATGCAATACAGTATAGTATGCAAACAGAAGCTTTCACATTCAGGAGAGACCCTGACTCAGAACAGTAGACAGAGGATGAGAGGATGAAACCCTCTGGCCTCTGAGGGTGCACACAGGAATGTTTACCCACATGTATGTATGTGCATACACTGACACAGACAAATACACAAACAACATAAACAAACAGCATCTTTTGAAAAATAAGTGAGGTGGTCGGAGGCTGGGGATGAGGCTCAGCGTCTTGTCCAGCTTGCACAAAACCCTTGGTACAACTCCCAGCGCTGTACACAAACACAAACGAAACCCAAAAAATTAGGAATTCAGGAACATTGTAGACAGGTAAGGTGATTCATACCTGTAATCCCAAGATTTCGGATGAAGGAGGACCACCATCAGTCCAAGGCTAATCTGTATAAATACACAGTGTTTATATTCGATGAGACCCTGTAATTGAAAAATGAACAATGAAATATCCAATGTCACAGTCTGATAAATATTCCATTTCTTTCACCTCCTTCCTTGTCCTTTTAGCCCAGGTGGTCACATCATCCCAGGAAGAGATTGGTCAAATATCTAAACAAAACCCCAAGATGACCCAATGGCTTTGTTTCCAAAGCTGCTCTCTTCCCTGGGTTAGGGAGCAGAGTCTGGCCTCAAAGCTCTTTCTCATCCACTGGTCTGAAGGGCTATCTCTGGGGTCTCCCACCCACCTAGAATTTAACTGGGTGAAAAGGCAACATTTTTGAATAGAAGGAAAAACCAATCCTAAAGCTTGACAGACAAAGCAGAAACGGAAGCAACAAGATGGCTAAAAGCTCCCAGGCGCCTCTGGAAATGAGCTTTTCATGGCGTAAGGTACATGCCATCCCCCGGCAGCTCCACCGTCCCAGCTTTGGAGCAAGCTGTGAGCAGCTAGGACCACTCAGCTGGCCTCAGCATTTGCTTTCTCTGTGGGGAGAGAGCAGCAGTCTAGGCAGTGGCTTATCTAAGCTGTGTCAACTTCAACATAAGGAAGATGGGGGCTGGAAACCAAAGAGAAGGGACAAAAAGGGGCTCAGACTAGAGACAGAGAGGAGTGGAGAAACCCTGGTGAGGATTGTGCCCACTCCAGTGTCCACAGCAGTGCAGCAGACCACAGTTGAAACCAAGCAGCTCTAATAGCCGATTACGTCAACGTCTCATGGGTCTGGAGGTTGACTGGGCTGACTGGGTGGCGCTCACTTTGGGACTCTGCAGCCGCCTGAAGCCTGAGCTACACCCAGTACACATGACTGGCCCTTCCACTAATGCCTCGGACCTTGGCAGAGGCCGAGGGTAAGACGGATAGAAGCCTCCATGTCTTCATGTCACGTGGCCAGTCTAGACTTCTCCACAATGTGTTGAGTCTCAGCAGCGCAGATTTCTCTCAGACCGGTGGCTTAGGCCTAACTGTGCTCTCAGGCTGGAGTCCAGGACAGAAGCTGGGGGGTAAGTTTTATGTCTTGACCTCAGAAGTCACTCAGTATCACACCCTTGCACATATTGGCAGCATTGAATGGATACAAAGAGTTAAAAATACAAAAAGAGAGAAAGGAAGGAAGGAAGGAAGGAAGGAAGGAAGGAAGGAAGGAAGGAAGGAAGGAAGGAGGGTGGGAAGGAAGGAAGGAAGGAAGAGAGAGAGAAAGAAAGAAAGAAAGAAAGAAAGAAAGAAAGAAAGAAAGTTTTGAGGAAGACGTGATGATATCCTGCAAGGAGGAATACATGTGATCAAGGTATATTGTATACTATATAGAATTTTCTTTTTTAATTTCTTTTGGTTTTTTTTTGGGGGGGTCTTTGTTGGTGGTTGTTTGGTTTGGTTTTTGGTTTGTTTGGGGTTTTTTTTGTTTGTTGTTTTGGGTTTTTTTTTTTTGGTGTTTTTTTTTTGGTGTTTTTTTTGTTTGTTTGTTTGTTTTTTTGTTTTTTTGAGACAGGGTTTCTCTGTATAGCCCTGGCTGTCCTGGAACTAGCTCTGTAGACCAGGCTGTCCTCGAACTCACAAATCCACCTGCCTCTGCCTCCCAAGTGCTGGGCGGCTCCACCGCCCCGCTTGGTTTGGTTTTTCGAGACAGAGTTTCTCCGTGTAGCCCTGGCTGTCCTGGACTCACCCCGCTCTACCTCCTGAGTGCTAGACTTAAAGGTGTGTGCCACCACCACCCAGCAAGAATTTTTAATTGTGCTCTGTATGTGGATGCGTGTACATGTATGTAAGTGTCCTCCAAGGCCAGAAGCATCCAGTTCTGCAGCTGGAGCTATAGGCAGTACCGAGCTGCCTGACCGGCGTGGGGGCTGAGCTGAGCCCCAGGCCTCTGCAAGAGCAGTGCTGCTCTTAGCTGATGAACCAACTCTCCAGGCCACCCATGTGAATCTTCAAAGACTTAAAACACACCAGAAGTCACCGACTTTACTTCCTTCCGGTATATTCTAGTGACTTAAAGCACCAGGCTAGATTCAGAAGCAGGTACCTCAGGGAGGGAGATGGCGAGCCACCAACGTCCCTGTACTAGGCCTGGGGCTGCAGTGCAGTGAAATGAAAGGCCTCGTGCTGAGGATGGCTACTCTGGTCCACGATACAAAGGTGGCTCTCCAGACCGCAGAGGAGGGGTGTGTGTGCTTGCAGTAGTTTAGATGTTGAGGGTCCTTCAAAGGCTTGGTGCCAGGCCCTGATGGAACTCTAAGGATGGGGTCTAATAGGAGGTCTTTGGCAACTAAAGGCATGCCCTTAAGAATTAAGGGACTCCGCCCCTTTCTCCTCCTCTTCTGTCCCCACCCATGTGCAGTGAACAGTTCAATTCTGCTGCCTGCAGTCACCATCCAGCGTCTCCCCCAGGGGCCTCAAAGCTGTAGGTCCACTTGACTGTGTAGTAGAACTCTGAAGTTATGAGCCGAATCAAACCTTTTCTCTGGTAAGAAACTGGCTGCATCTGCTACTTCGTGACAGCAGTAGAGAGCTGACAGAGTGAGACTTCACAGCGCCGAGTCGTCACTCCTTATAAGTACTGTAGTTTGCCAGACCTCGCAGCATGGACCCTCGATTTAATCCTGTGTACCCAGGAAGTTGAGGCAGGAGGATCACGAGTACAAGACCTCTCTGGGCTACAATAGTATGTTTGATGCTAGCAAGGGTCTTACAATAAAAAGAGAAAGAAAGAAAGAAAGAAAGAAAGAAAGAAAGAAAGAAAGAAAGAAAGAAAGAAAGGAGAGAGGGAGGGAGGGAGGGAGGCAAGGAAGGAAGGAAGGAAGGAAGGAAGGAAGGAAGGAAGGAAGGAAGGAAGGAAGGAAGGACAGCCAATGGTAGAGCACTTGTCTAATGTGTGGGGACCTAGGCTCAAAATCTAGTATGGGGTTGGGGATGAGGCAGGAAATAATTTAAAGTGACCATTCTCTTCTGAACTAAGTAATACAATATCTTCATGAATTCAACACAGAACTCAAGAGAGAGACAGAAGGGGGAAGGGAGGGAGGGAAGGAGGGGAGGGAGGGATGGAAGAATGGAGAGGGAGAGGGAGAAAGGGACAGAGGAACAGAGAGTCTCAAGGCCAATCTCAGAATCAAGCATGAAAATTAAAAAAAAAAAATCAGTGACCAATTGTTACATTCCCAGAAGCAACAAATTTCAGGTGGCTGAGTGGGTGTGCACACGTGTGTGCATGTGTGCACTGGTAAATGTGTGTGCACTTATGGGGATGCAAGTGTCCTCCTGCATATCTGACTCCGCTCCAGAGAAGACTGCCAAACGCGCAGTTTACACTGGAAACGGCCCGGGGTGTCTGACTACTTATGCGGCTCTGCGTTGCACGGCCTCTTAACTCAGCCCTCATTCCAGATGCAGGGCACGTCCTCCTGACACCTCGAAGGAACGGTTCTCAGATGGCAGGCTGGGCACCACAGCTCCAGGCTGCCAGAGGAAAACACACAGCTCTGAAATTAAAAGTGATTTAGATCCTCCTAGGAAATGCCTCGCTTCAGGCTACTTGATGTGGTCATTTATTAAGTGGCTTAATCAGGAAAAGGAACTCAGTCTCAGAGCAATTAAGTCCCTTTCTGGGCACTCCTGGGTCCCCTGACGATGGATGGAGAACGTGCTCGTGATGTATTCTCTGCAAGCAGAACTGATCCGAGTTGGGAAAGGGTTGGGGGCTTAGCCAGGGAGACTGTTGCCTAGAAACACACCTAAATCTCCGGGTCTGGGGAACCTCCCTTTGATGGAAGCCAAGATGTCATTTAGTATGGTTTCATTTGCCCTTCGGTGGGAAGGTTAGAGTCACAGCCTGGCAGAGTCTGAAGCTCTTGCTATGCTGGCCCAAGTCTGTCCTCCCTCTGCCAAGGAAACAAAGAGGTCAGTCCTCGAGGCCACACACCTTGACTTTGGACTAACACCCAGGGCTTCCTTCTCGAAATGCCAGACTCTTGACTAAATTAGAGAGGGAAAAGGACTCCTCAGGATCCTATTGGGATAGTGAAGGAACATTCTGGAATCTGCAGCTCCCCCTCCCAAGAAGTAGATGTGGGTCCAGAAAAAGAGCAAAATCAGACTGCTAGCGTGGGAGCTGGCGAGGCACAGTTTATTCAGAAGGATTTCTTCAGGGTCCACCAGGCACGGGCTCTGGGTACAGAGGCAGCAGAGGACAGGGTCTCTACATAAGAGAGGGATCTGACCTTCGAGCTGGTAGAAGGAAGGCAGAGGAAGAGTGAGTGTGCGCATGAGAGAGTGGACATGTAGATGAACTGGTAGGTGTGAAAGAGACGGCATGGGGCAGGGGAGAAGGAGGTTGCCACTACTCCCCACTGCCCACCGTGCAGCTAAAATCAGCTCTAATCAGATATTCTGCTCAAACAAACATCAGAAACCTAGCCAGTCCTGGGCCATCAGCAGCCTGTTCTGCTCCAGCCACTGTCTCGGTTTCCATTCTGTTGTTGTGATGCAAAGTAACATTAAGGAAGTAAGGGTTATTTCGTCTTACAGGCTTCAGCCTATGATTGAGGGAAACCAAAGCAGGAACTCAAGACAAGACGTTGAAGGATTAAACCAGGAAGGAAAACTGGTCGCTGGCTTGCTCACCCATAGGCTCAGGTCTAACTAGCTTTCTTACACAACCCAGGACCGCCTACCTACAGATGGCACCACCCACAATGGGCTGGGCCCTGCTGTCTCAATAATGAGACACCACACCCAATGGCCAATCTAACCTAGGCAATCCTCAACCAAGGCTTTCCTCTCAGACGACTCTAGGTGCTGTCAAGCTGACAGTTAACTAAAAGGCACTGTCTTTCGCCTCAGTTCTGGCTAATGTCACCACAGTGCACTACCACTAATCAAAACGGTCCCTCTCCCTTCACCCAAGCTAACACCTCCTCCTGAAAGATCGGCCCTCATCTACCCACTGCGCCCAGCACTCTGCCTCTTCCCCAGCCCCTCTCTTCACACCGCCTGTCTTGTCCTGGAATAGGCCCGCATCTGTTAAGCTATGCTCCTCGTTCTCCTTAAATGGCCAGGTCATCAAGAATACACGCTGCCCCCAACCTCCCAGGGTAGCCTTAAACTAAAGCTGTGGCTGGGAACACAATTGGTGGTCAGTAAAGATTTAAAAAAACACCATAGCAGCGTCTGGAAGAAGTAGGCAGGAAGGTCCCCATGACACATGCCTGGCTGGGGTTCACCCTTGGGAAACTGAACAGCCTCCCTTCCCTGTGCCCTTCCCCGAAGGCAGCCCTAAGGCTAAGGCTGTATTTGGATGGACGCTAAGGAACTGAACAGAGACTGGAGAAAGAGGCTCCTGGAGTCCTTTACAGCATATTCTGAGTCATCTAATGACTCAGGGTGAACGTCTGCTCTCAGGCTGGCTTTCAGGGAGCACAGAGGATCCAACTGATGCTTCGACCCCACCACACCAGGCTCAGTTCCCTGCCAGACAAAATCGGGGCACCTGAGGCGTGAACTGCCCATCTAACCTTCCAAGCAGTTCCTCCCTGATGTCTCCCTGTCGCATCTCTTCCACAGGGAAGGTGAGGAAGTAGCTGGTGCAGCCTGACTGAAGGAAGAAAGACCCTCTAAATACACGCTGATTCTTTCAGGGTCTGTGACCAAAGTTTGTGCCGTTGCATCTTATCAGAATAATGTTGCCTCTTATCGGAATAATACTATTGAGTTCATAAAATATTTATGATTTTAAAAAATTGCCAGGCAGTGGTGGCACACACCTTTAATCCCAGCACTCTGGAGGCAGAGGCAGGGGGATCTCTGTGAGTTTGAGGTCAGCAATGGTCTATAAAGTGAGTTCCAAGACAGCTAGGATTACAGAGAGAAACCATGTCTTCAAAAGAATGAAAATGAACAAAAGATTAATTATGTTGGAAGTGGTTTACAAAGCCTATCTTTAAATTGTGATATGGCCATGCATAGACTTTTCTTTATCTTTATTTGTTTAATGTATTCCAGGCTGGCCTAGAACTTGTTATATAACCCAGGCTAACCTTGAACTTAGTGTGTAGCAATGAATGGCCTTGAACTCATTATATAGACCAGGTTGGACTTGGAGTCTTTATGTAGCCAAGGATGGCCTTGAATTCAAGATCCTCTTGTCTTCTAATTATTGGGAGCACAGGAATGACTATTATATTCCATTTATACAGTACTGGGAACTGATGCCAGGGCTTTGTGTATGTGGGCAGGTAGCTCTACCAACTGAGGTACAGCTCCAGTCAATGGCTTCAAAATTTTACAATGTAAGACCTGGAGCTGGAGAGGTGGTTCAGCAGTTAAGAGCACTGACTGCTCTTCCAGAAAGAATGAGGGTTCAATTCCCAGCACCCACATGGTGACTCACAACCATCTGTGACTTCAACTCAAGGGATCCAACCTTCTGAACTCAGGCCACTAGGATGCACATGGTTCACATACACACATGCGGGCAAAGGACTCACACACATAAAATAAAATAAGCAAATCTAGTTTTTAAGCTGCAAGACCTAGTAGCAAGTCTAGAGAGTACGAGAATATCAAGAGCGATGGGCATAACTAAGTCACAGTGTCGGCACTGATTGAGATGACAATGCTTGAGCACTCTGATCACTTTAGAGCATGTCGCTCCCTTTGTGGTGAGTGCTGCCTGCATTCTTGGAAGGCCGCTCCAATTTCATTTTGAGGTTATGGAAAATGAAGATGCCCTTTGCCCATCCACATTCACAGGTGCCTTGGGTCTCTTGGTTTACATTTTCACAGCGGCTACACCATGATAGCTAATACTGCCCATCAGATGGTATGATCGCGTTCAAAAGCCTTGGCACCCTCGATCTTTTTTTGGTTGTTTGTTTTATTGTTTTTTTTTTTTTTTTCGAGACAGGGTTTCTCTGTGTAGCCCTGGCTGTCCTGGAACTCACTCTGTAGACCAGGCTGGCCTCGAACTCAGAAATCCGCCTCCCTCTGCCTCCTGAGTGCTGGGATTAAAGGTGTGCGCCACCACTGCCTGGTGGCATCCTCAATCTCATAAGTGCTCTGTTTGCCCAGCACTCAAAAACTGCCCAATGAATGGTATCAGATTCCTCGACCCCACCCCTCTGTACTGGGACTGGGACTGGGACTGCCACTGCGTGCCGTGGCATAGCCTGCCCGTCTTCCAGTCAGCTGACTCCTAAAAGCAGGCATCTCTAGAGAGGCACTAGCTTCTGCTTCTCTATTGGACTGTGATTGGAAGTGGATGGAAGGCGGAAATAGCAGGCAGGGTGACTACGGAGGCCGGACCTGCGCAGGCAGCAAACATTTAGGAGCAGTCTGGTCCGTCCTTACGAAAACCCCTTCCGTTTGGCACCAGCCAGCTCCGAGATGGGAAGAATGGGAGATGAACGTGAGCTTCCAAACTCCTGTCCTGGCTGTTACCGAATGGCCAGAAAGTGTGGCATCCGCTGCTCCTCGCGTCTGAGGACCTCGAGGAGGTGCAGCGCCTGGCTTTAAGGCGTCACTGTCTTCCCACAGCGGGAGGCTTGCCTGAAGATCAGTCAGGTCCTGGACTCCGCTCCTTCCTTTGTTCTCTCCCAAACCCTGGACCTGTGTCGTCAACAATCCTATTGCTAGGGCACACTGTAGGATGGCGGTCACATGTCAAAACTCTGGGTCAACTCCCTTCTCTGCCATTGCACTAAGAAACTCTACAATCTGTAACATGAGCCTGAGATAGACCCCACCCACCTCTCAGGTTTTCAGGGAGTCCATGAATTCCTTCAGCAAAGGCCCATTGCTTTTGGTGTCTGCACATAGTAAGCATTGAATTAAAGCTACCTATAATCTACCAATTAGCAAAACAATTATTTTATTGAGATTCAGCGGAGTAAAGAAGAACTGTGTGGTTGTATACTTTTCTATTGCTATGACGAAACAACTTACAGAAGGAAGACTTCAGGAGCTGGAGAGGTGGCTCAGTGGTTAGGAGCACTGACTGCTCTTCCAAAGGTCCTGAGTTCAATTGCCAGCACCCACATGGTGGCTCACAACCATCTGTAATGGGATCAGATGCCCTCTTCTGGTGTGTCTGAAGACAGCTACAGTGTACTCATATAAATAAAATAAATAAATCTTAGAAAGAAAGAAAAAGAAAGAAAGAAAGGAAGGAAGGAAGGAAGGAAGGAAGGAAGGAAGGAAGGACAAAAGAAAGAAAAAGAAAGAAAGCTGAGCAAGTCAGGGGAAGCAAGCCAGTAAGTAACATCCCTCCATGGCCTCTGCATCAGCTCCTGCTTCCTGACCTGCTTGAGTTCCAGTCCTGAGTTGCTTTAGTGTGAAAAGCAATGTGGACATATAAGCTGAATAAACTACCCCTCCCCATTAAAAAAAAAAATGAAGAAGACTTCATTTGGGTTTGTGACTGGAGACAGTTAAGAGTCCATTGTGGTGGAGAGACACTGTATCAAGAGGCAGACATTGAAGAGCAAGCAGCAGGGAGCTGAGAGCTCACATCTTCAGATGCAAGCACGAAACAGAGGAAGCAACCTAGAAGAGGGCGAGGCTATGGCTATCGACTCCCACAGCCTGCCCCAGGGACACTTCCTTCAGCAAGGCAACACTTCCCAGACCTCCCCAAACAGTGCACTAACTGTTCAAATGGCCGAGCCTATGGGGACAATTCTTATTCAAACCACCACAATTGCCATGATTACTTAGGATAGAAAGAGACAAGGAAGAGGAGATTATTGAGTTCAGTAAAATATGAAGAGTTATGGAAGGAAGGAAGGAAGGAAGGAAGGAAGGAAGGAAGGAAGGAAGGAAGGAAGGAAAGAAAGAAAGAAAAAGACAAAGAAAGAAACAAAGAAAGAGAGAAAGGAGAGAAACAGATTTGCTGTCTAAGGAAATTGGCAGGATTGGCTGACGGCTGAGATGTCTGCTCCTGCGGAGAAGGGCGGGAGGGGCAGAAGGGGCGGCACAAGCGGGCGCAGTCTTCCATCCACCCTCACACTATGAACAGAGATGGAAACCCCGTTCTAGAAACAAAAGGTGCTCAGAGTTCCCAGGGGCAAGAGCCACCCTGCAGCCTGTCCACACCACTGGCCCAGGGATGAACTTGCGCATATGTGGGGAGACCACATGCCAGACCAGATCTCTGACCCCAGCTAAGCGAAGACCCTCACAGGGTGCTCAGATTATATAGGGAACTCCCTGCCTCTCCCTGCAACAGAACTGCATTTACTCTGGAGCACTGACTCCCTGGTTTCTCATTTTTAGAAGTGTGAATGCAGCAAACACGTACTCCAGGCCGTCTCAGGTACAGCAGTGGCCTCCCACCTGCCCAATTAGAAAATAGAACCGCAGCCTGTGGTCCTTTTCATCCTCCATCATGAACTGTGGCATTACCAATCACCCTTCATTTCAGCAAGCGTTTATTGAGGATCTACTATGTACAGGCCGGGCACTGCTCCAGTGATAGAGATTTAGCCAGGAGCTGGTCAGACCCAAAACTTATCTTCTAGGCAGGAGACAAGCAACGAGAGATCAGGCAGGCACCATGCCTTCACCTTTTGTGTCTAGAGTGGGCCCTTTCTCTTTCTTCATGGCGTGAGCTTGGAGATGAGGTGGCAGTAAAGGTGTAAGTTAGAAGCGGGAAGGAGCTTGGAATGTCTGCAGATCAGGAGGAGAGCACAGAGGGCCGGGTGTGGTGTGGCCCCAGGCAGGGCTCACACTAGCCCTTGAGATCTTGCTTAGGAGTTGTACTAGAATTCCCACTGGGGAGTTCTAAGGTTACAGCATCATGGCACACTGGGAATATTGATGGAGCTGCTGGGGAAAGCTGTGGGGAGGAACAAAATCTGGGAAGTCCCATGCTGGGTACCAAGCCGGCCCATGATGAGCTAGACAGACTCAGACCTCAACAGCATGGTGCTTCAGGTCTTAATTCTTAACTCTAAGGTCTTAGGTCTTAACTCTAAGTTCCTTGTCTCAGTAGCGAATGGCTGGCTGATGCTCAGAGAGTCTCTGAGCTCAGAAATAGGAAATGGCTGAGCTGCTTCTTGCTCTTCTCAGTCACTTTGGAGGCCTGTCTTCACCTTGTATCCCTCTGTACTGTCCCCTCAGTTCCTGTCCCCTAATTACCCTGCTATCCAAAGTCCTCAGCAAGGCCACCTTTCTCCAGGAACCCTTCCTAGCCCACCAAGCAATGTTTGCCCTTGTCACTTTAGGCCTCCGTGTGATGACAGCAGTAAGTGGATGTCTTGCTTTCTTCTGCATCGTGAGATTGGCAGCTTTGGGGTGGGATGCAGCCCAGTTGGTAGGACATTTGTCAAGTGTTCTCGAAGCTCTGGGTTCAGTCCCAGCACTGCATAAACCAAACATGGTGGTCCCTGCCTATAGTCCTAGCACTCGGGAGCTGGCTACAGATGGATGAGAGTTTCAAGGACATCCTTGGCTACATGGTGAATTAGAAGCCAGCTTTGGCTACAAGACACCCTGTCTAAAATAGAAGAGAGACAATTGTCATCATTGTCCATAATCTGTTTCCTTCTCTGTGACTTTGATTTGCACACGCCTGAGCATGGTCCGAGCGCCTTACATTCCTTGAGTTTGTGTTGGGGATGGGGAGTGTCAGCCTAAAGGGCTGCTGAGCACCGTCAGTACAGATGTGGGTGATAGGTGACCTTCTGTCACAGCTCACGTGAGACATAGGCTAGGGAAAAAGTTGCAGATTTCTCATAAAAGCCCTCAGCCCCAGCAACGTGCCGCAGTGGCCACAAAGATTACAACACTTTGAGGATACAAATTCTTCCGATTAAGAATGCATGCTGTTCAGCAACTGAATTTATTTATATTTTCTTCTTTCAACTTCCCTTCTTGACACTTGAGACTCCCTCTCCGAAACCCATGGCTATAAATCATGACTAAAGCCCCTTCTGAAGGGGATTTGGGGATCCAGGGGCATGGATGGTGAACTTGCCTCTGTTATGGCTTCAGGGATGACTTCTACATGTGAACACATGCACTCATAAGTGCGCCTCTTAACTATAAGCATGATGCATTAATGTGCATCCACATGCATACATACAGGGACTGTATACATGTTCCTTGTATGTGTGTATGTGGATATTCTTGTTCAGTTCTATGTACATGCGTATAAGTCCCTCCACATACCCTTAAATGTCTTCCAGAATTACCAAATGTATTGCTTATGTCTTAATCCATTTTCCAAGCCTATAACAAAAGTGCTTGAAACTGGGTAATTTGTGAAGAAAAGAGGTTAGTGAGGACAAACCCTGAAGGCCAGCCTCTTTTGCAGCCACCGACTTGTAAGCTAACTAATCCAGTCCTGCAATAGCCAGGAAGAGAGGTGTCCTGAGCTCCAGCCCATCACAGCCCATCACAGCCCATCACAGCCCATCACAGCCCATCACAGCTCATCCCAGCCTAGCACAGCACAGCACTGCACAGCACTGCACAGCACAGCAGAGAACAGCACAGCACAGCACAGCAGAGAACAGCACAGCACAGCACAGCACAGCCTATCACAACACAACCCAGCACAGCACAGCTCATCCCAGCCTAGCACAGCACAGCACAGCACAGCCAGCACAGCACAGCACAGCACAGCACAGCACTGCACAGCCCAGCACTGCCCAGCACTGCCCAGCACTGCCCAGCACTGCCCAGCACAGCACTGCCCAGCACAGCACAGCACAGCACTGCACAGCACTGCACAGCACAGCACTGCACAGCACAGCACTGCACAGCACTGCCCAGCACAGCACTGCACAGCACAGCACAGCACTGCACAGCACTGCACAGCACAGCACAGCACAGCACTGCACAGCACAGCACTGCACAGCACTGCACAGCACAGTACAGCACTGCACAGCACTGCACTGCACAGCACAGCTGCCAGTGTCCTTTAGCTTCCGCACATCCACCCACAATTCATTGGTTAAAGCCAATCACACAGGCAAACCCAAGGTCTGTGAAGCAGGGATCTGTGGCTCTCCTGTAGGAGCGTAGGCAGGTGATGAAGGATGTTTACCAGAAGGGCAGACAAGGACAGGGGCTGTGAAGTATGCAGGGTGGCAGAAGCCTTGAACAAACAGTGGGCAGCGTGGAGGGACTGCCTGGACCCCATGCAAAGCTCAATGGAAACGGCCTCATAAGGCACGCTAGACATCATCCTGGGGCTGGCGCTGCCACTGGACGAAACTTTTTTTTTTTTTTAATTTTTATTTTCTATATTCTATGTTTACATTCCAAGGGCTTTCCCCTTTCCCAGTTCCCACCCACCATAGTTCCCATAGTTCCTCTCCCCCCCAACTATTCCCCAATCATTCCCCTTCCCCCCTCGGTTTCTTTACTAAACTGGATGCAATCTTTACAGGCCCAGGGTCCTCTTCTTGGGAATCATTTGACTTGCTATTTGTGTCTTGAGTACTTTTAAGTCTTATCTGTGCCGGATAGCCCTGAGCACATTGTGATGGAGGGACCTGGAAACATGTCGGCACTAGGGAGTGTGAAGGAGAAGAAAAAGAAGAAAAGGAAACAAATATGTAGTTGATGCCTCTTGTATGCCAGGCAGTGCACATTAGCTACCAGACGAGAACAGCATCCCTGCCATCTCTCTGCTCCTCCAGTCTGCCCCTGTAGTCCCTGTGCTCTGGGCAGTGGGTCACATCCCTCCCTGCCCCCACCCGCCCTCCAATCCATCTGAGCATCATTGAGTGCAGTGGGAATCACCTGACTCATTCTCTCTCTCTCTCTCTCTCTCTCTCTCTCTCTCCCTTCCCCTCCCCCTCTCTCCCTCCCTCCCCCTCCTCCCCCCTCTTTCCCTCTCTCCTCCTCCCCCTCTCTCTCCCCCTCCCTCCTTCTCCCCCTCCCCCTCTCTCCCTCCCTCCCCCTCCTCCTCCCCCTCTTTCCCTCTCTCCTCCTCCCCCTCCCTCTCCCCCTCCCTCCTTCTTCCCCCTCTCCCTCTCTCCCCTCCCCCTCCCTCTTCCCCTCCCCCTCCCTCTTCCCCTCCCCCTCCCTCTTCCCCTCCCCCTCCCTCTTCCCCTCCCCCTTCCTCTCCTTCTCCCCCTCCCTCTCCCCCTCCCCCTCCCTCTCCTTCTCCCCCTCCCCCTTCCTCTCCTCCCCCTCCCTCTCCCTCTTCCCCCTCCCTCCCCCTCCCCTTCCCCCTCCCTCTTCCTCCTCAAGAATTTAGAGCAGGAATAGAGGCTTTAGAGTGTTCTAACCAGAAGAAGAGTCAAAAGCAGAAGGCACTGGGGAATGGACTCCTCAGAGATACAGAGAACAGAGGTACCCAGGGCTCCCAGTCCAGTACCAACGTGGGTAAAAGCAGACGTCTTGATCTTCAATTGTTCTCCAAGCCCATGAATGTATCACTTCTATGGACAACGATGTTCCTTCCACTTGAACCTAGTGCTCTGCTGCCCAACTCTTCTGTGTTTATTCTTTTGCTTCTTATGTAATCTAAGTAGGTTTCTACAAACTAAGATATCTTGACTAAGACACTGTGTCCCAGACTCACCCTAACATAACAGAGAAGCGCTCAGTGGGGCCATGAGCAGAGCTAGGCCTCGCCAGAGATGGAGCTGAGGATGCTGCCTCCAGCCCACCAGAGGCAGACAGGGACTGGCACAAACACAGGACACTTCAGGGGTTGGGGACTGAGATTCAAGGAGGGCAAGGGAGGATTCTCCCAAATAACTCCTCTGCGGAGAGGCCTCTGGACCCTGGGAGTGCAGGGAGGCATGATGGGAAAGCTAGCCCGGGACATTCTCTGCAGCCTGGCCGCTTGGGTTTAGAATTCGGTTCTGGTGTAGCTGCATGTGATATCCAGCTTCCCTGAGCCACAGCACCAACGTTGTATCCGAGTGTGGGAAACTATGCTGGACACCTGAAAGGCAGTGGGCAAGCTCTTGTTATTACTACTTTGTTGCAGAGCAGCTGAGGCTAACAAAACTTGGTGCTTAAGGTGCAAGCTGTAGTGTCAAAGGTGATGTTCTGTGTACTATCTGAATGACCTTGGTCAAGCTGCTTAACTGCCCTGAGCCCGTCTTCCTGTCTGCAAATGATAGTTAAACCCACTTTATAAGCTTGTTATACCCACCAAATGTCAGCATGTTATAATATGCACACAAAATATCCTAATGATGGACAGCTCTTTTTTTTTTTTCATTTTAATAGATACATCTGGCTTTATTTGAAGGCGCAGAGGGCTAATGAGGAAAGAGTTAGAAAAGAAAAGGAGAGTGGACTCAAGTTATTTTGGTCCCCATCACAACACATGCATGACTACAGAAGGTGTACTATAATCTTCTTTGTGCTCAGGCCTGAGAACTGGGCCCAACAGAAGGAGCAACATTGCCTCAAGCCCAGAGGAATATGCAATGTCACGCTTACAGGCAGCTGTCTTTTGCTTTCTGAAACCTGCTCTAATGAGACCTAAATCCTGGAAACACCATCAAATAATGCAAAACATTTTGGCAGCTGAATCTCCCATTTGTCTCAAAACAGGGATCCAACCTTTTCAGGAAACATTGTTGCACTTCCTCTTCTCAAACCCCAGGAGTAAGGCTCTGTCTAATGCCCCCTCCCCCGACTGGGAAACTGACTCCTCAAGATTAAGTTGCTTGTTCTTGGTTCCATTATTACCGAGCCACAGAGGAGGCTCTAACCCAGTTAGCTGACTCCAAAGCCCACACTCCCTCCGTGTTGCTGCAGATGCAGATGGTAAACGTCAGGAACTCAGGTAGTCTCCTGAGACATCCTTTCTTCCAACCTCCCCTAAAATCTCCAGTCAGTTACTTCAGCATTCCTGGATTCCAGGGTACCTCATAGAGGTTTGGTATTTGTTATTTAAAAGATAAATCTTTTTGACACTCAATCCAGAAGTTTTCTGAAATATGATAGTCCCCACTATGTCTGCAAGGGGCATGTTCTAAGACTCCGAGTGCGTGTGTGCCCAAAATTGCAGCTAGTACTGAACTCTCTATGGACTGTTTTCTCATATGTATACATACTGCAATAAAGTTTAATTTATTTATACACAATATAAGGTTAACAACAATAACTTATAATAACATGAAACAAGTATCAGAATGGATAAATGGCTATCGTCACTATTCTTGTGCCTCAGGGCACACGTCAGGGTTGCTTGGAAAGACGTTCTACAATCTGACAATGGAAGCTCAGGTAATGGAGAGTCACTGGGTGACTTGAGGCTGAGCTGTGGACGTGCTGAACAAAGAGGCGATTCTCACCCCCGCTGGGTCACAGCAGGACAGCTGAGAGGGAGAGTGCGCCACAAAACAGGCGAGTTCTTTATTTCTGAAAATATCTATGTAAGGCTAAAAAGATAGCGTGGTGTTTAAGAACACCGTTGCTCCCGCTGAGGATGGGGGTCCAGTTCCCAGCACCCACAAGGTGGCTCACAAACATCCGTAAATCCAGTTCCAGAATATCTGACTCCCTCTTCTGGCTTCCAGGGGCACGGCATGTACTCTGTAATATTTCCCAAGTTCAGTTGTCATTGGTCATTGAAAACTAAGGATATTCAGAGACTGAGTTCCACTAGTTACTTGCAATTCTGAACACACTTTCACAGTCACAACCCTCGTGATGATAGCCTCAGCGATTAAGAACCAGGTGCTTACTGAGCTTAGCAATTGCAAACAACTTTTTGAATGCTTGCTGTTGGGCTCCTAACCCCATTTTACAAATGAGCAAAATAAAGCCCCAGGCTTCAATAGCTCACTGAAACGATGCCTGTGAGTCAGGGCCCATAGCTGCCTGGTGCCAAAGCCTACAACCCATGCTCCAGGCCCCTTACAGTCTCTGTGTGTGAGCCCATGCTGATGGTGCAAGTCTGTAGAGGGTTGGAATGGAGACGGTTGCTGCCAAAGAACCAGCCACGCCTGTCACCACAAGCCAGAGCGCCACCATGCTAATAGAAGACATTTATTTAAGGCTGGTTTTGACCAGTTCCCTCTGCAGCAGCTCGCACTGGGTGTCCCTGTGCTATCTGCTCTCCCGTATCTTGTTTCTACCTACTTCATTAAAGCGTTCTTACAGCACTCTGCATAAATCAATTAGCGCACATCATCCCATAAGAATTGGCCTGGGGATTTTAGTCTTAATTCAAAATGACAACAAGGTATTGGATTTCCAAGGTAAGAACAATGTTGGCTTTTTCCAGGTCCCCCTTCAAAGTACAGAGCTTGGTGGGAAGCCCTGAGTCTCTAGCTGCCCAGGAGAGCCAGCTGGGGGTAGACTCTCATCCAGGTGCTACCCAAAGGTCACTACCGTGGGGGAGGGGTTGTCACTGATGAGTGGGATTGACGCATTATGATTAATGGCAATTAAAAAATAGATACCATATAAGAAAGAAGTGTCAAGAAAGGAATCCTTAGTGCCATAGAGTTTCACACAGGTAATGGAAAGAAGCCGAGGAGGAGGAGGAGGAGGAAGGAGGAGGAGAAGGAGGAGGAAGAGGAGGAGGAGGAGGAGGAGGGACTTGCTTCTTCCAGGAAATTTGATCTACCTTTTGTCTATAGAGAATTTTTGTAAAGTGAGAAAATAAAACTAAAGACTGCGCATGTACACACACACACACACACACACACACACACCACTAAAGTAACTCAGAAAACTTTCCTGTGACTGGAGAGAATGAGCTGATATTGTAGGCAATGAGCCCTGACTTTTCAGTCTGTGGCTTCCCGGGCCACGAGACTCCCAATCCTCACCAGAACACCCGGCTCTGTAGAATTCTTCCCTACAAACAAAATGGGAGTTTTAAAGAAGGTGCTGGGATTGTAGAGCACAAGGGAGGAGGAGGAAGCCATGGGCGGGCCTAATGACTTCCCAGTTGCTGCTGTCAGTCAAATCCCTGTGGTCAATCAGGCATCCATTTAAGCAAGTCCTAGGAGTCAGGGGGAACATAAAAGGAAAAAAAATTCGCGTGGTAACGTGTGTGTGTGTGTGTGTGTGTGTGTGTGTGTGTGTGTGTGCACGGCTCCTCACCGACACACACCATGTCTGTTTCTTTCTCTGCCAGCAGTTAAATGGGGCAGTTCTGCGAGGTCAGCCTGGAAGGAGCTAGCGATCAGTCAGGGCACTTCGCCTTCGTACTTGAGAGACCTGGGGGAAACTGAGTAAATCCACCCTTAGACCTAAACTTGGGGACTTGACACGTGGCGGCGCTCACACATAGTGTCCACAACAGACTACCCAGGAACGCACAGTCACTCTACTGTCCCGCGGAAAAACCACCCCGGGGTCGATTTCAGCAGTTTCCTGAAAATTCCACGAATCGGCCCCTTGCCGGATGCCGGCCCCCCTGCACCCGCGTCCCCCACCTCCATCCGAAGAGGCCCTTCACGGGGTGCAGTGGCGTCCGAAGGCTCGCCAGGCCTGAACGGCGACCGCGGGAGGGCACCGGGCCCGTCATCGCAGGAAGATGGCCAGGCCTTGTTAGTCGCCTGAAACACCGCCTGCTGCTGTCACCTCCCAGGCAGGTCAGCTGCTCTGAGGGCCTCCAAAAGCTCTTCGAGCCCAGAGCTCTCTCTTTTCGTTTGCACAAGACCCCGGGTGTGGCCGCTGCTCCCAAACCGTTTTCTAAAGTCAGTCCTCCACACGGCCTCGTGGGTCGCAGGCTAAAGGCTCGCAGGTCAGAGAGACAGACAGAAGGACGCCCTGGGATCCCTGATGCTCTGACCCATAGGGCCTGTTACAGTCACAGCAACGTGCGACGCGGATGACAACACGGTTTATGCCTTTTCCAGAATGACTTTTCACGGAGCCCAGAGCCCTACAAACTTGCCCAGGCTCGGAGTGCCCTGGGAACCGTTCAGAGAACTGGGACACGTTGAGCAACACCGAAAACCGCGGGGTGTCAGATTTTGCAGATGCTAGTAGCACTTGCGGGGACACCGCAGACCTGGCGGGTGCCTTAGGCGGGTGGTGAGGCGCAGAGGAACTGCAGTGCAAGCCCGCTTCGAGTGCTGGCCCGCATTCAACGAAACGCACTGCTCAGGCCCAAGAAGATTGGGGGGAGTTGGTGGCGGAGAAAGAGCAAGAGTCAATGTCCAGCGCCGCACCTTGGCCTGCAGAAGCCCGCACGCCTCTCCTCTGAGCTTTGGGTGCACAGGGCATCGCAGATTAAGCCGCGAGGAGCGGCAGAGGCGGTGTCAGTCCCGGAGGTTTCTGCAGTCTTTATAGGCTGGGAAAAATAAAAATTAAGCAGGAGCGCACAAGCTCTGCTCCTCTGACCTCGCATGGAGAACCCACTCCCTTTTTCTCTTTATTGAGTTACAAGGTTTGCCCAGGGCGAAGGTCTCTTGGTCCACTGGCCTTCGATCTAGGCAGCAAGTCCCCTTTTTTTCCGATTCACTTCGGATGGCCCCAATCCAAGCCGAGAAATCCCTTGGGTCACCCACGGGCCGGCACAGGGTTGCGGTGTGCCAGATGTCCTCCGATCAACGGGTGCAGTCAGTGGAGGCCTTCAGGATCCATCCTGCGAGTTTCCTGCTAATCTCCAGGCACAGAGCCCTTAGACCGTTCCTGCCCAAAAATCTGAGGCAAAGAAGTCCTGGGGAGCACCTGTGAGGAGCACCCACTACTGCCTTCCAGGAAGTCCGGTGCTCCCAGGATGCTCCCAGGGAACTTTATAGAGCAGCTGGGGGAGCAAGGAGACAATTCAATAAAACGCAAATTCCCAAACCTTTGTGAAAGATTCCTCCATCCTGGCCATAAAGTACTCTGCCTATGCTGAACTTCTAATGCCGGCGGTTGTGGGGGTGTAAGGCTAGGTGGAAGAAAATGTACAAGGCTGAAAGCTGGGGTCAAGTAGAGATCCAAAGTACTTGACACTTCAGGCCTCTCAAGCAGCTGCTCAGGGTGCTGGAACCGAGGGCAGAGCTTGTCTGAGTGTCACGCTGGTGTCTATCAAGTCCCCACCCAGACAGCCGACGCTCTGTCCTGGTGCAAATTCGGGGAAGGAGGGGCCAGACAGAGGCTGCTGTGTGTGAACAGACCCTAGCTGAGATTCTAACCTTTTTAGGGCAAGCATCCAGCCGGCCCCCAGCTGCCAAGAGGTTCTGTTCCAAACCTGCTAGAACTGGTTTGTGACAGAGGTAGGACGTAGGACGGAAGAGCTAGTATCATATCACACTCGGGCTTTGGGTAATGGGACTACAGTTTTTCTATGCTTGCTGGGTAATGACTTTTCATCAGGCACCCTGGGTGGCAGGTCCCTCCTCTGCTCTGCTCTGCCTGCTGCCGAGCGTAGCCTGGAGGCTCCAGGCAGGATTGGTGGCCTGGGGACCACAAAGGAGGCAGCACGGGGAGGTCCAGACTTGTGGAGCTCCGGGACTCAGAAAATCTGTCTACCACGAGCTTTGGCAGGGCCCAGTCCTGAAAGACACTCCCATCAACTTAAAGGCCCCAAAGGCCGAAGGACGGGCAAGTTTGTGGTCAAACCAGGGCTGGGGTTGGAGAGATCATCCCTACAGGCCAGCACTGAGAGGGATCAGGGAGAGCACTGAGGCCCCAGCTAACAGGGAAACAAATGTGCCCAGAGTCTTACACCAGGAAGTGACTAACTGGTCTAGCACCCAACCAATGGAATTCTTTCCTTTCTTTCCTTCTCTGGCATTCTTTTATCAAAAAACTATGTTGGCTGTGACCAGAGCTGGGATCTTCTGAGCCCTTTTAGCTCTAGTCACCCTTAGTAGCAAGCTGTGTTCTAGAACCTGCTGGCAGTCTGGGTAATATATTTCCCAGGTCTCCTAGGATCCTCAAAGCTCACTAGAGGGCAAATCTCATGACCTGGATCTTTAGATAAGGTAGCTTGGATACACTAGGATCTGCCCCACCCACAGAGGAAGTCCACAAAGATGACATCTGGATTTCTGCAGGAACTTGTTCTGGGGCTGGCTTAGCACCTACTTAGGCAGTCTTCTGTCCTCAGCTCAAGAGGACAGGGAAAGCCACTCTCCCGTGCTTACATCACCACAGAAAGACTTTTGGCATTCTGTAGCAGAGGGGAAGTTTGGGAAATCATGCTGGATCCTTAAATAAATAAATATGTACCTTACCCATAAACAACCAGCAAAGCTAGAAACCAAAGCTGAGGCTCTGGACTCCCCCATTTTCAATATCCACGGCTCCGTGGCCTTAGAAAGCTGACAGGGGTGTTAACAAAATGAGGCCTACGGGTTTAGCGTGATCTGTGTCTCCTTGGGTCTTGGCGTGTCACTAGGAGCTTGCAGCTGAGTAAGAAAGGGCAAAGGACAAGCCTGGCGAAGAAATAAGTCCTGGCTTTTCAAACCCTAAAAACTGAAGGGACATCCCTCATCCCACCCCTCCAGTGCACCCCTAACCTTCTATTGCTCGGTTCTGCCAAAGGACCAGCACCACGTGTTCTGACAAAGAAGCAAAAAGCTGGAGCTCCTCCTACCCACTTTCTAAGGCCATCGTGCCCGAACTTAGCGCTGGGTTCTCGGGCAGAAGCGATCAGGAACCCCAGCCCAGAAGTAGGGAGACAGGAAGCTGGTACGTGCAGTCTCCTCTCTCTTCAGCGCACCCCACCTCCATCCTGGGAAGCACGACAATCCCCCCTACACTGGCTGCCCTGAGCTCCCCAGGGCAGTGTGCGGATCTATGCGGGTTCCCCGGTTTTGTGTCGCCGTCCTTGCAAGAGTCAACTTCCGTAAGGGCTACTCAAGACTGCCGGGAGTTTCTCGGGCCCTGGGCCCCGTGGGGTTAAGTCTGAGTCCCCGCCTGGCGAGGAGCAAATCGCGCCGAGTGGGGGCGGTACGGGCCGCGGGGCAAGCAGCCCGCTCCGAGAGGAAGGAAAGGCGGGATCCTCCGGGAAGTTGATTCTCAGGCGTCCAGCTGCGGCCACTGCCAAATCTCCGACTTCTCTCCCCCCCATCCTCCCCCTTTCCCCAGGGGATGGATAGCTCCGGTCCCGGGTTTCTAGCATGGGGGTGGGGTGTTGTCGGCTAGCAAAGCCAAGCCTTTCAGAGGCCCCCTAAGAGAATCCAAACTCTCCATCCCACTGACCTCCTCCTGGGTTACAGTATCTCTGCCTGTCAGCTGCGACCTTCCCTTCCGAGCGACGCAGTGACCCAGCGGGAGCTGGAGCACCTGGCGAGGTCTGGGCAAGGCTGATGCGACGCCTCTTATTTAAAGAAAAAAAAGGGGGTGTCTCACACTTCTCCCTCTTGAAGGCCCCGTCAGTCCCCACTTTTCCTTTCCTGAAAGGCACCCCCTTAACCGGTCCTCCGCCTTCCCTTCTACTCCCTTCCTTCCCCACCGCGGTCCTCCTCTTTTCTTCCAGGGCCCCCACCCAGCCCCCTCCCCCGGGGTCCTCCCTCTCCTCCTCTGCTCTTGGGCGTCCGCCCGTCAATCACCGCCGTCTGGGGGCCCCAGCCGGGCTCCTCTCCGCCTCCCGGGCTCTGGGAGTGCCTGGGGCTCCCGTCTCGGCCTCCCTTCGCTCTGTGCCGAGCCGGGGCGATCTGTCAGCGGAGCTGGCCGAGGGGGGGAGCCGCCCGGGCCGCCGGAGCTCGGGTTACCGGTGACTGACAGCGTCTCCATGGCGAATAATTTGACTCGACTATTGTCTGGCGCGGGCAGGCCCCGGGTCAGATAACCCGACCAATCAGGGCGCGGGCCGCCGCGCCTCATGCCCGCTTAGAATAATATTATTAAAAAAGCTGCGAGCGAGCTAGACGGGAGGGAGAGCGAACTAGCGAGGAGCGGGCGAGCGAGCGGCGGGCGGGCGGGCGGGCGGGCGGGCGCAGAGCATGCGGAGCGGCGCCCCGGGCGGCCCCCGGGCTTGGGCGCGGGCGAGGCGCGCGGGCGGCGGGGCCGCGGAGCTGCGCGGGGCCGGCGGCGGGAGCGAGGACGGATCGCTGTGACTCAGGAGCCGCTCGGGAGCCGGCGCCTGGCCAGGGGACCCCGCCCGCCTGTCGGCCGGCCCGGGCCGGCGGGGAGGCGCCCATGCGGGGCCGCGAGGCGCGGTGAGGGCGCGCGCGGGCGGGCGCGCATCCGCCACCATGTCCATGCTGCCCACCTTCGGCTTCACGCAGGAGCAAGTGGCGTGCGTGTGCGAGGTGCTGCAGCAGGGCGGCAACATCGAGCGGCTGGGGCGCTTCCTGTGGTCGCTGCCCGCCTGCGAGCACCTCCACAAGAATGAGAGCGTGCTCAAGGCCAAGGCCGTGGTGGCCTTCCACCGGGGCAACTTCCGCGAGCTCTACAAAATCCTGGAGAGCCACCAGTTCTCGCCTCACAACCACGCCAAGCTGCAGCAGCTCTGGCTCAAGGCGCACTACATCGAGGCGGAGAAGCTGCGCGGCCGGCCCCTGGGCGCCGTGGGCAAGTACCGCGTGCGGCGCAAGTTCCCGCTGCCCCGCTCCATCTGGGACGGCGAGGAGACCAGCTACTGCTTCAAGGAGAAGAGCCGCAGCGTGCTGCGCGAGTGGTACGCGCACAACCCCTACCCGTCGCCGCGGGAGAAG
This sequence comes from Apodemus agrarius, assembly GCA_964023405.1. Classification (NCBI taxonomy): domain Eukaryota; kingdom Metazoa; phylum Chordata; class Mammalia; order Rodentia; family Muridae; genus Apodemus; species Apodemus agrarius. The sequence goes on along the minus strand of OZ030011.1, from coordinate 132,282,721 downwards.
CGCGAGCTGGCCGAGGCCACCGGCCTCACCACCACGCAGGTCAGCAACTGGTTCAAAAACCGGCGACAGCGCGACAGGGCGGCGGAGGCCAAGGAAAGGTACGAGTAAGTGAGCATCGGCGCCGACTCCCCTGGTCCCGGGAGAAACGGGGTGGGGGCGAGGGTGTGGGGCTCCTGGGCAGGACTAAATCGCACCTGGGCCCGGGGTACCAACCTCGGCTGCAGCTCAGGCTGGCTCAAAACAGCGCTTAGGTCTTTTGTGGAGACTGAGCGGCCCGGAATTTGTCTAAAGCGGGCAAAGTGGTGCGTAAGTTCTCAGTAACTAATTCCGCACTCGCTTGTGGACTAGATTGGAAAACCGGCGAGTTTCAGAGCGGGCAGGGCTGTGGGGCCTGAATTCCCCTGCGAGGTAAGCGTAGGCTCAGGGCCTGATCTTCAAACAACCAAGGGCGTCGGGGGATCAAGGGGTTTAGGACGTCACCTCCAGGTCAAAGCGTTTTTTTTAGGGGTCGGAGCTGAGATTGGAATCTCCCTAGCATTATCTGGGCAATGAAGGCAATATCTATGAAGGTATCTATTTCTTGTCTGGGCATAAGAGCTGGCACACGAGAGGTGGGAGTTATCCCGCGTGGAAAGGACCCAGAGATGTAAGGCATCAGGGAGGAAGTGTCAGCTGCCGGACAGAAGGCAGCCCAGAAAGCCTTCCCCCGACCTTGTCAGACCCTTTCCTCTGGTCCTGCTCTCCTTGATGGCGAGTCGCGTGTGTGAGGTAAACTGGGATCTGCCGAAGGCAGCAAGTTTTCTTTTCTTTCCGAATCCAAGACTTTCTGAACTAACCTAAGCTACACTCCTGTAACTGCATCCCTTCTAAGCTTAGATCTGGACAAGGGAACTAGGGAATCCGAGAGAAAACGGATTAAGGGGAACAGAATTTCTCCTTGGGGAACAGCTAAACAAGACACCTGGGTTAGGTGATGTGTATGTGTTCAACACGGTTTGAATGATCCGGGTCCAGGGTACGGGTGTGGAATACGAGAGGCAGAAGAGCTAGTCGCAGACTGACTGGGCCTGTGTATTTGAAACCTCCAAGTTGGACTTTCAGTGGCTTATTCCCCCCCAAGAAATCTGAAAGAGTGGCTGTTAGGAATCCACAAATGGGTTTTACCCAGGATTTCAAATACCCATATCTGGGCAGGGACTGTCCGCAAAGGCAGGGCAGGAGGTGGCTTCACCTGCACTGTTACCCTCTCTACAGGCTCCAAGAGGGCTACGGTTCCTGACCGGGCCGCATGTGGGGGCCTCCTTGTTTCTGCTTAGGATCTGGGGCAGTCCTAACTACCCTGCCTTCCATCTGCCTTCTCCCGGGGGCTGCTCTTCGTACTGAGCGTCCGGTCACCTGGCTAACTTTTCGGTAGCAGGCCCGGGAAAGGGAGCCCTCCGTTCTCAAAGTCCCAGCTTTCTGCCCAGTCAGATGCGCTCACAGAGCCTGCTCAATTTGGAATCATGGAACTTATTCTCAGTAGCAGCCAGGGGTTTCCCTAGCGCGGAGAGAAGCCGAGGGCACTAGGCCTGGGCTCACCCAACTCTAGGTGGGCCACTCAGCCTGGGGCCGCTGTACCTGACGCTTCCAGTCCCCACTTCGACTCAGCAAAGCTCGTTTGTCGGCCTACGTGATTCGGAAATCCAAGCGGTTTTTCCCTCACTCCCCCAACTCCAGGCACCCCACTTCGGTGCCGCGGTCCGGGAAAGGAATGGAGTGGTAGACGGGACAGGATCGGATATACAGAGAGCAGGAAAGGTGGTCATGAGATTAAGGACATGGGCTGTTACAGGGAGAGGGACAAGAGAAAACTAGTGTTGAAGTTTGAGAACGCAATAAAGAGCCAAAGGCCAGGTGTGGGACCGGTGGAAACGGAAACCACCCCTTAGCAACTGCAGTGACCCCAGGTGCTGGTACTCAGAGGGTGGCGCGGAGTGGCCTTGGGTTCCCGCTGACCCTGCTCCTTTGCTCCCGCGCTTGCAGGGAGAACAGCGAGAACTCCAATTCCAGCAGCCACAACCCGCTGGCTTCCTCGCTCAACGGCAGCGGCAAGTCGGTGCTAGGCAGTTCGGAGGACGAGAAGACGCCGTCGGGGACTCCAGACCATTCGTCGTCCAGTCCCGCTCTGTTGCTCAGCCCACCGCCGCCCCCTGGGCTGCCTTCCCTGCACAGCCTGGGCCACCCTCCGGGCCCGAGCGCAGTACCCGTACCAGTGCCCGGTGGAGGCGGCGCGGACCCAATGCAGCATCACCACAGCCTGCAGGACTCCATACTCAACCCCATGTCTGCCAACCTTGTAGACCTGGGCTCCTAGACCTGGGCTCGCCTCCTGGGCGCTTGCTTTCCGTGCGTGGTGCGGAGACTTGAGCGGCGAGGTGCGAGGGCGATGGATTCTGGAGTCTGTGCCGGGTACTGGAAGACTGTCCTGCCACGCTGGAGCGGCAGAACCGGCCGTGGCGGGACAAAGTGGACAATGGTCTGCTCAGGGTCCTTTGGGGGATTCATTGTCAACAAGTTGCTTTTGAGATCCTTTGGAGACCGAGTCTTGAACTAGGCAAGGGAATAAATTATAAGCCACCACCACCCCGATTTTTTTTAAATCTCTTCTCCTTTCTCTCGCCTTTTTCTTTCCTCCACTTGCCTTCCGCGTTTCTTATGTCTCCTCTTTTCATTTTCTCTCTCCCCTTTTTACTTTTCCTCTTTCCCTTCTTTATAAATTCCTGCATTCTCTCTCTCTCTCTCTCTCTCTCTCTCTCACACACACACACACACACACACACACACTTCTCACACCCTCCGTCTTTCTTCCTTCTGGTCATTTATTTGCGTCCCTTTCTCTAACTTTCTAAGAGTCCAACATGATGTGAACAGAGGTAGGTATTCTGGGGCCTGTTGTCCTCAAAGACATCTCTCCCTCCTCTCAGTGTGAGCCTAAGGTGCCAGCTTCTGACTAATAAATGAACAAGATTGCACCCCAAAAGCAGCTGAATATTCTCTCTCTCTCTCTCTCTCTCTCTCTCTCTCTCTCTCTCTCTCTCCCTCTCCATCTCCCTCTCCTCCCTACCTCGCTGGTTCTCCTCTTCCCCCTGGGACTGTGGCCTCCGTGCTCCCAGCCCAGTGTGCCTCGCAGCCACGGACTTGCCTGTTCCTTTTTACGCCCTCATGTGAATGTTCGTCGGGAGATATTTCTGCTTTTATTTTATAATAAAATTAGAAATCATAAACATATGGATATATGCCCCGAGGCCCAGTGGCCTCGCGTGTACCGGCGTCTGATTTCCCTACAGAGACTGGATACTCCGGGTGGGCAGGTCTGGATAGTGATATGCTGGCGGAGTACTGGAAACCGGGAGCGACCTTCTCCCGGAGTGTCTCTGGCAAGGTGGAGCCTTGGGACTGAAAACTCTGAAACCTCCTCCCTGTGAGACCTCGGTCCCTTTTCTCGGCAGAGCGCTCTGCAGAAACGGGGACCAGACTTCCTCTTCCCCGTAGCCACCTCCCGGAGTGCCTCACTTCCCCCCTGCGCCCCCACCCCACCCCACCCCCACCTCTGGGCTTGTAGAAGAAGGTGAGAAAGAGTGCGTGCAGAGGTACTAAGTGAGTCTGAAGTTGTGGCGTCTGGGAGGGAAATTGGGAAGTTTTGACTCCTCAGCATGGTTGAAGTCACCAGAACTGGAAACGATACCGTGGGCAGAGTCACACGACCTGCATCAGTGGCTGAGTCCTAGGTTCCCATTGGTTAACGGTGGCGGAAAGATCTCTGAGTCCCGCAACCAACATCAGATACAGTGGAGGAGAAAGAGAGCGGACCGCCAGCCGCACGCCGGGTTCTTGCTACCAAGCGGGGCGGGCGGGGCGCACTGACTCCCGCGGGCAGCCCAGGGACTCCTCAGCGTGGTCCCCCGCCATTGCAGCTCTAGCTGCAAGTAAGTCTACCTTACTGTTTTCGGCCTGGAGTTTTAGCCCCCTTTTTTGCCCAACAAGTCCAGGCCGGTCAAGACAAATCCAAATCTGGCAAGACGCAGTGAGGAGAAAGTAAGGCTTCTTGGTACTTATTCGCAGTAGCAGTAACTGAGCAGGACTTCAAGGGTAGCTGGTCCTAGGCTGAAACGGATGGAGGGCTGGGGCCAGTTTGGGGCTCCTAGGGGAACTTTTCCTTTCTGCTAAAACCAACGCTCTCTGTTTTGATCAGAAAGACTCTTCTCTCAAAATTTTTATCAAGAATTTCTTCGCCCGTGATTCGGGCGGGTGAATGAACTAACCGGCTCGAGAGGCGATACCAGTGGGCCCAGCCCCCTCCCCCCAACTTCTGATCTGAAGAGAAATCCCAGGCCCAGGAGTAGTATCCTTGGGCCCTTGGAGTCCCTGCTTCCAAAATAGGCTCCCGGGAACTGGTTTGCTCTGGTTCGGACTGTACAACCCAACTTCCTCTGACTTGAGGTGCGCAGACCTAGCAACTATTGCCTGAGAGTCTGTCTGGAGAATTCCAAACCGAGCTGCCTGTGTCAGCCCACTTGGCCAGACTGCTTGGTGATGTCATAGCCCACACTTCTGCACAATTACTTTGCTGGAGAAAGAAAACCCAGTAGCCTGTATCTTCCAAGTCATCCCTGGTCTCAAGTTTGCAGGAAAACAGACTGTTAAATATCACATGGCAAGGAGAACACACGTTTAATTGATTCCGGTCGCAATTATTGAGAGGCTACTCTAATCCATTCATTTTGGATAGCACCAAAACCTATCTCGGTATTTTTCCCTCCCTGGGAAACAGACTGTAGTCTGTGTTAATACCTACACACAGAAACAAGTGCACAGGCTCCCACAACGTACTGTCACTCAAGCGCCCCCGTCAATCTGTGTGTAAGGCAGTACACAGTGAACCTGAACTTGAACACACAACACACACACATACACCAAGCTTTCTCTACATCAGACTTCTCCCCAAGAAACACGGCTGTCCTCTGCTGTCCCTGCCCACTACCTCCGTGCGGGGCAACATGCTGATGTGAGCAAAATAATTTGTAGAGGAGCTTACAAGAAGAGCCTCTGTACCTAGCTACTTGGTCCCAGAAAAGGAGCTGATCCCAGCCTAGATATGGAAGCTGATCAGGGATCCTAACAGAGGCAGCCCCTCTAGTGCCGGCCAGGGTGGGATCCTTATCCTAAACTCCAGAGTGCCCGCAGGAGATGGGGCCAGTTCTAAGGCTATTATCCTGCAAAGTGGTTTCAGAGCACCTGGGCTTGCTGGGCTCCCTTCTTTCATCCTTCCTCTGTCAGCTAGCCCGGAGAATGTGTATTTAAACACCGTGAGAAAAAGATGCAGACAGAAATCCACTGCATCGGTCTGTATAAGCGACTCCCAGCCGCTGCTCCCTTCAGAACATGAGAACTGGACATAAAATACAGATAATGACTTGTAAAAAATCAGCCAGTCTTGTCAAGCCCGCTGAGCAATATTCGTAGGGCCCTCTTTCATCTGCTTCTTATAACCCACCTTGCCCCAGCGGCCAAAGAATTTTGCCCTGGGACCTGGGAACTTAAGTGTCCCTTCCTGCGCTGCTGACAGTCTGCTAAAGGATGCCCTTCAGTTTGTTCCTGAGCAGGTAATATACCCATGTAGCCCTGTAGTGCTGAAGGCAGCAGGATCCAGCCATTAGCGGCAGCTGACAAGACTCGGGGAAGGGCGACAACTGTATATTGTCCTGGAGAAGTCTCTTGTGGAAATTCCTTCCATGTCTGTGAGATTGGAATTGGGAGGAGGATGGAGGGTGAAATCCGAAGGAGCAGAGGCCCACTGTACCCGGAGCACCTGAGTTCTGAGGACTGCCTCGGAGGCAGAAGCAGTTCGATGTGGGGCCCAACCCCACGCTTTTGCCCAAGTCTGTCCTCCTGAGTGAGCAAGCCAGTCAGGTACCACCCACTGTGAAGAACAGAAGCAATACAAAGCCATCCACAGGCTTTCTCCGGGGAAGCCAGCTGGATGAGGACGACTTAAACTCCGCTTTTCCTAAGGTTCCCGACGGCCCAGTGCCTGGGATTCAGATGCTTTCTCCAGGATCCGGATCTTCTTCGCTTTGCGTGCCCAGGGAGCCCTGCTTGACAGCCCAAAGGTCTGTAGGGAGAGCGTGAGTGGCAGTGCTGGGGTCTTTGCAGTGCTATGGCCCTCATCCCCTTTCACCATGGCTTTAACGCAGGGCAGACGCGACTCTCCGGGCAGGGGACCACTGTCAAAAGTTCGTTGTTGGTAGAATTAGCGAGTAACTTCCGTGGTGACTGGTATCTGCTTCAATCTTGCTGCCACAGAACAAACACACTGTCATTATGGATAAGAGAAAACGAAGTCCCAAGTTAGAATTTGTCAGGGCGGGACAGGTTCCCCGGACGAATAGGACATTTGAAATGGATCTTTGAGACTGCAGTTCAAGATCTTCCCCGGTGATGAGCTGTCTGTCTCCAAGCAGGAAGTGCAGTGCTCAGTCTTAGAGGAGGTCCGGTAGCTCTGGGTGGCAGGATTGGCGCTTGTGTCTGTCACTGGAGGACTTAGGGCTAGCTGCAGGCACAGATGGCGGCAGCGGGGGTTTGTACGGCATAGGTAATGCCAAGGGAAAGAACTTAGCTGTGCAACAAATTGCTAATCGCCAGCCAGTTTCTCCCGGAGCCCTCTAGCATGCAGGACGCAAAGGAGATTTTCTCCACTGCTAGTTATCCCGAGTAACTATTGAAACCTTGAGACCCCAGGTGAGGCTGCAGATCTCTCTCGCTACCTTTTATTTTAACTCCCACCTTACTGGGGCCATTATGCTGGGGAAGGTAGGATGAGCCTTAATGGAGTGCCCTGCAGAATGCAATAGAGTTGTTCTTCTTCACAGATTCTCCTCTTCGCTGCTCTAGCCCTGGTCAGAAGTATGGCTCTCTTCCAGCAAGCAGTTCATTAAAGCAGCCACTCTATTCACACTGTTTTCCACAGGGACGTGAGGAAGGCCAGAATACAGCTGGACCATCAAGGGCCTCTCTGAAAGCGGTCTCAGCCAGCAGGGGCGCGTTAGTGGTTCAGCCTCTCCTAAGCAGTTCTGCCCGGTTCAAAACAGGATGTTTAATATCTTATTTTTTGGAGAAAACGCATCAGAGTCTCGGGAAAGCCACCAGGCGCCACTTGAACCAATGAAGGAGGTCACTGGTCCATGAGGGAAAAGAGAAAAGTGAGCGTGTTGGGTGAGGAACGGAGCTTGGGGGGGGGGGGTCTTCCTAGGGGAGGGAGGCAGGAGAACTCTCTACAGAGCAGGGGCCCTAAGGGGGTAGAGGAGGTGACTGGCAGGGCGTAGAAAAACAAGAAGAGGTGCAGAACAGTTTATAAAGGCAACATAGTATACACACAGCTTTCAAAATTTTATCTGGAGATTTATGGTCTGTCAGCTGCCTTCAGAGCATCCTATTGGTTGACATTTGAAATTATGTTGATGTCTCGGTCAGGGTCGCTGTGATGAAACACTATGACCAAAGAAACCTGGGGAGGAAAGGGTTTCTTCGGCTTACATTTCCACAGCCCTGTTCATCATCCAAGGAAGCCAGAACAGCAACTGGAACAGGGCAGCGTCCTGGAGGCAGGAGCTGATGCCGGGGCCACAGAGGGTGCTACTTACTGGCTTGCTTCCATGACTTTGCTCAGCAATGTCTCTATTACAGAGCTCAGGACCGCCAGCCCCAGGATGGCACCACCCACAGTGGGCTGGGCCCACCTCCACCAATACCTAATTTTAAAGATGCCTTACAGAGGCATTTTCTCAATTGAGGTTCCGTCTTTCAGATGACTCTGGTTTGGGTCAAGTTAATGTAGAACTAGCCAGGGCAGGCAGGTAATTCTGACTTTCTTCTCACTAAGGGACGTTATTGGGAGTGCTTCTCCTGAGGTAACAGGATTAATCACAGCTCTTTATGGTCTATATTTTAGGTGAGTTTTGAGGAGCTACTATATTCCAAACCAGCCCAAAGGATAAAGTTTGTCCCCTTGGGGGTAAAGGCAAGGGTTCAGAGAGACAGCTGCCATCTTGAAAGTGTATTTAGATAGTGCCATAAAGTCTTCAAATCACCTCAAATCAGAACAATGGACCCATAAGAGAACTGAAAGGATCACCAAAGGGAACTGTGGGAAAGTGGGTAGCCCTGAGAGTGAGAGCCTTGCCCCCACTGAAAGGCCCGGCAGTTAAGGTTCTCAGCAAGGTGCTGGGAACCAAGGATTTGCTTAAACTGTGATATTAAAAACAAAACAAGCAAATGGTGATGGAGTCCATCTTCAATCCCAGCACTCAGAGATCTCGAGTTCAAGGCCAGCCTGGTGTACAGAGGTCTAGATTAACCAAAGCTACAACAGAGAAACCCTTTCCTGGGAAACAAAACAAAACAAAAAGTAAAACAAAAACCCTGTGGGTGATGTGCAAAAGGCTATGGCTCTTGTTGTAATTGCTTGTTTTAAATCAATTAATTAATACATTATTTAGTGTGAGTGCGAATGTGTATGTTTGTGTATGTGTGTGCATGTGTGTATATGTGTGTGCATGTGTGTATGTTTGTGTATGTGTATGTGTGTGAGTTTGTGTGTGTATATGTGTGTGTGTGTGTATGTGTGTGTATGTGTGCATGTGTGCACCATCACACTCATGTAGAGAGAGATCAGGGAGAACTTGCAGGAGAAATTCATTGTCTCCTTCTACTATGTGGGTTCCGGGTCTGAGCTCAGGTTGTTAGGCCTGGCTGCAGACACCTTTATTCCCTGACAGCTCAGATCTGTGGGGGTTTTGTTGCTGGTGCTGGTGGTGGTAGTGGTGTGGTTTGGTTGGTTTGGTTGGTTAGTTTTGTTTTCAGCTGGGGAAATGTGCAGAGATGTAAGACTTTCGTTGATACTAACCCACCCTAATGTCGTTTTGGAGGCTTGTGTAGAGCTCCAGCCTCACTTTATCCTGTGCTTGTTAGCCTTTCAAGCAGCAGTTATCAACCTGTGGGTCATGACCCCTTAGGGGGTCGAATGACCCTTCCACAGGGGTTGTCTAAGACCATTGGAAAGCACATATGTACGTTATGATCGTAGCAGTAGCAGATTATAGTTATGAAGTAGCAACAAAAATAACTTCATTATTGGGCTTACCACAACACGAAGAACTGTACTGCGGCATTAGGAAGGGTGAGAACCACTTTTTTAAAGGAATAGATAAAGCAGTTACTCTGAAGGCAAACACTAATTAAAAGGAAGAGATCCGGGGCGGTATCTTAGTTAGGGTTTTATGCTGTGAAGAGACACCATGACCAAGGCAACTCTTATAAAGACAAACATTTAACTGAGGCTGGCTTACAGGTTCAGAGGTTCAGACCATGATCATCACAGCGGGAAGCATGGCGGCCTGTAGACCAGCACGGTGCTGGAGAGAGAGCTGAGAGTTCTGCTTCCAGATCCAAATGCAGCCAGGAGGGGACTCTTCCTACACTGGGCAGAGCTTGAGTGTAGAGACCTCAAAACCCACCTCCACAGTGACACCCTTCCTCCAACAAAGCCATCCTTCCTAACAGTGCTACTCCATGGGCTGAGCATTCAAACACATGAGTCTCTTGGGGCCAAACCTATTCACACCAACACAGGAGGGTCAAGGACTAGGTGGAAAGGCTCTAGGGGAAAAAGTGATACCTAGGATAGATGAGCCAAGACATATCTACAGAGTTGGGCAGAGCTCAGGAGGCAGAGGCTGCCCCTACGTCAAAGAACAAGGACTTGGGGCCACAGGCAAGTGTTATGTTTTAGGTACCAAACCAGACACAAGGAGACTGAAATCCTACCACATCTGTTAGCTGTGTCATCCATAACCTACTCTGGACCTAGCGTGTTCCACACAGGCCAGCTTCCAGTGTGGACAGCACTGAGACCAGGGGCAGGAAAGGACACTGTGGCTGTCTATGGTGGGGCAAAGACAATATGCCCAGCAGATTTTGGATGATGGATTTTGATCTTTGCCCAGACTAGATTCATGAAGTGTAGTTCTTTTGTGTAGATAATATTCTCAACTAGCCCTAAGGACATTTAACACCATGCAGTATGGAGTGCTGTTCATCTAGGACATTTGGTAGGTTACATGCAGTAGAAACTTGTAATATTTCCATCTTTCAATGGCCTTGCTGGGATGGGAGATTACTGCAAACCCAGCAATGGCTTCTGCTTCTTGGCTTGAGTGACAATGGCCAGAGTCACCTGGTAAGCCATCCATTGAAGATGGAAGTACAGTAGCCTGTGTTTCTAAATGAGTACATGGACTATAGAACCCGCCTACACCCAAAAGAATATTCTAGAATAGCTGCTCCAGATTAAGGAAGAAACAAACGTGGCCTGTGTTTTATTCAGCATGCTTTGAAATCTGTTTGTTGCAAAACTCAGATAATTCAGTTCCCAGTGTCACAGGCCCAGCGGCACCATTTACCCTGGGGCACGGCAGCATGATGAAGAGAGTGCCAGCCTGGCAAACTCCAGTGAGCAGGGGACGGGCTCTGTGTCATGTCTGTAAAGTGAAAACTCCTCAAACCACAGCAGTAGCGAAGAACTTTAAAAAATAAGAAGATAAAGGGTTCTTCTGGAAGCCAGGCTGTGAATGAGATTGCTCTCTTGTGAGTCAGTCTGCTCACAACCTAAGACTTTCCTCCCTGTGGTGTGAAAGAATGGGTGGGAGGAGGGAAAAGGAAGGTAGAGGAGGGAAACTGAAACTAGCATAGGAAACAAGAACATGGAATTCTGGGTAACCCATGCACCGTGCCTGCACACACCTCCATGGCTTTGTGCCAGCAAAAAGCACTTCATGAGGAGCCTGAAGATTTGTCATTTTTACCTCTATTCTCTTCTGGTGTGTGTGTGTGTGTGTGTGTGTGTGTGTGCGCGCGCGCGCGAGAGAGAGAGAGAGAGAGAGAGAGAGAGAGAGAGAGAGAGAGAGCCATGAACAGGCGGAGATAGAATGGGAAGGGGAGTGGGGAGAGAAGGGACAGAGAGGGTGGGAGAGTAAGAGGGTAAGAGAGTGAGGAGGGGGCACACAGCCCCTTTTATACTGAGTCAGGTTTACCTGGCTGTTGCCAGGTAACCGTGGGGCAGAGCCTAGAAGGATGCTAACACTGTTAGTACTCAAATCTGACTTGGAAGACATTTATTTGAACCTACTGTCTTTGAGCTGCTGAGACTTTAAAATTAACTTTGGAAAACAAAGCAAACCAAAACAAAGAACAAATAAAAACCTCTTTAGAGCTAGTTAGAGCCAGTCACAGATTTGTTGTGCAATCTTGACAATCTGAGTTCAACCCTTGAAACCTCGTAAAGGTGAAGGATTGCCCCCCCCAAACATCATCTATACATACAATGATACTAATTAATAGTAATTTGTCAAAACTCTAGTAAAAAATGGAATAATTGATAACCCCCAAAACCCAGTTCTCTGAAAACACAGAGAAAAAATAGAGTCCACTGTCATGACCAACTTTTTCAGAACTTTTTAATGCTAAAAGCACCCAGTAACCCCCCTGCTCGGCCCCTCCCCCCCCCAGCTCTCCTGCAGTGTAACTTATTCTCAGTCTCATCTCCATTTAGCAGGTGAGAATAAACAATCCACCCCCAACAGTCGCAGCACAGGGCACCACCAGTGCAGTGTCTCCAGCTGATCTGTCTGCCTCTCCTTGGACCTCTGCTCTAAACATTATCTTTTTGAGTCTGCTTGACTGAAACGTGTGTGTCAAAGCCACTGTCAAGGAGCATTTCTCAAAATCCTCCACAGGCAAATGTTTCCATTTCTGCTGCCTGAGGCCCTTGGATAGCAATTGGGCAAATAACAGAATAACCAAAAAACTTGGGTGGAAAGGCCAGATGGAATAGTGTGCTTTGGGGAATAGTGTGCTTTGGGGAATAGTGCTTGTAAAGCTACAACAGGCTCACAGAAACACGGTAGAGTGTGTGCATGCCTAAGGCTGTATGCAAGGGTGTTCGCATGCCTAAGGCCTATGCAAGCCCTGAGAGCACCAGGTGGCTTTAGGCTCTGTTTTGGTTGCTCCCCTCCCCCCTGTGTGAAAACAATGGGAAGGGTGAAGCAAGGCCTGCAGAATTCCTCTCCAAAGACACAACTTCCTGGTGTTTAAGGAAATACCTGTCTCATCATTAGCTGGCTTGTCTCAACTTACTGGAATAGGTTTTAATGACAAGAATATAGACTTTACTAAATTAGCGCTAGCACAGAAGGTCATGAAACACACTACAACTGTAACAGACAGAAAAGCCAGAGCTAATATCTGATGTCTTGAGTTGCCAGTGTTAATACAGTTCAATCAAAATTATGAGGTTTGCAAAGAAACGAGGTATATTTCTATCCTGACTGGTTTATGCCAACCTGACACAAGCTAGAGTCATCAGAGAGGGGCGAGCCTCAGTTGAGAAAACCCCTCCATAAGAACAAGCTGTAGGCAGCCTGTAGAGTGGTTGCCTGAGTCACCGGACCAGAGCTCAGTAATGAAGCCAGGATTCAGCCCCATGGGGGCCACTTTGGTGGCAGAGTTGACAGATAGAGGAGGAGGCCCAGGAGGCTTTGGTGGAGGAGGTTGAGATGGAGGCAGGTGGTAGCTTCAGGGGACTAGGAGGTGGAGGTGACCAAGGTGGAGGCTGGAGAGACAAGAGAGGGAGCCAGTCAGAGAAGAATGTGACGGTGGAGCCCCATTGGCGGGAAGGTGTCTTTATGTCTTGGAAAGGAGGATGCCCTTGTCACAAAGAATCTGGTCCTTGGAGAATCTGTATGGAGAGAAGAGAGCCTCTGTTTCAGAAGGAGATAACAAAATTGGGTACCGAGCCTGTCAACAGCAATCCTGGGTGGCACTTGGGGCAGCCTCAGGCACCACCATCTCTGATATTGTTGGCTCCGACGGTGTGGTCTGTGCAGTTGAATTCTCCCCCCACTCTGGCCGTGACCTCTGGCCAAGAAGAGGACCAACATTATTATTCCTGTTGTTGAGGATGCTCCCCACACAAATACTGCATGCTTATCCCAATGCTGGATGTCATCTTTACAGATGTGGCCCAGCCAGACCAAACCCGGATTGGGGCCATGAATGCCCATACCTTCCTGCAGAACGGAGGACAGTGTGTGATTTCCATTAAGGCCAACTGCGTTGACTCCCTGGCCTCAGCAGAAGTTGTGTTTGCATCTGAAGTGGAGCAGGAGACCATGAAGCCCCAGGAGCAGCTGACACTTGCCTTATGAAGGAGACCACGATGTGGTGGCAGGCGTGTGCAGGCCGCCTCCCAAGACAGAGAACTGCACCTCAGCTGACTGGATTGAAGACGTGTGTGTTGCTACTCTTACACGTGTAGCTTTTGATATTTTTGCGGGGAGGTTGTTTTGTTTTTGTTTTTCTATTAAAAGACTTATCAGTCATAAAAGAAAAAAAAGAAAAGAAAACTCTGACTAAGTCCCATAAACAAGAAAAATAGGATCCACAGACTCTGCCCTCTAAGAGACACCAGAACTAGTAGACAAGGACTTTGAGATCAGCTCAAATAATTAAATAAAATGATGGGAAGCATTCAAATGATGTCTCACCAAATGGAAAATATCAGGAAAGAGGAAAACTATGAGAAGAAGCTATGCAGAAACTCTAAAGTTAAAAAGCTACAGTAACTGAAATGCAAAACTCACTCACAGAGGGGGCCGACAGAGTCGCAGAGGCCCTGCAGGGGCCCAGAAAAATCCATATTGCTCTTCCCATTATTTTCCAGTTCCGAATGCTATTTCGGATAAGTGAGGTGACTTGTGAGCTTGGGGCATAATTGTCCTGGACCCCCTAGATTTGTGGAACCCTCTTTTCCTCACACTTGATAATCACTAATTTTTTTATCAAGATCAAATATATTCAGAAAGGAAAGTCCAAATAATTCAGTTTTGGATTTTTCCCACAAAGACATGTGCCAAACACAAAAAAGAAGGGAAATGATGAGGAGAAAACATAACATGGAGACAGGAGGGGGCGGTGTAAGGACTTGAAGGGACTAGAACAAAGATAAGAAAGGGAACCCGAGAAGAGGCAGATAGAGCGGCCACTTGAATAAAAGGAAGGAGGAAAGAGCTGGAGAGGAAGAGCACTGGGGGTTCAGAAGCCCAGGTCACCTGGATCCGTCTCCAGACTGACAGGGGCCACATGTTCTACGCTGTGGAGAAGCCGCAAAGAAATGGCATTTCCTCTGCACTGTGGCTCTGGGGTGGGGTGAGGTCCTGGCCCTCAGAGCCCCAACTTTGTTCCACTGTGCTTTCTATTGCTGAGAACACTGTCTGGAGAGCTTCAGAGGCTAACACGCTGGCCCAGCATTAAACACAACTACTGTTCTTATAATGGCTTTCTGGATTTGGGTTTTTTTTTTTTTTTTTTTTTTTTTTTTTTTTGAGACAGGATTTCTCTGTGTAGCCCTGTCTGTCCTGGAACTCACTCTGTAGACCAGGCTGGCCTCAAACTCAGAAATCCGCCTGCCTCTGCCTCCCAAGGGCTGGGATTACAGGTGTGCGCCACCACCCGCCCAGCTCACTAGCCCTTCCTAAAGGGTTTTGCTCAGATTCACTCCTTTCTAAAAGCCTCTGCTCCAGTCTCTGGCTCTGAGTCTGTCTGGTTCCATCCTTACTCCAGATGCCGTCAGCTGGTCTTAGTTTAGTCATCCATCTTGGCTCCACTCTTTCCTACTGATGTCCCTTGATTTGGGAAGGATCCAGAGTCAGATATTCCACCAGGGGTGTTTATAGCAGACACCACCTCTCAGGTCTCTTCTCCACACAGCATAGGTCTTCCTTTGGGAGAACCCATGCGCCCAGCTTCACGAGCAGCCCCGATTTTACAGCTGCCGTTGAGCGGTCACACCTCTTGTTATCATCATGGTTAAATAAATGATGGTTGTGTAACCCCAGCCTATGTCTATAGGGTCTGCAGGGCTGTGGATTGGGCTTCCTGACTCACAAAGAGTGTGGGACTAATATACCTAAGTCCAGTGAAGGAAGACAAGATGCCGTCTCCTTTTGCTTCAACTGAGTAATGAGGTTATGATCTGGAAATTCTATGGCCACATGCTGGAGGATATCCTGGGGCCAGGGACAATACTCAGGAAGACAGACATTGGGGAATTCCAGAGAAACTGAGCTGGAGCCTTGAACAGCTGCTCTAGAAGGTTGCCCTACTTCTCTTCTCCTACGACAAAGAATGTCTTCATTATTGGAAATTATGTTGCCTGGGACCAAAAAGCATCATACGGTCACTGTGTCCCATCGGCTTCCAGTCTTGTGGGATTCTGGCATGACTTGAACATGAACCATCCGGCAGTCTCACGGGCTTGAACACATACACACACACACACACACACACACACACACACACACAGACACACACACGGTCCCTCGCTGTCGTCACTGTTTTGGGAGGTTGTGGCAACGCTGGAGGAGGGTAATGCTGGAGGAGGGCCTTTGAAAGCCACAGCCACCTCCTACCAGACCACTCCTCTCACCAGGCTCTGGCCTATACTAAAGCTGTACGCCAGCAAAAAACCTCCCTCCTTTAAGTTGTCACTGCCAGTTATTTTTTTTTTATAGAATAAGCCTTTTTTTCTTTTCTTTTTATTTTATTTTCTATATTCTTTGTTTACATTCCAAAGGTTTTCCCCTTTCCCAGTTCCCCCCTCACCATGTGTCCCATAAGTCCTCCCCTCCCCTGCACATTCCCCAATCACCCCCCAACCCTTTCTCTGTTCTGGTACTCTCCTGCAAAACTGGAACCAGTCTTTTCTGGACCAGTATCCTCTCATTCCTTCTTCTTGGGAATCTTTTGATTTGCTAATTGTGCCTTGAGTACTCAGAGCTTCTGGGCTCATTAATATCCACTTATCAGTGATTGCATTTCATGTGTATTCTTTTGTGATTGGGTTAACTCACTTAGGATGATATTTTCCAGATCCAACCATTTGCCTACAAATTGCATAAATTCATTATTTTTAATTGCTGAGTAGTATTCCATTGTATAAATATACCACATTTTCTGTGTCCATTCTTCCTTTGAGGGACATCTGGGCTCCTTCCAGCTTCTGGCTATTATAAATAAGGCTGCTATGAACATAGTGGAGCATGTGTCTTTATTGCATGCAGGGGAATCAGGAGTGGTATGACAGGGTCCTTTGGAAGTGTCATGCCCAATTTTCTGAGGAACCGCCAGAGTGATTTCCAGAGCAGTTGTACCATCTTGCAATCCCACCAACAGTGGAGGAGTGTTCCTCTTTCTCCACATCCTCTCCAGCATTTGTTGTCTCTTGAGTTTTTAATCTTAGCCATTCTGACTGGTGTGAGGTGGAATCTCAGGGTTGTTTTGATTTGCATTTCCCTGATGACTAATGATGTTGAACATCTTTTTAAGGTGCTTCTCAGCCATCCGAATTTCTTCTGGTGAAAATTCCTTGTTTAGCTCTGTACCCCATTTTTAATAGGGTTATTTGGTTCTTTGGGGTCTAATTTCTTGAGTCCTTGTATATATTGGATATTAGCCCTCTGTTGGATGTAGGGTTGGTGAAGATCTTTTCCCAATTTGTTGGTTGTCATTTTGTCCTTCTGACAGTGTCCTTTGACTTACAGAAACTTTGTAATTTTATGAGGTCCCATTTGTCAATTCTTGATCTTAGAGCATAAGCTATTGATGTTTTGTTCAGGAACTTTCCCCCTATGCCTATGTCCTCTAGGGTCTTCCCCAGTTTCTTTTCTATTAGTTTCAGTGTGTCTGGCTTTATGTGGAGGTCCTTGATCCACTTGGAGTTGATCTTAGCACAAGGTGATAAGAGTGGGTCAATTCGAATTCTTCTGCATGTTGACCTCCAGTTGAACCAACACCATTTGTTGAAAAGGCTATCTTTTTTCCACTGGATGGTTGTAGCTCCTTTATCAAAGATCAAGTGACCACAACTCTGTGGGTTCATTTCTGGGTCTTCAATTCTATTCCATTGATCTACTTGCCTGTCAAGAAAAGTCACTCCTGCAGACCTTTAACACATGTTCCCTTCCGTTAGAGTGAAGCTTGACGAGCCAGGATGCCCATCCGCTCCGGGCATGATGCCCCGTACGAATGCCAGTCTCGAGCCAGGGACACTGTCCTACAATGAGAGCGTGTCAGCTCGGATCCCTGCCGGTTTCCCAAGACTGACACTTTCCCACTGAGTGTTCCTGCAGTCATGAGCACTGTTTATAGGAATGTCTCCTGAGAAGCACCATCATCAGATGTCATATGACAAGTAGCTCTACCAGGGCTCTACCAGAGAGAGGAGCGAAGACCTGGTCAGCCACATGGTCTTGTTTTGTTTTTCATTTACTGAGCGAAAAAGATGATTTCTGAATTAGGAAAGTGAGTACGTGTTTGGTGAGATAGGAGTGTGGTAAAGACAGAAAGTGTTCTACCGTGTAACCGGCGTGCTCAGTGGTCAGCCTGAGGCCCCTCAAGGCTAAGCGGGGTAGGTGGCCTTCATCCTCCATGAGGGACAGCTAGGAAGGGGCGATAAAGGCTGAGTGGAAGGAGAACTGATGCTATGAAAGTAAAAGGACTATTTTGCACCAGAGAGCCAGGAGACTCCACAGCCTTCTGTGATCAGTGGAGCAGCTGGGACGGAAGTCTTCCCTCCGCCATTTGCACCAGGGGAGCCGGGGAAACTCCACAGTCTTCTGTGCATAGCCCGCCAGGAGAGAGATCTCCCAGCAGTGCTTTCATTTTTGAGCTCAGAGGAGTAAGGACACAGGCTTACAGGCCCACAGGAGGAACAAACTCCACCCAGAGACAAGAATGCCAACTAGCACCAGATGGCGAAAGGCAAGCCCAAGAACCCTACCAACAGAAACCAAGGCCACATGGCAACATCAGAACCCAGTTCTCCCACCACAGCAAGTTCCGGATACCCCAACACACTGGAAAAGCAAGAGTCGGATTTAAAATCGTATCTCATGATGCTGATAGAGGGCTTCAAGAAACACTTAACTCCCTTAAAGAAATACAGAACATGGGTCAACAGGTTAAAGCTCTTAAAGATCAAACACAAAAATCCCTTAAAGAAATACAGGAGAACATGGGTCAACAGGCAGAAGCCCTTAAAGAAGAAACACAAAAATCCCTTAAAGAATTACAGGAAAACACAAACAATCAAGTGAAGGAACTAAACAAAACCATCCATGATCTCAAAATGGAAGTAGAAACAAGAAAGAAATCACAAAGTGAGTCATCTCTGGAGATAGAAAACCTTGGAAAGAATTCAGGAGTCAGAGATGCAAGCATCAACAACAGAATACAAGCCGGGCGTGGTGGCGCACACCTGTAATCCCAGCACTTGGGAGGCAGAGGCAGGCGGATTTCTGAGTTCGAGGCCAGCCTGGTCTACAGAGTGAGTTCCAGGACAGCCAGGACTACACAGAGAAACCCTGTCTCGAAAAAAACAAAGAAAAAAACAAAAACAAAAACAAAAAACAACAACAACAACAAAAAAAACAACAGAATACAAGCGATAGAAGAAAGAACCGCAGGTGATAGAAAACATTGACTCAACAGTCAAAGAAAATGCAAAATGTATAAAGCTGGTAACCCAAAACATCCAGGAACTCCAGGACACAATGAGAAGACCAAACCTACAGGTATAGACAAGAGCGAAGATTTCCAACTTAAAGGGCCAGTGGATATCTTCAAAAAAATTATAGAAGAAAACTTCCCTAACCTAGAGAAAGAGATGTCCATGAACATACAAGAAGCCTTCAGAACTCCAAACACACTGGACCAGAACAGAAAATCCTCCCGGCACATAAGAATCAAAACACCCAATTCACTAAACAAAGAGAGAATATTAAAAGCAGTAAGGGAAAAGGGCAAGTAACTTATAAAGGCAGACCTATCAGAATCACACCAGACTTCTCATCAGAGACGATGAAAGCTAGAAGATCCTGGGCAGACCTCATACAGATCCTAAGAGAACACAAATGCCAGCCCAGGCTACTATACCCAGAAAAACTCTCGATCATCATAGATGGAGAAACCAAGATATTCCATAATAAAACCCAATTTGCACAATATCTGTACACAAATCCAGCCCTACAAAGGATAATTGATGGAAAAAAAGCCAACACAAGGAGGGAAACTACACCCTAGAAAAAGCAAGAAAGTAATCTTCCAACAAACGCAAAAGAAGATACCCACACAGACATAAAAATAACATAAAAAATAACAGGAAGCAACAATCACTATTCCTTACTATGTCTTAACAACAATGGACTCAACTCCCCAATAAAAAAACATAGACTTACAAAATATTTCTCATGTAAATCTTCAATTTTATCAGAAAATGTTTGTGATTCCCCTTTTAATTAATTTAGTAACTTCCTTTATGTCTACCATTTTATCTGCATTGTTTTTCATAATAATCTTCAATTTTAGTATGTCTTTGTATATATACTTCCTCTATTTTATCAGAAATGTTTCCAATGTAAATCTTTGATTTTATCACAAATGTTTCTAATTTCCACCTTCAATTAATTTAGAAAGAGTTTTTGCATCAACCATTTTTTATGTAACATTTTTCATGAAATAGTCAATTTTAACGTGTTTGTCTCTTTCTTGAATTTTACCAGAAATATTCTTCATGTAAATCTTCAATGTTATCTGAAAATGTTTATAATTCTACCTTCAATCAACTTAGAATTATCTTTATGCCTATCATTTTATCTATATAATTTCCATGATAATCTTTAATTTTAACATGTTTTTCTATATATTTCTACAAGTTTATCAGAAATATTTTCCATGTAAATCTTCAAGTTTGTCAGAAAATGTTTATAATTCCACTTTTAATCAACTTAGGAATACTTTTATGCCTACAATTATTATATCTATAAATTTTTCCATGATAATCTTCAATTCTAACATGTTTTTCTACATTTTTCTACAATTTTATCAGAAGTATTTTCCACATAATTCTTCGATTCTATCATAAAATGTTTCTATCCCATATTTCGATTCATTTAGGGATGTTTTACATGTCTACCACTTTATTCCTTAATTTTCCATGAAAATTGTCAATTTTAACGTATTTATCTGAAATATTTTCCATGCAAATCTTTAATTTTATCATAAAGTGTTTTTTACTTCCATTTACTTCCCCTTTCAATTAAGAAGAAAAAGAAAAAAAGAAAGTAAAAGGACGAGGAGGTCCAGAGTAACTGGGAAGAAAGGATAAAGGAAATAAATCCACTGCACACAGTGCCACAGCAGGCCCTTAATCCCAGCACTTGGGAGGCAGAGGAGGGCCCATTTCCGAGTTTGAGGCCAGCCTGGTCTACAGAGTGAGTTCCAGGACAGTCAGGCTACACAGAGAAACTCTGCCTCAAAAACAAAATAAAACAAAATGAAAACCAGCACAGCTACCTGTCCTCATTCAAAGAGCTACTCTTCCTTCTTGGAACCCTGCAGCCCTTTTACATACGTGATTTGCATGGCTCTTCTCAATATTTACCCAGCCTACACGTTAAGTCTGAGTACTCCTACTTCTTTTTTAATTTTTATCTATCTATCTATCTCTCTATCTATCTATCTATTTGGTTTTTTGGATTTGGTTTTTTCGAGACAGGGTTTCTCTGTATAGCCCTGGCTGTCCTGGAACTCACTCTGTAGACCAAGCTGGCCTCGAACTCAGAAATCCGCCTGCCTGTGCCTCCCAGAGTGCTGGGATTACAGGCATGCACCACCACTGCCCGGCAAGTACTCCTATTTCATAAAAGTATTAAAAAATTGCACCTCTGAGTTCAAAGCTATGCTTTTTAGGTGATGGAGTGGCCGAACTGGAAACAAATGTACTTCCAGATCTCCAGGAGAGCTTTTCAGGACTGGAACCACAGCACAGCCACGCACCAGGAAGAGGACTGCTCCCGACCTCACAAAGGCCTGACGGATTTGTCCAGAACCATTCCTCTTCCTTCCCCCCACCCCCTCATCCCCCCCACCCCCACCCCCGAGACTCTGCCAGAAGTGTTCTATCTAATTTTCATAAGAGACCTGGAAGGCGACGCTCAAATGGCTAGATCTGTGAATAGCAGTATGCTCTTCTGGGGAATGAGGGGTCAGGAGCATGATCCAAGCTGGGCACAGTAGCACAGGAATTCTAGCGCCCAAGAGGCTGAGTCCGAATGATTGAGAGTTCAAGGCCAGCCTGGTCTGCAGAGCAAATTCCAGATTAGCCTACACTACATGTCAAGACTCCCTCCATTACAACACACACACACACACACACACACACACACACACACACACACAGAGAGAGAGAGAGAGAGAGAGAGAGAGAGAGAGAGAGAGAGAGAGAAAGAGAGAGAGAGAGAGAGCGCACAAATTCAGACAGGTGACAAGCTGTCTGGGAGTGCATGGTCTCCCAGGTTTCCTGGGCTGAGTGAATAGTGACGGTACAGGTTATGGCCAGCCATTCTCTGAAGACATTGACAAGTCAAGAAACACAGTCATCAGGTGTGATCTGATTACACAAAACCAATGGAGTCTATATGATGTACCAGGTATCAAGCCCAGGGCTGCTTTATAACTGTGGGGACAGGGAGGGGAGGGGAAAAGGGAGAGAGGGAGGGGGAGGGAAAGGGGGAGGAGGGAGGGAGGGAGGGGGAGAGGGGGAATGGGAGGTGAGGGAGAGGGGGAGGGGAAGGAGAGGAGGAGGGAGAGGGAGAGGGAGAGGGAGAGGGAGAGGGAGAGGGAGAGGGAGGGTCTTACCTGAGGGGTGCATGAGCGAGTTCAAAGTGGTAACAGGAAGGACTCTGAAAGGGCCTCTTGTCTCTTTTCCTGTAGGACGCTGTAGGCATCTGGGAGCACAGTGCTTGTAGAGGGATCACAGGGCCACACACACTCCGAACAAGAGGCAGCAAGAGAGAAAGTGCCTGCTCCCATGCCAAGGCTCGCTCTGATGCTGGTTCAAACAGACCCTGGCTCCTCCAGGGACAACTGTCCTGCCCCCACTCAAGTATCCCAAGTATCTCATGGTGTTTCAGTTCTGGAGAGCCTCCCACCGAGCCACAGGCCGCTGGGGCTGGGGTGAACACTAGCATGTAAGGCTTTCTGTGGGGTCTGGGGATCCAGATGGAAGGCCTCATATTTCCATAGGAAGCACTTCAGCCGAGACGTCTCTCTGGCTTTTGCTTTTTCGTTTTGTTTTGGTTTGATTTTGGTTTGGGTTTTGGTGTTTTCTCTCTTGAGATAAGATTTTACTAAGTAATCCAGGCTGGCCTTGAACTTAAGATCTTCCAACCTTAGCCTCCTGAAGAGCTGGAATTATAGGCCTGTGCCACCAGACTGTACCCCCTTGATTTATGTATTTTAAATATATTGGGATATTGCACACATTATTAAGTATATAAAGAGAATTAAAAGTATGACCTATTAAAATGTGCTATAACAGCCAGGCATGGTGGCGCTTGCCTGTAATCCCAGCACTTGGGAGGCAGAGGCAGGTGGATTTCTGAGTTTGAGGCCAGCCTGGTCTACAGAGTGAGTTCCAGGGCAGCCAGGGCTACACAGAGAAACCCTGTCTCGAAAAACCAAAAAAAAAAAAGTGCTATAAAATTTTCATACTTTATTTCAACAGTACATCAATAACAGTAGTACATAGAATTTTAATTTTTTTCTCTGACCACATTAGAATTCCTTTTTTTAAAAAAAAATCTCAACATATAGCATATAAGCAGACAGTTAAAGAAGTGCCAATTTTGGGGAGCTGGAGATCCGGCTCAGGGGTTACGAGCACTTTGCTTATGCAGAGGATCCGGGTCCAATTCTAACACGTATGTGGTAGTTCACAAGGCATGCACATGGTGCACATACACATATGAAGGCAAAACATTCATGTACATAGAGTAAAATAAATATTTTAAAAAAGAAGTGAGCCGGGCGGTGGTGGCGCACGCCTGTAATTCCAGCACTTGGGAGGCAGAGACAGGCAGATTTCTGAGTTTGAGGCCAGCCTGGTCTACAGAGTGAGTTCCAGGACAGCCAGGGCTACACAGAGAAACCCTGTCCTGAAAAACCAAAAAGAAGAAGAAGAAGAAGAAGAAGAAGAGGAGGAGGAGGAGGAGGAGGAGGAGGAGGAGGAGGAGGAGGAGGAGGAGGGGGAGGAGGAGGAGGAGGAGGAGGAGGAGGAGGAGGAGGGGGAGGAGGAAGAGGAGGGAGAAGGAGGAGAAAGAAGAAGCGGAAGAAGAAGAGGAGGAGGAGGAGGAGGAGGAGGAGGAGGAGGAGGAAGAAGAAGAAGAAGAAGAAGAAGAAGAAGAAGAAGAAGAAGAAGAAGAAGAAGAAGAAGAAGAAAGAAGAAAGAAGAAGAAAGAAGAAGTGGGATTTCTTGCAGTATTTTGGAGTTTTACATTGTTTTGCTTCTATTAAATATTTAGTGTTCAAAATAGTAAAAAAAGGTGGATATATACTTTCATTAAAATCAGACAATCATGGCACCTATAAATTCCAGCTCTTATAGCATGCTGCTCATGAATAATTAAGTTTCTTGCTGGTCTATTGGGACACCCAGTGTTCTCTGGGCATGTCGCATATGTCTAGGATCACTATTGAGGCTATCAATGGTCCAGGGAGATGCCGTCAAAGGTAGGTAGGTACCAGCCTCGACCCACACCTGAAATACTGGTGAGACATTAGTCAGCTTTCTCCTAACAACCCACACCTGAAATACTGGTGAGACATTAGTCAGCTTTCTCCTAACAAGCCACACCTGAAATACTGGTGAGACATTAGTCAGCTTTCTCCTAAGTTTTTTTTTTTTTCTTTTGGTTTTCTGAAACAGGATTTCTCTGTGTAGCCCTGACTAGACCTGGAACTCACACTTGATCTGTAGACCAAGCTGACTTTTAAATACAGAGATATACCACCCTCTGCCTGGCCCCAGCCCCTGCACCGCCTCCATCCCCCCTCACCCCTCCCCGCCCCTGCCTCCACCTCTTCTTCCCTAGTGATTGGATTAAAGGCTACTATAGTCCAGTTCAATTTAAGTTTTAAAAGGAAAACTTAAGCATAGTGGAAGATGTTTTATTTTTGTTGCTGCTGTTTGGTTTTACAGATCAAGGCTCACTGTTTGTTTGTTTGTTTGTTTGTTTGTTTGTTTTGAGACAGGGTTTCTCTGTGTAGCCCTGGCTGTCCTGGAACTCACTCTGTAGACCAGGCTGGCCTCAAACTCAGAAATCCGCCTGCCTCTGCCTCCCAAGTGCTGAGATTAGAGGCATGCGCCACCACGCCCGGCTAAGAAGGCTCACTCTAGTTCATGCTGCAGCTTTGGTGTGCCGCTTGCTATCACAGAGTTGCTTTCGTAGCCTGAGTCTTGACTCTTAAGTATTTAGCGAGGTTGTCTATGTATGATCTTAACAAAGAGTGCGTGCAACTTCCTTTTGTCTTGTGGCCATTTTGGTGATGGCAGCCCAGGACCTCACATGCCCTATACATGCAGGCTAACAAAGAGATTTGAACAGATAAGAGAGGCTAGACCTAGAAAGTGTGTAACTTCAAGCAGAAACAGAAAATGTAATTTCAACTAAATAGTATGGCTTCAAAGCATAGTGGTAATTGTCCTGCTGTCCTGTCAGGAGATGGGATTTCCCTTCCTTTCCCTTCAGTCAGGGCAGGGCTTTGAGAATTTGGGCAAACACATTGCCGTTATAATAGGACTGTGTGACTTCTAAGGTCTCATAAGGGCCGTGAGGGATTATTTCTGGGACGCTTGTTCATGGAGCTGAGTTACTGCACAAGACACCAGGCTACCCTGAAGCCTCATTGCTGGAAAGGCCACGTGGAGCTGATTTCATGCCCTGCCCTGCCTTCCAGGCCCTCATCAAGGTGCCAGCGAAGCAAGGGACTGTTTCATGGATTGTTCTCCGGCCACCACATGGCCTTCGTGGGTGCTATATGGAACAGGAGGCTACGGCAGGCAAGAGAGTCCCTGTGTCACAGATGTGTGACCTGGGAGTCTGCAGGTGTATAGTGACCGAAGCTGGGGTGGGGGCAGCTTGTCACTCAGCAGGGGACAGCCAGACAAAAGCAACATTTTTCTTAAAACTAGAGGTTGCAGAAAGTGGACCAGGCATCCTGGCTCCTGCCTGGAGTGTCAGCGCTTGGATTTCTCGCCCCTCAAGGCCAGTTGTGGAACAGTGTGAGTTCCAGGGTAGCCTGAGCCACAGTATGGGACCCTGTTTCAAACCACAAACAAATAGAAATGATTGATCCACCAAGTCACAGTGGTTTTTTTTTTTTTGTTTGTTTGTTTGTTTTTTGTCTCTTTCTGTTGTTGTGGGTTTTTTATTTGTTTGTTTTTGGGGTTTTTTTTTTTTATTTGATTGTGCTTTTGGTAGCTTTGTTTTTGTAATGCTGGAGATCAAGCCTGGGACCTCTGGCTAGTGTACGCTCTACCACTCATCTCTGTGCTCCAATATTCCCCCGAATATGTGTGCTAAGGGTTGTCGGAGGCACAGTGTGTGGCCAGAGGAGGGTTGAGAGGCTATGCAACTCAGGGGTGAGTGCCTGTCACGAAGCAGCGCCTTCCTCAACACCAGAAAGAAGAGGAAGGAAGGAGGGAAGGAAGAAGGAAGAATGAAAATGAAGGAAGGAAGGGAGAAGGGAAGAGAGGGGACAGAATGCAAGGAGAGGAGGGGAGGGGAGGGGAAGGGAGGGGAAGGGAGGGGAGGGGAGGTATTACCAAGCTCTGAGCCAGCCACTCTGAGATCCTAACTACTCAGGAGCCCAACTCCTCGTGTGGGTCTTATCACCTGTGTATGTCACAGAGTTCTTGTGACCATTAGTAATGGATCTGAATTGTCTGCAGTGTCTGCACACTGGAAGGTCTCTGCGGAGTCTTGTCTTGGACAGGCAGTTGATTTGGATGAATTATCTCTGAGAGTCTAGAAAAGGAGGGGCTCTCCTACTTCCTGCAGTAAGGCACAGATGCTCCGGAGTTAATGGTCAACGGTTCCTCTTCCCAAAGGGTTCTCTGTGGTACAAAGGGTGTGCTTGCTACATCCGCAAGCCTCTAAGACTGAGAGTCGCCCTGACAAGCCAATCTCATGATCCGGCTGACAGTAAGTTCAGATTTTAGAAGCTGTCCCAGATCATTGTGAAGAGGCAGATGAATTCCGTGATCCCCGAGAGTCAGGAGATGTTAACGCTATGGAGACCACAATTATTTTTAATTTGCCAGAATTCTCTCTGGTTGTTTGGATCTAGAAAGGCAAATCAGTATTTCTGACAAATTATCAGGGGTTGTTTGTGATTCTCACATAAAGGTGTAAAAATAATGAGGGTCTGGGGAGAGTGGTGTGGGCAAAGTTACTTTCCATAGGGGTCTCACATCCTAGGTTTGCAAACCAGCGCCTCCCATCTCCCGCGAGGAGATGTGGAAGGTAAAGAGATGGCGCCACCTGCTGGAGAAACAGAGGCTTGGCGTCGCTCCTCTTGGAGGTTTCTGTTCCTAAAACAGTCCCTAAGCTAACCACAGAACCAAAATCTGCAGAAGGTTGGCATCCTGTCCCGATGGGAAACCACCTTTCTGTTTCATATTCTTACAAGTCTTGCAAGCCTTTGCTTTGGGTGGCGGGTGGGGGCGGATCTTGGAATTTAAATCTGCAAGCAGACTTGGATCCCATGAACATCCTCCAAGTCCCTTAGGAAAGAGGCGTGGAAAAGAGGGGGCGCGCTTCCACACTCAACAGGCTTCCCCTGCCGGAAGGAAGAGGCACGAGACAGAAATGAACCGACATTTCTTCCCACCCCGACACCGACGAATCCCAACTGCCTTGTGGTCTCACTTGGTGCAGGCTGCATTTGAGAGCCTCTGTAGTGACCCATTAATGGTGCAGACACTCTAAAAATGGCTCCCCATTCCCCCTACCCCGGGATCATTAGAGAGTTATTAAGGCATCTAATTATTCCCTAGTGCTAACAGAGGTGCCAATAAGCAGACCAAGTTTTCTCATTTTTATGGAGGTAATTAGAAGGCCAATTATTTTTTATGTACACAAAAGAGGGGAACCTTAGCTGCTCCCTCTGCAGCAGTAGCTGACCCTGTACTTGTGACAGGCACAAGAACCCAACACTCCGTTCATTATTTAATGAGAATTGGGACTGAGGCACAGTCTAGGTCAGATCTGGGGAGCAGAGGAGGAAATTCAGGCAGAGAGCATTGTATAGGACTTCCGGATAAGTGGCTATTTTAACCACAAACTCTGCTGCAGATATGTCACGCCAACCCCCACTGAGGTGAGCACACGGAATCCCAGGAGGCTTGCTCAGGTGGACACTTCTGAGCCCCAGCCAGGGCTTCCTGGGCTGCGCATTTGGGAGATGATTTTCATTTTGGATAGGAGATGCTAACCTGTCTGGTTCTGGGACCTGGCTTTGTGGGTAAGTGCTCTAAAACAGGTGTGTACCGAACTTGAAAGTGGCAGGTACTGCCTTCTCCCACCTAGAGAGCACCACTATAATTGTAAAGACATTTTTCTTTGGAAATGGAGAGACCTTACATCTTTATCTTTACTGGCTCCCTCTGAAATGTAGCTTTTTTTTTTTTTTTTTTACATTGTGAGTGCTAGCAACACATCACGGTAATATTTTGGAATAGCCGTGGCAGGTATCTACAGTATTATTTATGCCCATCCCTGTTTCAAAACTCTGAGGGCTATTAGTCCTGCCAGTGCATTTTATTCTTTAATCCGTTAATGGAGTAGCACACATTACTATATCGCTACTCAAAAAAAAATATTGTGATCACTGTATTTCAAAATGATTGGTTTCCTTTGAGGTCTTGTGTATATTCTTTTATGCGTTTGAAAACGTTATTCAGATTGCCCAGGGAAGAGGGGGGGGGAGACTGAGCCTGTGGAATAAAAGGGGGTGGGGAGAGTGTAAAAAAAAAAATCTGCTTTTGTGTTTTAAGTCAGGATCGTTCAGTGAAGCTCTTGCCCCGCAGCTTGAGGCCTGGCTTCGACCAGCATCTTTTAAAACGCAGGCTGACAAGGTGGCATGCACTTGTAATCCTAGAACTGGAGGTGTCAGAGAACCATCCCTGGGGATTGCCAGAGTGTTCCACTCCAGGTTCAGTGAGACACCCTGTCTCAAATGAGACGGAACAAACAAAAAAAGTATCCAAACAACAATAAAACTCACTCCAAAACTGGGTGTGGTGGGTGGTACACACCCGTGACCCCAGCATGTCTGGAGAAAGAGGCAAGCAAATTTCTATAAATTCAAGGCCAGCCTGGTCTATATATCAAGTTCCAGGCTGCTAGACTGCGTAGTGCAACCTTGTCTCTAAATAAATAAACAGATGAAGAGTGATCGAGGGAGAACCTAACTGCTCCTCTGATCTCCACCCAGGCGTGTGCGCATGCGCGCACAAGCATGTGTGTGTGTGTGTGTGTGTGTGTGTGTGTGTGTGAGCACACCCACACACAATTGCTTTAAAGGTGTGAAATTAATCGTCAAGGGCAATTTAAAAGTCCCTTTAGGAGTAAGTTGTAAGAAACAGTAATGCCTGGGCGGGGGAGGGAGGGTGGACCACAGGGATTCAGAGGCAGGAATGGACATGATAGCCAATTGTTGCACCCAAGGTGTGAAGAACTTAAAAGTCATTGGGCTTCCATCTGAGGTCTTCACACTGAAGTAAGAAGCATTGAGCGTGCAGTGGCCTCCTCAGGAGGGAGTAAGAAGGGTCACCAGCAGAGTCTGGGAGCCATGCCAGGAGCTTGCTGAGGACCACAGTTCATGGGATGCTGTCTATGAGAATTCTGAAGAGAGTGAGAATTTTTCAAATTGTGGGAATATGGAGTCACCCACTCAGTGAGAGGGGAAATGATTCGGAGTTGGGAAATAGGACATCTTTGTATCTTCTTTAAGTATATAAGCCCTGCCATTGTGGTTCTAAGCAAAAGCCTAAAAATTTCTTTGTGTGACATAGAGATGAGCCTGGTATCTGGGGACCTTGGAACTGATGCTGGTCCCGCCGCAGTGTCGGCCATACACATAGCACCTGCCAGTGGCCATGCCAGGTGCATACATTGTAGCACCTACAGTGTGACCATGCCAGTGCATGCATTGTAGCACCCAGTGTGGTCATGCCGGTGCATGCATTGTGGCACCCACAGTGTGACCATGCCAGTGCATGCATTGTAGCACCCAGTGTGGTTATGCTGGTGCATGCATTGTGGCACCAGCAGTGTGACCATGCTGGTGTATGCATTGTAGCACCCGCAGTGTGACCATGCCAGTGCATGCATTGTGGCACCAGCAGTGTGACCATGCTGGTATATGCATTGTAGCACCCGCAGTGTGGCCATGCCAGTGCATGCATTGTGGCACCCACAGTGTGACCATGCTGGTGCATGCATTGTAGCACCCGCAGTGTGGCCATGCCAGTGCATGCATTGTGGCACCCACAGTGTGACCATGCTGGTGCATGCATTGTAGCACCCGCAGTGTGGCCATGCCAGTGCATGCATTGTGGCACCCGCAGTGTGGCCATGCATATATTGGCTAAGTAATAAATAAGCCGTCAGAGCGCGGATGTCCTTAGCTGGCCTTTCTTTTCACACCCCTGTGGGACCTTGTTCCTGCCTGGCCAGTCTTCTCCAATTGTAGCCTAACTTTGCCCACTTCTTCCAGTCCTTCCGAGCTGGGGCAGCTCATCTCAGCTCTCCTGCATATGCTCCCCTCTTAAAGGCTGCAGGAGGTTGGTGTCATGAACAGAGGGTTTCACACAGAGCTGTTCAGATTCCACCAGCATAGTTCTTCCCAGAACCTGCCTGGGGCCTGTTGGAACCTGGGCTTCCATCTTCTCTCTTGTATGAGTTGAGACAAGTCTCCCAACCCTGTGACTTTGAGTGCAACCCCTAAAGCTTTGCACCCCCCTACTTCTCTGTCTACCCTCTCTTTTGGATGGTTCAGAGAAAAGGGCATCAGAGCCTGTGTAGGAACTGGGAGGAACTGGCTGGGCCAGTGGCCACACCCCTAAGAGCTGCATTCAGAAACGCTAATCCTTTTGTTTGCTCTGTGTTCATGGGCAAGTCCCCAGATTTTCTGGAGTTTAGAATAACATCCTGGAGTATGGGGTGGGGTTGGGGGGTGCAACTGCTTTCCTGAGGG
The DNA here is from genome assembly GCA_964023405.1 of Apodemus agrarius. Lineage (NCBI taxonomy): Eukaryota > Metazoa > Chordata > Mammalia > Rodentia > Muridae > Apodemus > Apodemus agrarius. The sequence continues at coordinate 132,252,472 of OZ030011.1, read as the reverse complement.
CCTAGAAGAGGTGGAGGAGGATTTGGTTGTATCCAGGGTTGGCTATTGCCCTGTTGTGACAAATTATCGGACAGAGGCCAGAAAGATGGGTTCATCGCCCTTCGCAGTCCGAGGGTCCTGAGCCCCATCAAGGGGAGCAGCTTGAGGCAGTGGGTTACAATGTCTCCACAATCATGATATGATAACGTGTCCACATCACGATTACGTCTCTTTTTAAATAAATATGCTCCCAGATTCCAGCCCACGGTGCTTCCCATAATTCAGAGTAGATCTCCCTACCTCAGCTAGTTAGAATAATACCTCGCAGATAGTCCCAGAAGCTTACATCTATCTGTCTTTCTATCTATCTATCTATCTGTCTGTCTGTCTGTCTGTCTGTCTGTCTGTCTGTCTGTCTTTCTATCTATCTATCTATCTATCTATCTATCTATCTATCTACCTACCTATCTATCTATCTATCTATCTATCTATCTATCTATCTATCTTTCTATCTATCTATCTTTGGCTCTTCTAGATCCTTTCAAGTTGACATTATTAACCATCGTATGCCCTAGAAAGGGATAGTTAAAGTTTAAGAGAATAATGGCTACATTGATATACCCAAGAATCACAGGGCTTTTCTGCCTCCTTATTTCCTTCTGCCCATCCTTGATACTGGCTTTAAAGAGAGAGACGGTGTGAACCCAGTCTTCAGCACAAAAGTGGAATGCAGAAACAATTAATGTAGATGTGGCTGGCTCTGTCTTGGACCATGTAACTACTGTGCCTATGCAGGGGAGGGAGTGGCCGATTCCTCCTGCATCAAAGAAGTGGGCTCAGACCTGGATTGTACAGGAGATGAGGAAAAGGAGAGGCAGCTACCTATTCAGGCTGCAACCCTCACCAATGAGATGATAATAATCGGCCACACACTGAGCAGTCCAGGGCCTGCTGAAGGACACACAGCTTTGCCTCAAGAGGTAAGGATAAAATTTGTGTGGCCAGATGGTCGTGACACACACCTTTAATCCCAACACTCAGGAGGCAGAGGCAGATGAATCTCTGAGTTCACAGCCAGCCTGGTCTACAAAGCAAGTTTCAAGATAGCCAAGGACACATAGAGAAACCCTGTCTTGAAAAAAATGCAATTAATAATCTCGGTGGACATAGTGTTATAAACTAGAATCTAGTGTTCAAGGCCCATAACCTAAGAATTTCGGCATCCTGGGAGATCTGAGGCATTCCTGAGGGAAGTATGTAAGCCAGCACACAAGAATGTAGCTGTAGCCTTGCAGTGTAACTGTGACCATTGTTACAGTAACTGCGATGGCGAGCTGCATTTATTGAACTTGCCCTATGTGCCAGGAGCCTGCTAATGAGCTTCACTATCGCTTAGTCCTCAGGGCAAACCCACGAGGTTGGTACTACACACCAGTTTTATGGCTACGAAAACTGAATCTTCAAACACTCATATCACAAACTCATAAGTGCATCCTGAATGTGCCAGTACTCTGTTGTGGCACACCAGTGAGCAAGATGGGACCTCACAGGGGTTCGTCTAAGTTCAGCTAGTCATAAGGCCAAGCGCCGTCATGGATGAACGAAATGGCCCCTGGGTTGGTCCCCTTTCCCTGGGCCCTGAGCCTTAATGGCTGCAGTAGTGGAAGACCGTCTGCCTTGTAAGAAGTAAGGTCCAGCCCAGAGCCAGCCTGACTAGGCCCAGGCCCATCTTTGCTGGCCACAGGTGTGTAAGCTTCACACAAGCAGGAAGCAAAGGAAGAGACTAGACCCAGCACGGACTCTCCTCCAGGAATGTGCGGCCTTCTGAGCTTACCTGGATGGCCCACGCCCTTGCCCAGGACCCTGGCCCCTTAGTGAGGGGTGTGGGAGCCCGGACACGGGCAGAGCGGAGCCTCCAGCAGCCCCTCCGTTCGTTCTGCTCTTACTGGACTTGAGATCCATTGTAGGAAATATTTCATCTCAATTGGGGGTTTCTACCCCATCTTTGTTCATTAAGTTCCCTAATAAAAGGCACCCAACTATTTTTATTTACAATAAGCCTTAATCAGTACTAGAGCTGATGGATATCAACCCTCTATGTTATTAGAATCTGTCTTCCTATCAATAACCCTAAGTTACCTCTTGCTATGCTTTAACTCCACTTGGCCAGCCCTCATAGTCGTAATATTAAGATGTTTGCCCCATGGCGTCTTCTCTCTTGCCCTTCCTCTCTCCCTTGTTCTCTTCCTTGAGGTTCTCTTCCAACCCCAAGCCCGGGAACTTGGCTTCGCCTATGTATCTTCTGTCCAGCTATTGGCTGTCAGCATCTTTATTTAACCAATAGTTGTAAATTAAAGACCAAGGTCATATTATATGCCGACTCTCTCCTTTCTGAGAGCAGCCCGGCCTTGGGGGCCAGTACTTATCATTGCAATACATATCAAAAGAACTCACCCCAACAGATAACCAAGCCTCACAGGCTGGCATCCACCCATGGCTACTCCATTTAGTAGTCCTGCAGTGTGTGTGTGTGTGTGTGTGTGTGTGTGTGTGTGTGTTGGGTGGAAGAGGGGTTAGAAGTTGGTCTCCACTATACTCACCTCTCCACCTTCTCTCAATGCTCCTGGTCCCAGACTAGGGGAGAAGAGCAAGTCAGAGGTAAGCTGGAAACAGCTGACAGTCAAATAGCAACCAGGACAGCTGGACCACAGTCCCCAAGAATCAGGAGAGAAGAACTTTGTGTCCTCGAGCACTTGGGAACGTTGGCTGGACCAGGCCTGGTGGTTGCTGATGGGGATCTCTGCCTTAGATCTTGCCCACAGCCCAGAAAATCCTCTCTGAGAGCAGGAATTTCCCTACACACACACACACACACACACACACACACACATACACACACACACACACACACACACACACACACACACACACTGCTTTCTCTATCTACCATCTCCTCCTAGTCTAGAGTAATAAGGAAACCATTAGAAGCTTCCTTCTATTGCAACCGTAAGAAGACCGGAATTCACCTGGCATCGTGGAACACGCCTTTGAACCTGCTAGGCTCAGAAGGCAGAGGCAGGCAGATCTCCGTGAGTTCAGAGTCCACAAAGTGAGTTCTAGGACAGCCAGGACTGTTACATAGAGAAACCCTGTCTTGAAAAACAAAAACAAACAACTAGAGGCTGGAGTTCAGTGATTCTTACTCCAAACTTTTATGAGGAGCCAAGAACACTAGCACGCCTAGTTTCCTCAGTGAAGCAGGGTTGGCAGGTTACATGTGATAACACACATGAAAAGCTGCCAGTCTGTCCAACTACCATAACAAAATACCTCAAATCAGGGAACATTTCAGGTGTCCTGCCCTAGAGAGAAATGCCCAAGAGATGCTGCACTTGGAGAAACCCCAGGTGGAGGTTCACGGACAGCACTGCTGTGAAATATTCAGCCAGGAGGAACTTGCCAGTGCCAGACCAGAAGTGGTGTCTGGAGAGGTGTGGGGTGTGGTCCTGGAGGAGCTCAGGCAGAGGCTGGGTGAAGTCAGTAGGACTGGGAACCAGAGGAGAAATGATTTCATGGCCGTCCACCTCCCAGTCTGAGGCTCGCTGGTGTGTTAAAACTCATGATTGCCAAGAGGTATATTTTGAGGGCTGTTCTCCCTAAATCTCTCTTCCATCCATAGCAATGACTGAGTAGTTTTCATAAACCTTCTGTTTTGAGTCAAGACGCTGTCTCAGAGCGTCACTGACACTTCTAACTGGGATGAGGACTGCACCGCCCTGAGGGAAAGGCACCAGGGGAAAATGGGAAGGAAAAGAGACAGTTCATACATGTTCATGTATGTTACTGCGGTGGCAGATGCAGCTCCTAGCCTTAGCATCCAGATCGCAGACACCCAGAGATCCCAGACACCCAGAGATCCAAGACACCCAGAGATCCAAGACACCCAGAGATCGCAGACACCCAGAGATCGCAGACACCCAGAGATCCCAGACACCCAGAGATTGCAGACACCCAGAGATCGCAGACACCCAGAGATCCCAGACACCCAGAGATCGCAGACACCCAGAGATCGCAGACACCCAGAGATCCCAGACACCCAGAGATCGCAGACACCCAGAGATCACAGACACCCAGAGATCACAGACACCCAGAGATCCAAGACACCCAGAGATCGCAGACACCCAGAGATCGCAGACACCCAGAGATCCCAGACACCCAGAGATCCCAGACACCCAGAGATCCAAGAAAGTAGAATTAAACATTGGGACAAGACAGGCCCAGGCTTGACCCCATTTTCCAGGGGAACTGGGGAGAGCTGGGTTGTAGCAAGCCTCCTACTGACATGAATGTGTGTTCTTATAAGAAAGCTGAGGTCCTGGTCATCTAGAGGCAGAGAGGAAGGTAAGAACCTACTGATAACTCCCAAACCGATGGTCCCCATGTGTGTGCTGTCATTTGTGTGAGATCGAGGGTCACCAAGACGCTCCAGTCATCAGAGCCATTCAGGGACGTGGGTATTGTCTTCATTGCACAAGCAGCAGAGGCTGCACGGAGGCACAGGTGACACATGGCCACACCCTGCTCTATATTGTGACCAGTCATGTTGAACAGCAGTTCTCACACGGCCCAGCAGAAGGACCCAGAGAGCTAAGATGCCTGTCCTAGATCACTGAAACATGTCATCTATCCACTTCCCATGTAAATATCACATATTATACATATACATGTATAGTATATAATATGCATTATAGTATATATTAAGTTATAATATATAATAATATAATATATACTAATTATATATAAATATATAATTCATTTTTATTTTATTCCTTGGTGTTTTATCTGTGCATATATCTGTGTGAAGGTGTCAGAAGCCCTAGAAATGGAGTTATAGACAGTTTTGAGTTATCATGTGGGTGCTGGGAATTGAACCTGGGTCCTCTGGAAGAGCAGCCAGTGCTCTAAACCCCTGAACTATCTCTCCAGTCCCTTGGATAGATTTTTCTAGGATACAGAGCTATGAGCTATAAGTTTCTTTTGATATAAATTTCTATTGATAAATCAGTGAATGGACAGATAAGAAAAATATATCATTCATTAGTCAGTCCCACTGAGGAATGAAATGTCTACTCTGTGAACGAGCCTAAAGACACAACACTGACTGAAATAATCCAAATGCAAATAATTAGTTACTTTATTATCTAACACCTGTATATGATGGACCTGGATTGGTCTAATTCTTGTAGAAAAAAACTGGAAGGGAGGAGGCATGGGGTGCTGGAGGGAGGAGGCATGGGTGCTGGAGGGAGGAGGCATGGGTGCTGGAGGGAGGAGCACGGGGTGCTGGAGGGAGGAGCATGGGGTGCTGGAGGGAGGAGCATGGGATGCTGGAGGGAGGAGGCATGGGGTACTGGAGGGAGGAGAATGAGGTGCTGGAGGGAGGAGGCATGGGGTGCTGAAGGGAGGAGGCATGGGGTGTTGGAGGGAGGAGCATGGGGTGCTGGAGAGAGGAGCATGGGGTGCTGGAGGGAGGAGCATGGGGTGTTGGAGGGAGGAGCATGGGGTGCTGGAGAGAGGAGGCATGGGGTGCTGAAGGGAGGAGGCATGGGGTACTGGAGGGAGGAGGCATGGGGTGCTGGAGAGAGGAGCATGGGATGCTGAAGGGAGGAGCATGGGATGCTGGAGGGAGGAGCATGGGGTGCTGGAGGGAGGAGGCATGGGGTGCTGGAGGGAGGAGGCATGGGGTGCTGGAGAGAGGAGCATGGGGTGCTGGAGGGAGGAGCATGGGATGCTGGAGGGAGGAGGCATGGGATGCTGAAGGGAGGAGCATGGGATGCTGGAGGGAGGAGCATGGGATGCTGGAGGGAGGAGCATGGGGTGCTGAAGGGAGGAGCATGGGATGCTGGAGGGAGGAGCATGGGGTGCTGGAGGGAGGAGGCATGGGGTGCTGGAGGGAGGAGGCATGGGGTGCTGGAGGGAGGAGCATGGGATGATGGAGGGAGGAGGCATGGGATGCTGAAGGGAGGAGCATGGGATGCTGGAGGGAGGAGCATGGGGTGCTGGAGGGAGGAGGCATGGGGTGCTGGAGGGAGGAGGCATGGGGTGCTGGAGAGAGGAGCATGGGGTGCTGGAGGGAGGAGCATGGGATGATGGAGGGAGGAGCATGGGATGATGGAGGGAGGAGGCATGGGATGCTGAAGGGAGGAGCATGAGGTACTGGAGGGAGGAGCATGGGGTGCTGGAGGGAGGAGCATGGGATGCTGGAAGGAGGAGCATGGGATGCTGGAGGGAGGAGCATGGGATGCTGGAGGGAGGAGGCATGGGGTGCTGGAGGGAGGAGGCATGGGGTACTGGAGGGAGGAGCATGGGGTGCTGGAGAGAGGAGCATGGGATGCTGAAGGGAGGAGCATGGGATGCTGGAGGGAGGAGCATGGGATGATGGAGGGAGGAGGCATGGGATGCTGAAGGGAGGAGCATGGGATGCTGGAGGGAGGAGCATGGGGTGCTGGAGGGAGGAGGCATGGGGTGCTGGAGGGAGGAGGCATGGGGTGCTGGAGAGAGGAGCATGGGGTGCTGGAGGGAGGAGCATGGGATGCTGGAGGGAGGAGCATGGGGTGCTGGAGGGAGGAGAATGGGGTACTGGAGGGAGGAGGCATGGGGTGCTGGAGGGAGGAGGCATGGGGTGCTGGAGGGAGGAGCATGGGGTGCTGGAGGGAGGAGCATGGGATGCTGGAGGGAGGAGCATGAGGTACTGGAGGGAGGAGCATGGGGTGCTGGAGGGAGGAGCATGGGATGCTGGAAGGAGGAGCATGGGATGCTGGAGGGAGGAGCATGGGATGCTGGAGGGAGGAGGCATGGGGTGCTGGAGGGAGGAGGCATGGGGTACTGGAGGGAGGAGCATGGGGTGCTGGAGAGAGGAGCATGGGATGCTGAAGGGAGGAGCATGGGATGCTGGAGGGAGGAGCATGGGATGATGGAGGGAGGAGGCATGGGATGCTGAAGGGAGGAGCATGGGATGCTGGAGGGAGGAGCATGGGGTGCTGGAGGGAGGAGGCATGGGGTGCTGGAGGGAGGAGGCATGGGGTGCTGGAGAGAGGAGCATGGGGTGCTGGAGGGAGGAGCATGGGATGATGGAGGGAGGAGGCATGGGATGCTGAAGGGAGGAGCATGGGATGCTGGAGGGAGGAGCATGGGATGCTGGAGGGAGGAGCATGGGGTGCTGGAGGGAGGAGCATGGGGTGCTGGAGGGAGGAGCATGGGGTGCTGGAGGGAGGAGAATGGGGTACTGGAGGGAGGAGGCATGGGGTGCTGGAGGGAGGAGGCATGGGGTGCTGGAGGGAGGAGCATGGGGTGCTGGAGGGAGGAGCATGGGATGCTGGAGGGAGGAGCATGAGGTACTGGAGGGAGGAGCATGGGGTGCTGGAGGGAGGAGCATGGGATGCTGGAAGGAGGAGCATGGGATGCTGGAGGGAGGAGCATGGGATGCTGGAGGGAGGAGGCATGGGGTGCTGGAGGGAGGAGGCATGGGGTGCTGGAGGGAGGAGCATGAGGTACTGGAGGGAGGAGCATGGGGTGCTGGAGGGAGGAGCATGGGATGCTGGAGGGAGGAGCATGGGGTGCTGGAGGGAGGAGGCATGGGATGCTGGAGGGAGGAGGCATGGGGTGCTGGAGGGAGGAGGCATGGGATGCTGGAGGGAGGAGGCATGGGGTACTGGAGGGAGGAGCATGGGATACTGATGTTTGGTGGGTACAGAGTATAGGTTACAAAGATGGTTCTAGAAATGATGGAAGCAATGGAGTCACACAGTAGTGTGAATGTTCCAGGTGCCACCCAAGTGTTTGCCTAAAAATGATTAGTATTATAAACTTTATGCCATATGTATCCTATCACTAGGAACAAATGCACACTGAGGTTTGGGGTTCAGTGTGTCCTGATGATAGGAACTTTGAAATCAGTTTTCAAATATGAAGCCTGTTAGTGTTGGGGTTCAGGAGTTGTCCTACAAACCACACGAACGCCAGTCTCAGTCAGACCGGGATGGAATCTTGAACACACACCTAACGGCCAGGGCAACAGCTCAAAGCTGCATGTGGACCGTTCCTCAGGGCCAGCTTATAAAGGCTAAAGCTGCAAAAGCCCACAGCGAGCTCGTCCACGGGTGCTGGAAGTGCTGCCCTGTGGTCAGCCCAGACTCCAGCCAATTTAGACATAAGCATTCACATCCACCTTTAATTTGATGAGTCTTATGCGAAGCTCATGGTTGTGGGATTTCTTAAGATTAAGAAGCCCCATAACATACAGAACATAACAGGACACCCGGTTGGGAACCAAGCTGTTTTTCTGCGTCAATGATGGGCAGGGCTATTACGGCATCAATATGAAATAGCTGGCAGGGATGGAACAAAATGGCTACAGCTATGCTGGGCGCAGGCCTCGACGGTTAGCCTTCCGCAATGGGAGTGTGCGCACAGACCCCTGGCGCTTCGAGCGCAGTGGCTGAGAGCGGACCTGGAGTTCATGAGGAAAGATGCAGTAGGGATGCCACACTATACAACTAGCTACACTACACAACTGGCCACACTACACAACTAGCTACACTACACAACTGGCTACACTATACAACTGGCTACACTACACAACTGGCTACACTACACACTAGCGGCTTTTCCTATTGGTATGAGCGAATACCCTGGGAAGGGAAGAGGGCTTTGTTTGGGTTCACAGTTCAAGGCTACAGTCATGCCAGGGTAGGGATGTCCCAACATCAGGAGCTTCAGGTAGCTGGTCACAGTGCATTCAAGGTGAGAACTCAGAGTGAGGAGTGGTGGTTATCAGCTCCCTCTCCCTGGCCCTCTCCCTCTCCCTGACCCTCTCCCTGTCCCTGCCCCTGTCCCTCTCCCTGTCCCTCTCCCTCTCCCTTTTCTTCTCCCTCTCCCTCTCTTTATCTCTCTCTATCTCCCTCCCCTCCTCTTTCCCCCCTCTCTTTCATTTTTGCTTGTTTGTTTGTTTATCAAGACAGGGTTTCTGTGTGTAGCCCTGCTCTTTTGGGAATTCAAATTCGGAGAGCCACCTGCCTCTGCCTCCTAAATGCTAGGATTAAAGGCATGTGCAGATGCTGCCGCCGCCGCTGCTGCTGCTGCCACCGCCACCACGTGGCTAGCTCTCTCTCTCTCTCTCTCTCTCTCTCTCTCTCTCTCTCTCTTATGTAGGACAAGGTCTCAGCCAAGGCAATAGCACTGCCTGATTGGTCTTCACACTTCAGTTAGCCTAATCAACAAAATCCCTCATGGACATTCCCTGAGGTCCATCTGGTCTAGATAATCGCTCACAAGTATGGCGGAGGGCTCCTTTCACAGGGGATTCTAGGTCCTGCCTAGCTGACAATAGAAACCATTCAGAGAAGGAGCGTCAGGACCGGCACTCCACTGTGTGAGAGGTTTCGGGGACAGCATCCAGCCCCCAGCCTAGGAGTAGGTGGGGCCCAGGGCCACTCATGGCTAAGGTTAGCTGGGCTGGAGTGGTGGCTGATGGACTGTAGAACTGACAGGTCCTGAGGTCATGGCAGAAAGAGGAAACTCACGAGGGGACAGTCCCCATGAGGAAGGGGGCTTCACTCTCCTGGGCGGGTCCCATGACCAGTGGCAGTACCAGCTCCAGAATCACTATGAGGAGAACTGGGAGCACGCACACTCTTGGTGCTTCAACAAACAGTAGGGCTTGTGTGCCCCTACCCCCACAGTGTCCCAGAAAGCAGCAGCTTTTTCCTTAAGACTTAGGAGAAGACACAGGTCACTGCTTCCGAGTCGGGGCTAGGGAGAAAGCCTGACACAGCACAGAAGAGCTGGGGGACCTTGGATCCCCGAGATGCTCCAGCATGAACTTTCCTTCCGTGTGCTGGATGCTCATCTCTGACCCGGAGCCGAGATTCCCCAGGAGGGAAGGAACTATCTGAAAGAGCAGCGTGGCTTTGTCAAATGCCACTACTCTGGACTGGTCTCTAACAACATCTTTCTGGGACTACTTTTACCCAGCTGCCTGTCACAAGGGGCGGGGCAGCAGAGCCGATGCCTCCTCCAGGCTGCAGTGCCAGGCAGGGGACTCCATCCGCTTCTCAGTGCCTCCATCCTGCGCGGTGGGATGAACAGGCAACGGCAGAAAGATGAGGGAGAAGAGAGGGAGGAGAGAGGAGAGGGGAGCGAGAGATCTCTCTTACCCAATCAAAACACTTCTATAAAACCTAAAGTCAGGCGGCCTAGGCTGGGCCTTGAGATCCTAGGATATGGCAGATACAGGGGTGCTGTCCAAGATACAGTCAGGATCAGCTCTGGCCCAGACATAAGCAGGGTTTTTCCTCAGCAGCCTCTAGAACAGTGGTTCTCAACCTGTGGGTCTCCGCCTCTTTGGAGTGTGGGATGGCCATTTACAGGGGCGTCACCTAAAGCCATAGAAAAACACAGGTATTTACATTACAATTCATTACAGTAGCAAAATTGCGCTGATAAAGTAGCAATGAATAACTTTTTTTTTTTTTTTTTTTTTTTTTTTTTTTTTTTTGCTGGGGGATCACCACAGTGTGAGGAACTGTAGAAAAGGGCCTAAGCATTGGGAAGGTTGAGAAGCAGCGCTCCAGAAGAAGGGAATCTCCACAGCACGAGCCTTTCAAGAGACGCTGGAGAGGTCACGCGTAATACAAAGGCGCGCTCATCATTCCGCAGTGAGACTTAAGCTGGGCAAACACAGTTAAAGACGGACTTTTTCACTCCAACCTCCTGCCTGCCCCTCCTTGACCCCGACTGGCCCACAGAAAGTATGACTGGGAGTACAAGTCTGCACGTCATCGTGTTCACCTGGGGACATCAGAGTTGTCTGAAGGCCAGGCTAAAAATATAGACTCCTGTTTGTCAAGGTCTTTTGCCACTAAGGGTCATCTTTGGGAATGAAAACCTCAGAGCTTCGTAGAAGATGGATGAGCCCAAGGATGAAAATAGGAACAGGAAATTTCCATGGCCGGAGTCGTCACCTTGTGTGGTGAAGGGTGAGGCAGCCATTCACTGAGCATGCGCGACCTACCAAGGACGTGCAGACGGGAGACAGGCGTCAGCCAGCAAGTGTAGATCGATCATTATCCAGGCCCATCGCGCCAGGTATAGCAGATAACCGCACACCAGCCGCAGATAACCGCACCAGCCCGCCTCCAGCAGCAGCTTCGGTTTGAAACAAACCTCTCTAGGACTCCTTCCCCAGGCTGTTAGAGCTGTCACCTTGCCTTGTTCCGGCTGTTCCTTACACTTGTGTCAGGCTGGGTCACTCCAAGCTCATGAGTGTTTAGAGAACACAGCAGGGGCTATTCCTCCCGGTGACAGACTAACACACGCTAAGGGCTAAGGAGAGCGATCACGTCAGAGAATACACAAGCCTGCCTCTGTACATGTCTGCAGTGAGCTCGACAGAGGATCTGATCCCCAGCTCAAGGGTGGAGGTCAAAAGAGATTCAAAGAGTCTTCGGAGGACCCATGCTGGGGTGCATAAGCCCAGCGTTATCAGAACTATGTCCTGGTTACAGTCCCCTATGGAGTGTCCAAAGGCTGGAGATCTCCATACCTGAGGCCCTTGCCAGGGCAGATATGAGAGGCACGGCCGCTTTGCTCTGGTGGTGGATGGGTGAGAATTACTCTCCACTACTTTATGGTTAATTGTAGCTTTGTAGACATGCCGATCCAATAATCAGGAGCTGTTCTCTCTACCTTCCTTCTTTCCCCAGAGCTCATACGCCTCCATCCCTGCAGTGCCTTGGCTTTTCCTTCTGACACCGTGATGAAGCACTCTAATTAAAGTGACTCATGAAAAAAGGTTGGGTTTACAGTTCGGGGGTGTGGGGGGCGGGGTCAGCATAACAGGAAGGGCAAGGTACTGGGAAAGGCCAGCCTGTCGTGTCCGTGTCACACTGGCAGTTCAGAAGGAAACAAGAGGAAGTGAGGGCAGGCTATCTAACCTCCAGGCCTGCCCGCAGCGCAGCGACACCTCCTCATGCGAGGCTCCACCTTCTAAAGGCTCCATAACCTTCGCAAACATTGCCACCAGCTGAGGACCGAGCGACCAAACATGCACCTACAGGGACGGTTCACATTCAAACCTCGACAGACAGAAATCTGAGCCTGGTGTTTGCCGAGTTCTCGCTAGGTGCTGTGGTCCGTTACACTCTGCATGAGTTGCTCTGAAGTACCACTCTGGGCCTTGTAATGTGGGTGTGAACACCCCCCCCCAAGGCTCCGGGGTGGGGACACTTTGTCCCCAGCTGATGGCACTGTTTTGGGGAGATGTGGCGCTTTTGCAGTGGTGGTCGAGCTAGCAGACACCAGTCACTGCAGCAGGCCTCGGAGGTGACATCTGCTTCTGGGTGTAGCCTGAGCTCTCTGCTTCCTGATCTGTCAGGATGCGAACAAGCCCTGCCACAAGCGCCCGCCGTCTTTGTCACCGTGGATCCAGCCACCACAGCCTCCATGCCTGCCCCAGCCCCGTGAAGGACTGACAGTCTCTGAACTGTGATTCAGAATAAATCTTCCCTCTCTTGTATTTGCCGAGCATTCTTCTACAACACGAGGAAAGTGACTTACGCAGCCCTCTGCCTGGAGACGGTTTTCTGACAGCGGGATAGCCATCCTGGGCTGTCCTCCTGTGGATCTGCTCACTCCACTGACCCTTGACTGCTCTGCTTCTTCTCACAGGCCTCTAAATTGGAGTTCTCAGAGCCCGGCCATGTTTCTTTCTTCTTCTCCATCTACCTCCTCCACATTAAAGTCATAGCAGCTTATGGCTTGAAATACTGCTGACAGACAGCAGGACGACGGCTCTAGTGTCCCTCCCCCTCCCCTCAGATCGTTCCTGCATTTCTATCTATATATCCATCTGTCCATTTAACTTCCTGCCTGGTGCTTTGGGCCCCCAGCTCACCACATCCAAACTGAGCTTGTGATGATTCCTGTTTTACCCCACCCCCAAACACCTAAAGGCATCCCAGCCCGAGTAAGGTTGGAGGAACTCCAACCTTGTAGTTTCGCAGAATGACCAAGGGCTCCCACTTTCTTCCAGAACAAACCTTTCACAAGCCTGAATGCTCCTGTAGGACCCTGGAAAGCTGGCCCTCTGGCCCTCCATCGCTCCTAGAGTGGCCTGCTGCTGAGTTCACAGTGGCCTCCTCGCTGTCTCTCAAACACAGCAAGCATGTCTCCAGGCCTTTCTGGAGCACAGGCCTCCTTTGAGACTTATCACTTCTCACTTTGTCCCTGAGGCCCAGGCTGACAGCTGTGTGTGTGTGTGTGTGTGTGTGTGTGTGTGTGTGAGAGAGAGAGAGAGAGAGAGAGAGAGAGAGAGAGATGTATATTCTGAATCTCTGAGCCATCTCTCCAGCCCCTATAATTTATTATTTCTATATTTTATGTTCATTGGTATTTGCCTACACATGTCTGTATGAGGGTGTCTGAAGCCGAGGAACTGGAGTTACACAGGTGTGAGCTGCCCTGTGTGTGCTGGAAATTGAACCTGGGTCCTCTGGAAGAGCAGCCAGTTCTCTTGATATATGTTTATTCTTATAACTTACCCAACCTTCCTTCCCTCCTGGTTCTCTTCCTTATTCTATTTTTTTTTTACCATTATTTTATGTTTTTAAGATTTATTTATTTTATATATATGAATACATTGTAGCTGTCTTCAGACACACCAGAAGAGGGCCTCAGATCTCATTACAGATGGTTGTGAGCTACCACGTGGTTGCTGGGATTTGAACTCAGGACCTCTGGAAGAGCAGTCGGTGCTCTTAACTGCTGAGCCATCTCCCTAGCCCCCATTATTTTATTTTTTGATGAAGTATTTTATGTGTCCTGAGTGCTGTGTTCACAGCCTGCAGAGGTCAGAGAGGGTGTCAGATCCTGCAGAAGAGCCCGTTGTGAGCCACTGTGTGGGTGGGACACCGAGCCCAGATGCTCTGCAGAGCATCAGGCAAGCGTCCAAGCTGTCCTCCCGCCCTCTACACGAGTCTTCAGTCTTTGAGTGCACTAGGTTTGGTTTGTTTATTCTATTTCTCTCCTCACTGTCCATCTCCCTAGCCAAGAAGACACAGACCCTTAACCGTTTGTGTGCGCTGATGTCATCCGCGTTGGAGTGATGTCCAGTAGACCTTCAGTGCTGAACTGCCTGACATAAGCGAACTTTCCCATAATCCAGTCTTAAGTACTTCGAAGGCTGCATATCAAACAAACAAAAAGTGTCAGCAGATTACATTTCCTGCTTAAAATTCCCTGCCTAGGGGTCTGGAGAGATAGCTCAGCGGTTAAGAGCACTGACTGCTCTTCCAGAGGTCCTGCGTTCAATTCCCAGAAACCACATGGTGGCTCACAAACATCTGTAATGAGATCTGATGCCCTCTTCTTAAGACAGGTACAGTATACTCATATACATAAAATAAAGAAATAGTTCTTTTTAAAAAACTCCCTGTCTAAGTAATCTTGACATATTTCCTTTATGTGGCTTTAATGGCTCTGCTACTGGGCATATATCAGAAATCTTGAGAAACTTGGGTCTTTACCTTGTAGTATGATTTCAAATAATTTATCAATATTAAACCAATGAGCTCCAGATATATTAACACAATATAATTAATAAAATAAGGCCTTCACAGTTACCCCTTCTCCTCTGCCCTCACCACATGCTCTCTTCCATTGTCTGGGATGCACGTGCCTGCTGAACCCCTGGAACGCTGGCCAGCAGCCAGTCCCCCACCTCTATGGTGGTCCCTAGACCTTGCCCCTGACCTTGCCCCTTCAGTTTCGGGACAGCCTGAAGTCGTCCTTCACCTATCCTTGGCCTCTTGAGCACCAAGCCGATGACCCTGCTTTGAAGAGAGCATTCTCCTGCACTTCCAGATTCATCTAGCTGTGGACCAGCCATGTTAGTACCTTTGAAAGAGCGATACTGCTACGGCCATGATGTCTCTTGCCTCGGCCTGAAGACACCCCCCACCACCACCACCACCTTTGTCTGCTCTTTTCCTCCCTGGTCCTTGACATGGAGGCTACATGCAGCATCTGAATAAGAAAAGAACACAAACCCTGAAGATGTATAAATTTAGGTTCTGGTTCTGGATGTGCTACTCAGTGGCTTGGGTGTGTCATCTGGCATGCAACTTAGTCTGCAAGACTCCCCAGTTCCTCATAAGTTTAGTGGGTTTAATATTTATATCTCAGGCGCTAAAAGAAATGATTTGCCTGAGTACCTTGGACAGCGCTGGGTTCGGCTTGAGAGCCTGGCTTAGCTGTGGTCTTTGTGTGACCTTGACTTCCTGGTCTAATGTTTGTCCCCTGTTCTAGCCTCAAAGGCTCTCTAAAGAGAAGACATTCCTCTCTAAAGACGGGGGCAGTGGTTCTCCTCCAGCTGGCCAGGGATGTGGATGGCCCTGTTGCGGGTGAGGGACAGTGGAAATCAGTGTGCCCTCTCCCTTCCAAACCCCGGCTCCTTATCCTACCTCATTCTCTCACTACAAGACACCACTCCATTACCCCTCCAGTTCTCATGATGGAAACGCCCTCATCAGAAGGCAAGGTGCCAGCAGCCTGGCTGTCAACATCAGGACCGGCACCAGAAATGTCCTCAGTTATTCTTCCGTTTGGTGCTAGAAATAAACTCAAGACTTGAGAGCCACCCACAGGGCCTCTGATCAGCAGTGTGGGTCCTGGGGCCTGAAAGGCTCTGGACGCCCCCCCCCCCTCACATCCTTATCCTGGACATGAACCACATTAAACCAAACAGCGTCAAAGGGAGAAGTCAGACTGCGCAGGGGAAATTAGAAAAGGCATCCCCATTCTGAGTTAGGGACAAGGACAAAAGGAAAAGATTTCTTGAGTCCTGCAATGCTCTGGCCTTTGGGAGCCACTTCATGAGTTTCTACTCGGGAGTCCCTGGACCTCTGAGATAACCTGTCTCAGGGCGCACGTTCTCCTCGCCACAGTATAGAAACCGTCTCAGATCCTCAGAGGCTGTGCCAATAGTCCTCGGGATTCTTACCTGCCAATCAACCTTGTTTTAGTCCAGGAGAAACAAAAGTACAACACACACGCACACCTTTTTTTTTTTTTTTTCCTTCTTGATGGTCTTTACCTCGAGGCTTAACTCCTGGAAATGGTCCGTTTTCTTCTCATGTTCGGGATTTGACTGCAGGGCCTCACACAAAACGAGGCAAGCTTATGGTAATTACAGCCCTGACCTTTCTGTCATTTTTGTGACAGGGTCTTGCTTGAGCTCTACAGCTCAGGCAGACCTTGGATTCACCACCCTCCTTCAACCTTGGGAAAAGCCGGAATTAGAAGCCTGGGCCATGATGCCTGGCTTCACCCCAGATTCTCCCTCAGAGGGCATAGTCTGTAGGCGCCGCTGAGTCAGGCAGGTGCAGACTGAAGTGTCCCAACCCTAAAGTGGCAGATCACATGGGACTCTCCTCCTTCAGTCCACGGCAAAGGCATCTGCTAACATGTTCACACTGGACACATCCAGAATCTTCAAGGTGCTACCACCTTCTGTTGTTCTACAGTCAAACCACCACCCGCGCGCATGCGCGTGGGACATTCAACTCCTTGGACTTGCCCACAGAGAAGGCTAGGACCAAGTGAGAAGACGGAGGAGAAACGAAGGCCCGGGCTGAGGCCAAGCCAGTGGGTATCGCTGCCTCGGAGGCAGCTGGGGAGGAGGTATTCCATTTCCTGAGCCGCGCCTGTCCCATTTCAGCTTGAACAGATGGAAATATAGTGCAATGTTTCAACATCATTTGCCTTTCTCGTGCTAAAATATTGATAAGTGCTGCCCGCACTGATGCCCCCGCGGTTGCGAGCAGTAACTGGAGCATGATGTGTACTGAAGTGAGACACGGCAAAGCCTTTAACGAGTGTTTAAAATTCCTGGAATAATGCGCAACACTGGCTCCTGAAAACCTCCCTCCTGGGCGGCCTCCTAATCGGCAGGAGGAGGGTGAGCGCGGCGCGGCCCCCCGCTGGTGGCAATTAGCGAGGCAGCTGCTCGTCTTCAGGACGGAACAATGCGGGAGGTGCTGCGTCTGCCCAGGCGGAGGCCACCGCACTTATGGGGGTAGGACACCCAGTGTCGCCTCCTGCTCCCGCCAGGAGCCTGTCACTCTGTACCCAGCCCCTCGGAAGAGGGAACGCTGCGCCCTGACTCTTTAGAAAGGCAATCAGCAGACAGAAAGAAAGGGGAGAGAGGGAAAATTAAGAGGGTGGGGCGCAGGAGGAAAAGGGGGGAAGAGGGAAGGGAAGAAGACGGGAAGGACTCAGACCTCCCTGGGAAGCGCTTACCGTCCTCCACCCCACCCGACCTCCCCAAGAATTTAACCCAAGTTAAATTCTTCACTCCTTTGCAGGTGGCATCCCAGTCCTAAACCACTCTTCCTCACGCGGGGACAAAGGCTCCCAGCTTTAGCTGTGGAGCTAAGTAAGTGTGGACCTGAATACCACTGCCAAGATCTACAGTGGCCCAGCCCGGCCAGGCAAGGCAGTGTCCCCATGTGGCGTTCAGGTGAAGAGTCCCCGCCATGGCTCATTTCTCCCATACTCTAAGCTTCTGGTTTTAGAGTCTTGACTTTTGAAGACTCTTTTTAGATCTTTGTGGAATCATCCCTTGTTAGATCTTTGTGCGATCATCCAGAGGTCTATTCCCCAAGAGGCCTGTTCACATCCGATTACAGAAGACAAAGCCTGCCTTTTCCAGAGGCGACCTGGAAAAGTGCGCATGTAGGAGGAAGCAGGGCTGCATCCCAGAGGATGCAGAGAGGGGTGTGGGGGACCAATCTAGAAGGAATCCTGGACTGTGGTTGTATGAAACACATGCATCCGATAGTTTAAAAATTAGGAGGCTGGGACTGAGAGAGACAGTCCGATGGCTGCAAGCACTGAATCGCTCTGGCAGAGGACCGGGACTCAGTTCCCAGCCAGCACCCACAAGGCGCTCACAACCTCTGCAAGGTCAGTTCTAGGAAATACCATGCCTTCTGGCCTTGGAGGACACTGCCCATGCATGGTACACATACATGCATGCATGCATGCATGCATGCATATATACATACACACACACATACAGGAAATACACGTACACGCTTAAAACAAATAAAATGTTAAGACAGTCCTGGTGACACACAGCTTTAATCCCAGCACTCAGGAGGCAGTCAGACAGATCTAAGTTCAAGGTCAGCCTGGTCTACCTAGAGTTCTAGGCAAGCGAGGAATATATGGGGACATCCTGCCATCTCCTCACTCCCTAATTTATTTTTTAAATCAGGAGGCTGGAGGTATAGCTCAGTTGATACAGTGTTCGCAGAGCCTGGAAAAGCCCACACCTGTAACCCCAGCACTTGAGAGGTGGGAGCGGGGATATCAGATGTTCAAGGTTATCCTTGGCTATTTATCAAGTTCAAGGTAGGTTGAACTACTCGATACTGTGTCTCAAAATGAGAGAAGAGCCAGCGTGACTCAGAACGCTTGCTTGCTATTGTTGCAGTGTGGACGGTACTTGTAATTGGTAAGACAGAACAAGTAGGAGTCTACAACAAGCTGAGAAGGAAGATCTGACCACCTGTGCTCTCCTTATGCCTTCCACAGCGCATGGGGGCAATTGGAGGATCAGTGATGCGTAGCAGAGTGTTGATGGGACAAGCCAGGGTAGTCCAGGTGTGCAGCTGTCAAGGTCGGTGACAGGCAGACTAAGGCGCTCCCCAGACCCACCTGCTGCAGCCTGCCCCAGAGTTCCTAATAGATGAGGAAGTCCATGGTGCAAGACATGCTGTTGCTTCTGGGAGGTTGTCAGGAACCCCATATTATTCTCCATCCACAGTGAGGACAGCCAACCGCTCAGGGAATACTTCTATTGCTGAAAACTGCAATGTTCTTACATGGAATTGGAACCAAAGGCAGAAGTCCTGCTCTAAAGCCCCTGTGCTCTGTGGGTCTGCCTCTCTTTGGAAAGGGTATTTATTCACACATGCAGTACAAACCCAAATGAACCAAACACATGCATACTCTCCTCCTAAAATCAAATCAGAGGTATACTAGGGTTGAACATGCCAATTCACACCCATAATCCGAGCCTCGGGAGCCTGAGGTAGAAGAATGGCTGAGAGTTCAAGCCAGCCTAGGCCAACGGGAGCACCGTACTGAGACTGCCTCAAGAGAAAAACAATCAAAAAGGAAAAGCAAAACAAAGCAACTCTAAGCTAACGATCATTGTGGCAGAGTGCTGGGGCGATATAGAGACGTGTTGACTTACAGAAAATGATGTGTTTGTGTGCTGCCACACAAACTTTAGGTAAGGGCACTTGCCCCCAAACCTGAAGACAGGAATTCAATCTCTGGGATCCACATGGTAGAAGGAGATAACAGACTCCCCCGAGAGCTGACCTCTGACTTCCACAAAGACACTGTGTACATGCCACATACATGTACAGGCGTGCGCAAGCATGATGTTTACATTTTTAATTAGCCAGGTGTGGTGATTCACACCTTTAATCCCAGCACGCTGGAGGGAGATGGAGGTAGATCTCCATGAGTCCAACAAGGACAGAGTGAGAGCCCATCTCAAAACAAACAAACAAACAAGGTAAATTAATGGCGAGACTGTCTCAAAGCAAGCAAGCAAGCAAGCAAGCAAAATTCTCAGTGCCAATTCTCAGTTGATTTTCTGGAAATAGAGTGGCCCAGTGCATACCAGGGCATTATGAATTCTGTTTTTCTTTTCTCTCCATGAAACGTGTCACCTGCTATTCTAGGGCACAATCGTTCTTCAGAAATTACCCTGCAAAGCCGCCTCAACCCACGTGTCTGTGTGAGAGAATAGGAATGTCAGTTTGTTCACGTATGTCTTGCCATGTTCACAGGCCAGCAGACCCGAAGGCTTGCACGGAATGTCAGTGTGATCATATATGTCTTACCATGTCCACAGACCACCAGCGGACCTGAAATCTTGCACACAGGTGACTAACATTTATGCTCAGCCACCTTTTGTGAAGGTGGCTTCTTGAACCCAGAGCCTCCCACCTTCAGAGCAAGTGTTCTAACCACTGGACCACACATCATTCCACGCTGTGTGTTCAAGTGCTTGTGTGTGTTTCCAATGGCTGGATTTTTTAAACGCATTTATTTATTTGTTTTTATTTATTGATTGTTTTGAGACAGGGACTCTCTGAGTAGCCCTGGCTGTCCTGGAACTCACTCTGTAGACCAGGCTGGCTTCAAACTCAGATTTGCCTGCATCTGCCTGGAGATTGCTGGAATTAAATGTGTGTATCAGTCCAGTTTATATATATATATATATATATATATATATATATATATATATATATATATAATTAATATATATTTAAAATATATATATTTAATTTGTGCATGGGTATTTTTGCCTGCATGTACATCTAGGCACCACATGTATGCAGTGCTTTAGATCCCCCAGAAAAGATTGGGAGCTTCCATGTGAATGTTAGGAATCGAACCAGGGTCCTCCGCAAGAGCAGTCAGAGCTCTTAACGTCTGAGCCACTTCTCCAGCCTCAGTGGCTGGATTCAGTAACCAGGCAGGCCCCTGAGAGTTAAGTTAAGGAATGTCAAAATACGGAGGACGGAGCTGGGCTCAGAGAAGAGCCTTTTACAAATGGACCCCAAGAGAGCAAGCCTGCCATTCCAAACTCTTCGGTCTGCCACCTCCCCAAGACAGCTCTGCTCCCAGGGTCCCCGTCACATTCACCTGGAAGTTCTGTGACTGGGCTTTCCAGGATGCACACCCACACAAAGGGTCTCCCAAAGGTCCAGGCGGCAGAGGCTTGGTCTCCAGAGAGGCACGCCTAGAGGGTTAGTGAAACCCTGACAGAGCCTGGTCTCCAGGTCATGGAGGGTGTGCCCTAGAAGGGGACTGAGACTCTCCACTCCCTTCCCTCCTTGGTTTCAGTTCCTTGGCTCTGAGGTAGGTGGCTTTACCCTGCCCTAAGACCCAGCCACAGTGGGTGAACTCACAACAGGCCTAAAATACTGCAAACCCACAGTGCCCCCAGCACTGTGATCCAAATACACTGTTTTTCTCCTTACAAGCCGACTGTACCTGTTTCGAGTGAAGGAGAGTCAGTGAGTCACCTTCACTCCCTGGCCTTGTTTGGGAAGTCCTTGCTCCTTGCAAGTCTATTGTTTCCCTGGCAGCCGATGCCAGAGTCCTGTGGGTTCTGGGTGGTCCCAGTCATTCATGCTACCTCACTTCCTCTCCTCCTTGTGGCCCTCCATGGCCCAAGCTCTGTTCCCTCTGGGTCCCAGACTCACTTCTCTAGGTATCTGCCGCAGCGGGCTAGTGATACCTGGCTTCCTCACCTACAGCTCTGGCACATACTTCTTTGTTTACTCATTCATTAATCCAATAATGTGCACCTGAAATCGTAATGGGTGCCGGGGGTGTCCGGAAACGCATCCAAAACCACTCCACCTCCAACCCAGCAGGAGAAATAAGCCATGCTCCCACATCACTATGAGGCCAGAAAGAAAGTGGTTCTGCGTGAGGAGACCAAGCTAGTCTGGTACCTTTGCCCCTCCCCCTGTATGGTTGACACAAAACTTACTTCTGTTTGTTTGTTTGCTTGCTTGCTTGCTTGTAAATACCTCTGTGCCAGCCTAGAGGTTGCCTGCTTCCTCTGCTCTGCATGGTCAAATGACTCAGATATCTCCTCATTACCCTCCCCGCCTTAGGTCCCTATCCCCACCCTGTCTCTAAGTACTTTGGAAGTGACTCAGGGGCCCGCTGTCCCAGGGCCCTGCACTTCCAGACTCCCGGCGGCACACCAGTTTCTAGTGTTTAGATACTTTTAAGAAGCAGCAAAGACAATACAGCTGAAGGTCTCACAGAGGGATGGGGGAGGGTTTTAACCAGAAGGAAAAGGTGAACAGCCAGAGATGGCCCCTGATGTGCAGCCTTACTGGAAGGACCAGGGGATGTCCCTTCACCATCCTAGTCTGTGATAGACCCTCATAAGAAGGAGTTCCACAGTGTAATCCTCAAAGCCCCTCCTCCAAGCCTCAGGGTCCCCAGCTACTCATTTATTAAAGACTTCTGGGGTTGGGGGGCTGGAGAGATGGCTCAGCGGTTAAGAGCACCGACTGCAGCTGGGCGTGGTGGCGCACGCCTGTAATCCCAGCACTTGGGAGGCAGAGGCAGGCGGATTTCTGAGTTCGAGGCCAGCCTGGTCTACAAAGTGAGTTCCAGGACAGCCAGGACTACACAGAGAAACCCTGTCTCAAAAAACCAAAAAAAAAAAAAAAAAAAAAAAAAAAAAAGAGCACCGACTGCTCTTCCAGAGGTCCTGGGTTCAATTCCCAGCAACTACATGGTGGCTCACAACCATCTGTAATGGGATCTGATACCCTCTTCTGGTGTGTCTGAAGACAGCTACAGTCTACTCGTCATAATGTATAAAATAAATTAAAAAGACTTCTCTCTCTCCCTCTCCTTCCCTGCTCCCTCTCCCTCTCCCTCTCCCTCTCTCTCTCTCTCTCTCTCTCTCTCTCTCTCTCTCTCTCTCTCACACACACACACACACACAGAGAGAGAGAGAGAGAGTTCCAGCTTACCCCCTTTCTAAAAGAAGGCAGAGAGCCATTCTGTGCTGGAACCCTTACTCTAAGGCTGGATGACTCTGTGTCAAGTTTAAAATCCTACACACTTATCTGAGGCTTCCTTATAGAGGATTCTCCTCCAAGACATCCAGTGAGGTAAAGGGCTCCTTGGCTATGCCCACATGGCAAACCTGGAGAATGCATGGAGTCAAGTGGTCTGGAGAAAGGGTGAGTTTCTGCCAGCAAGGAAGAAGGTCCAGCCTGTGAAGAAGCAGCCAGGTTGAGTGGAAGCTGCCTCCAGCCGAGCTTTGGGGTGGGAATTTAGTCTGAGATCTGGAAGCTGGACCCCCGACTTTCCTGAGGGAAACCCACTTTGTTTTGCCAACTTTGAAGCCTTTTTGTACAAAGCCCCCCATTTCCGTTGTTGGTTAAGGGTGCATTCATTCCTGAGCTCTGCCAGAAAGGGGGAAGGGGACATCCCACCCGGGCAGAGGGCAAGGGTTGGGACACAGAGGGAAGAGGACGCTCCGGGAATCCTCCCCTGCTTCCCAGTAGGTCTCTGTCGTCACCTCTGCCTCAGGCTTCAAGAGTCCCTGGGCTGCATTTCCATCCCAGATCAAATATGCTATATGGGCGTCACTGGGGTATGTCAGGAAAGCTACCAGAAAACTCCAACTGCCAGTGGTCCTACCACGTGTGTGGCCATGCTCTTCTCTACCTCCTGCCAACTCTGAGGAGATGATGGTGATAATGATGATGATGATGATGATGATGATGATGATGATGATGATGATAATTCATTGAGAAGTAAGTTAATGGGGCGGGGGCGGGGGGATGGAGAGATGACTCAGTCATCAAGAGCACTTTCTGCCCTTGCAGAGAGGCTCAGGGTTTGGTTTCCAGCACTCACAGGACAACTCAAAACAGTCTGTGACTCCGGTTCCAGAGGACCCAGGGCCCTCCTCTGGCCTCAGGAGGCACTGCAGGCACAGGGTGCAGACATCCTTGAAAGAAAACACCCTTCCACACACAATGAAGATAAGCAAATCTCTTTTTAAAACAATAAACAAGATGTGGTTTAACCCTTAGTGTGATCTTAAAGTGCACATCCACGAGTCTGGGTGTTAAAGGGTTGGCTCCAGAGAGGGGCTGTTGGGAATTGCTGTGACTCTTTAAGAGCCAGGCCTAGGGGGAGTTATTAGGGCTAGAGATGCATCCTTGAAGAGGATTATGGGACCCTCTGTATTTGCCCCTCCATCTCTTTCTCTTCGTCTTAGCTTGTTATACGAGTCCTTATTCTAACACAAATTCTTGCCATGATTCTAATCTCACCAAAGCAGCGGACATAGGAAGAGCATCGGGACCCTGGAGGGACTGGAACCACGGGCTAAAGCAGACTTATCTGACTCCATAAGCTTCAACCTGTGTCAGACAGTTCACGGTAGCGATGTGAGCCGCACTAGACACATTTGTGTAATGGGAGAGTATTCAGCTGTAAAGTGGGACGATATGCCGGAGGAGTGAACGGGCCTTGTAAAAAAAGCCAGATCCAAAAGGCCAGCTATATCATGATCCGGTTAACGATGCTCACCATGATGGCAAACGTGGACGGACGGTTGTCAGGCTTTGGGCAGGAGAAGGGGCAGCACAGGAAGTGACCACTGAAGCTGTTCGGGACGCTGGGACTCACTAGATAATGTTGACAGATACACAACCTCACTGACTGGACACCTAACAACATCAATACTGTTAACGTTGCTATGGGTAACGTTGCTATGGGTAACGTTGCTATGGGTGCTTTGCCACAACTCCAACACACAAGAAAACAGGAGGAGGAGCAATCCTTGAGTATTTTTTCCTCCACTCCCATCCTTCCAACCCTTGTGCTATGAAGAAGAAGAAGCGTGTGGAGCTCACTTGAGTGTAAAGGGAAATTTCTGTTTCTTTTGTTGGGAAGCTAGTGTCCAGCGGGCGAAGCTCTCCCAGGATGGCTCCCCAAGGCCTTATCTGTTAACAGTGATAACCTTCAGACCTAAAGTCTGTGGCCAAATAATGAAACAGAACAGACGACTCCTTCCTGGCCTTCGATTCTGGACTTTCAGCCACCCTGGCATGGGTCTTCCAAATATCTTCTTTGTCTCAAGAGACTGGACATCCCAGCGAGAAAAAGGCGGGCAGGGTGGAAGCGGTGTGCACAGGATCGGAGGACCATTTGGAGACTTAGTTGCCAAGACACAGTCAGAGTGGCTGGCGATTTGTCTGGGTTGACCAGAGGAGGAGTTGTGAAGGCAGGGGTAGGCACAGCTGAGCCCAGCAGCAGCCGTTATTTTGGGGGAAGATTTACTGCCTTCCTTCCTGGAGGCAATCTGGGATCTGGGATTTCACCTGAGCTGACCATCCACTAGTGCTGACAGTACTCAGGCACCTGAGCTCCCCATGAAATATCCAGTAGAAAGTGACTCTGGGGCCCAGCTATGGTGCCACACACCGTCAATCTCAGCACCTGAGAGGCAGAGACGGGCAGATCTCTGTGAGCTTGGGACTAGCCTGGGCTTTATAGAGTTCCAGGCCACCCAGACAACGATGAGACCTTGTCTCAAAATAGCACCCAAACAAACAAAAGAAAGTGATTCGGGGTTGGGGTGAGTTAGTGAGGAGAAAGGGCCTTTTAGACAGGAGTTGGCCTGAACAAATCCTCCAATGCCTGTGATAGCAGAATAGACCCAGAAATGTTGATTTAATGTTGGGGGCCAGGATTTACCTGCCTTCCCCAGCTTGTATAGAAATCAAACTCCTAACTTGGCGGATCTGCTCCAGGCTCTGTCACCCTGTCCCACAGCCAAGCTGTCTCTTCCCTGCGGACTTTACCCTTTGTGGTTTAGCATCACATGACCTAAATCCCAGCACCTCCCATTTCCAGTCCCACCCCCAACCTCTCCAGCCATAGATAACATAAGCTCAGTTCGATAGAACACAATCCTTTTCCTCAAAGCCCTGCAAATCCACAAGTGTGGAGGTTTTAGAAGGGTTCCACTGGGGTGGAGATAAAGCTCTATTTTAGAGTGCTTAGCATGTGTGAGACTCTGGGTTTGATCTCAAGAGGGACATGAAGGAAGAAAAGAGGAAATGGTCCACCATTGTATATCACATTGGTGGGTCTGGAGCAGTATCTGTCATCAGCACATTGATCCTTCTGTGGGGAAATACCTAATACCCATGCCAAGTGGCTAAACAGACTCTAAATAGCTTCATACCGTTTGGGTGAGCTCTGCTGCCAAGTCCTTTTGGCACATACCCGACACAGAATACAAACCAGAGCCTTTTGAATTTTAGATGTGTAGACTAGAGACTGGGGGTCTGAATGTGTGTGGCATGAGAGAAAACCCAGCAAGTCAGCATGGAGAAGAACAAGAACAACAAGAAGAGGAGGAGGAGGAAGAAGAGGAAGAGAAGGAAGAGGAGGAGGAAGAAAGAAGCGAAAAGAGAAGAGCCCTCCCCTCCTCCATCCTCCTACCGCAAACCATTTTGGGGGCCTTCCTCATGCGTTGTTTTGAAGTCTGTAGAGTTAAGGGCCACCAAACTAACTGTGTACTTAAGGACAGAGACGTCACCAACAGCGGCACAGGTAGTTTCCTCATCCATTTAGATGGAGACCGGAGGGCTTCCAAAGGTCCCTTTGTCTCTAACACTTAATGAACCCACTCACTGGCTGTGTTATCAGAGTGGGGCACCGGCTTCACCATCAGACCACGCGGCACCTTTAAGAAACAAGGTTCTCACACAGTGCACCATGCTCTTCACTTCTGAACAAGCTGCTCCCAGACCCCGTGTTGCCTGTGTCTTCTCTCTAGCCTTGCAGACTCCTAGCATTCCCCTACACTGGGGCATCAAACACCCTCAGGCCCAAGGGCTGCTCCTCCCACTGATATCCAACATGGCCATCCTCTGTCACATATGTGGCCGGAGTCATGGGTCACTCCATGTGTACTCTTTGGTTGGTGGTCCAGTCCCCGGGAGCTCCGAGGGGTGTGGCTGGTTGGCACTGTTGTCCTCCTCCACTCCTTTATTCCCTTCTCCAACTTCTCCAGGTCCCTGAGCTCAGTCCAATGATGGACTGAGAACATCTGCCTCTGTATTTGTCAGGCGCTGGCAGAGCCTCTCAGGAGACAGACATATCAGGCTCCTGGCAGCGAGCACTTCCAGGCATCCACAATAGCATCCGGGTTTGGTGACTGTGTGCGGGATGGATTCCCAGGTGGGGCCTTTCCTTCAGTCTCTGCTCCATACTTTATCTCCATATTTCCTCTTGTGAGTATTTTGTTCCCCCTTCTAAGAAGCACTGAAGCATCCACACTTTGGTCTTCCTTCTTCTTGGGCTTCATATGGTCTGTGAATTTTATCTTAGATATTCCAAACTTTTGAGCTAATATCCACTTATCAGTGAGCACATACTGTGTGTGTTCTTTTGTGACTGGGTTACCTCACTCAGGACAATATTTTCAAGTTCCATCCATTTGCCTGCGAATTTCATGAAGTCATTGTTTTTAATAGCTGAGTAGTAGTCCATTGTGTAAATGTACCACGTTTTCTGTATCCATTCCTCTGTTGAGGGACATCTGGGTTGTTTCCAGCTTCTGGGTATTATAAATAAGGCTGCTATGAACATAGTAGAGCATGTGCCCTTATTACATGTTGGAGCATCTTCTGGGTATATGACCAGGAGTGGTATAGCTGGATCCTCAGGTAGTACTATACCCAGTTTTCTGATGGTGCCAAGTAGCCTTGGTGTCTGTTGCTTATGATCTTGCACTTGCCTCTCACCATCTGGTTATCTCTGGTGTTAGCTGGTCTTGCTGTCTCTGGCTGTAGTTTGTTCCTCCTGCAAGCCTTGTGTCAGCACTCCTGAGACACCAGCTCTCCCCTGGCTGGATTTGGAGAGCTGTGGCACAGGGTCAGTTCCAGGCCTCAGTGCTTTAAATGATAACTCCGGTGTTGCTTTTGGGCAAAGGTCTGGGATACCATCAGCTGTCCCCTTGTGTGTGCCATAGAGTCCAGCACCCAGCAGATAGTGATGGTTTCCCACCAGACAATCACTGAGGAAGAGAGCCACAGCACAGGAGTAAAAAAGCCTCCGCGTGAGGCTTACAGGCAGAGGTAAGCACTAGAAAGGGGGACCCAAGTTGCACACACCAGGGCAGAAAGTCTTCTTAAAGCAAAGCTTGGTGTTTCAGAGTTGTTTTAACCAGATTTAAAAAAAAAAAGTAGGAAAATAAAACAGTTTACAAGAATCTGGGTGAGAAGCAACCTGCAACCCCCTCCCCTCGGCAACCAGCTCAGACACCGTGCGCGATGGCCGCGAGGTGGCAGCAAAAACCCGCTAATGTTCCCTGCTCGCCCTCTGCTTATACCAGCGCCAAAAAAAAAAAAAAAAAAAAAACAAAAACAAAACAAAACAAAAAAAAAAAACCCGCATCCATCCAGACCCGGAGAAGGACTGAGTGCCCCTGAGAACGTTTTGGATGCTTCTTGAGACGTAGGGGAGACTAGTGTCTTCGGGTCTCCAGATAATCTCTCCTGACCTGCACCCCTCTGGGCTCTCTCTGCCTTCCCACCTCCAAGAAAGCCATCCAGTTTCCTGTCTCCTCTGTTCCATTTTTTATGTCAGGTATTGGACTCTGGCAGCACCCAGGCCTGCCTCCACCCTTTCCTGGCTGACTCTCTTCATTCCTGAGAAGGACCCTGGAAGCTGAGCCTTCTATGTAACTGTTCCCATGATCTCTCTCTCTCTCTCTCTCTCTCTCTCTCTCTCTCTCTCACACACACACACACACACACACACACACACACACCACGGGCTCTGGACAATTACAAAGAGTTAGCTTCGGAAGATGCCAACTGAGCATGGGACCAGGAGACCCTGGGGTGCTGCAGTGGAAACCCCCGGGGTAAAAGCCTAGAAACTTGGCTTCAACTTCTACCCACTCTGGGATTCAAAGCCCACCCTTACTTTATAACATGTTCTTTAAGCCCACATTTCCAGTGAAGGGTTGCTGCCTTCTAGAAAGTCGTTCTGAAATTCTTGCGGCGGTGACAAACTGGAAAGACTGGGCACTGAGATGTCTCTGTCCCCGGAGGCAGTAAGCCCGGCTGAGAAACAGTTTGCAGAAAGCTGGGTACGCAGAAGCTGGGCAGGGCTCAGACCCAGATTCTCCTAGGGTACTGGAGTCTGGGAAGTCCTCAGTGTCCTGCCCCGCCTCCACCCAACCTCTGACCCTCCAGCCCTTGGCAGGAGCCATGTTCCCAATTACTTACTGCTCTGAGCTACTCAGCTGCCTCCGGGACTGAGGACCCCCTCGGGGGTCCCCATCCTAGCTCCTCCTCCTGCACAGTGGAATTAAGACAGAATGAGAGGGCATGGAAAGACCCAATGAGGAGTCTTACTCTGGTAGGGGGTGGCTTGTCAACACTCTGTGACAGGCTGGTGAAGCTCCTCTGAAGCCGACTTGTGAGGGGGGAAAGCTCACGTTCTCCATATTTTTTGAAGTCACAGGGAGTGGAGATCCAGGACCATTGAATCATAAGTCACAAGTCCACCAACCAGTGACAAGCTGAGGATGGTCCCATGGGCTTTTACTAGGGCTGTGTTGGCTGCCTGGTGGATATGGGGTCAAGACTCCATAGATTACCTACCCATGTGACCTTCCCGATGAGTCAACTGTCAGCTCCTCCACACCCCATTGGCAACTCCCTACAGAAGCCAGGAACCAGTCCTGCCAGCTGCTCCCCCCCGGAGCCAGGGCTCCTCCACACCCTGGCTGTGCTCGCTCTGCCTGCCTGGAATCCCTCAGTTTGTCTGGACCAGGGTGATCCTTTCCTCTCTCCATTCCCACGCGTCCTGCGTGCACCTGTTTTCAGTCAACTGTAAGCAACTTGAAGGCAGGCTGAATCTCTCTGGGCCCTCTTCTCTCAGCTCTTACAGAACATAGGTGATGTTTGTAGACTGCGCCGGATGCCCAGCCTGCATGTCGTTGAATAAAATCCTGGGCACATCTGTGTGCGGGTGTGTCCCCTGAGTAAAATGCATATTTACCATACTCACGCAACACAGACCAGGATCACGTGTCCACTTCACGCTATGGAGCTCAGCCCGCTGGGATGCTGGAGCACGTGAAGCCAAGGCCTGTCCTCTCTAGGAGTGGAGCCCCTCTGCTGAGCTGGGACCCTAATGGCTGCGTTCAGCCCCTGCGTGCGTGAGGTCACGTGGCTTAGGTAATCTATGGAGTCTTGACCCCATATCTACTGGGGTCATGCACACGCACACATGCACACACGCACACATGAACATGCATGCACGCGCACGCACACACACACACACACATGAACACAGACACACATACACACACACAGACACACACACACAGACACACACAGGCATGCACACACACACACACACACACACACACACGTATGCACATGAGTCACGTGCCTTGAGCAGCCCACTCCCTGACCTACTCAACTCTTGCTTTCAAATTTGCTCGGTCTTAAGTGCCAGCAGAGGATCTTTACCAGGCTACAGGTAACCCTAGGAAGAAAGACAAGGGTTGGGACATCCGGTGTGTAAGGGTAGCTGCGTGACAGTGACCAAGTTGTTGTCCTTCTGACTTTCACCATGTCTTCCCTTCTTTTCTTCTTCTCCCCCCCCCCCCCCGAGACAGGGTTTCGGGCTCTCCTGGAAGTGTCTTCACTTCTAATCAAAACCTCTTAGGTTCAGAAGCATCCAGAGAGAGGCAGTTGTGGCCGCAACCTGAGTCAAGGTTTTCCATTCCCTTGATCTGTCTCAGCTGGACCTGGCCAGGGTACAGAGGAGGTGTGAGCATGGTGTGTGTGTGGTGGTAGGGGGAAAATGGGAGGGGCGGGGCGGGGGCCACAGCACTTTATGTCTGCAGAGGCTGAGCGGACACCCTGCCGGAATTAGCTCGCTCACTCATTAAAAGGCTCGCTAAGAAAGTCTGGTGAATAATCGTCACAAATTAATTATGATGGTAAATACTCATCTCAAAATCCAACAAACTAAAGCCTGCTCAGGCCTGGAAGGCTCCAGGCCACCCTCAGGCACAGGCTGGACCATCGCCGGAGGCAGCCCAGGCTTCAAGGGGTAAGAGGATAGGCCGTGCTATACAATGACCACATTCCCAGAAGTTAGGCCTGGAGAGGCCAGGGCTGGACCACAGCGCCCCCTAGCAGTCTGAAAGAAGAAAGGCATTCTGAGGCGGAGAAAGGAGGGTGGGAGGGGAGGCTAGCTGATGCCCACAATGATCCCAGGGGACCGATTGCCTCCCACACACCAGCCCATACATCCAGACCTTAGCTCCTGCCCTGTTTGTAGATTCCTGGGCACCTGCTCACCCTCCACCCCGCCGAAAGGCCACCAGTCCCGTCACATCCAGGGATTTGAAAAGCCCCGGGGCACTCATCCCTGGCCCAAGACGGCTTCCACCTTATCTTTATATCTTTAGTCACCCGTGCTCTATATAGAATGTGCTGGTTTCTCAGCCAGTGCAGCCTGGCTCCTCTCCTGCTCAGAGAAGTCCCTCTCCCTCCCCCTCTCCTCTCTGAGCAGTCAGGGGTCTCCCGGGTGCTGTGGGGTGAACACAGCCTGAGGAGATGTAAACACATGTGTACAGGCCTGGCCTGTCATTCCGGGGTTTTTGACTTTTGGTAAAATCCGGAGAGTCTAACTTAGCTTCCTTTGGGTTTAAGCTCCACCCCCTTTTCCTTAATGACCATGTTTATATAACGCAATGCATACAGCAAATACTCAGTTTAGTTGCCAAGTCAAGCTGGCTCTGGGTCGGGAGCTCCTCACGCTCTCTGGGGAACATGAAACCGCTCTGTACCGCAGGGGCACATTTCCTCTAACCCAGCTTGGTCCAGCTGGCTTTTCTAGAGTTTTCTAACTGACCCTGATCCTGTTCTCCCTCTCCTTACTCTTCTTATTTTTATTTTTCCCTTTTCTTTCTCTTTACTTTTTTGTTTGTTTGTTTGACAGTATCACTATAACCAGGCTACCCTTGAACTTGTGGTAATCCTCCTGCCTCTGCCTGGGTTACAGCCACGTGTCTGGCTCATCTTTTTCTGTTTCAGTTCACCTCTCTTCTCTCTTCCCTCAACCTTCTCACTGTACTATCTCTCTGTGATGCCCCTCTATCCTACTGTCCTTTCGTCCTTTGCAGAACAGCGTACCTAGCTAGACACCTGGGGAGTTTCAAAACAGGGGCTTCTGCTCTACTCTCAATAGTAGTCCAGTTCAGCTGATGGGGTGTCCAGTGTGCGACCTGTCTTCTCCAAATCTCTAGCCGCCTGCTGTGGTTTGCAGGGAGCCCCTCGGGAGATCCACTCTGGAAGTGGATAAGGCTAAGAGAAGTGGTCTCTCTCGGGTGCCCAGACAGGAGTGCAAGTGTCTGCAGGGTGGAACTACCGTTTTTTGGGTAGCTCCTATGTCACCGGGTGTCTGAAGGTTCCTTCAATAAGCCCTGTCTTCATGACTGTGCCATGGCTGTGTTCTTCAAATAAATGATTGTGCTTGTGTAGTCTCTCTCCTGTATGGACTTGTGGTGAGTCACTGCCCGTCACATAGAGCAGACTGTGAGCTAGCAGTGTGTGGGTGCTAATGCAAGTGTGCGATTCTATTGCGGTCTGAGTCTGGATAGCTCTGTGGGAGGAAGATTTTAAGATTGGACAGGTCTGTGTGTGCATCCATGCAGGTTTGGAGTATGCGTATCCTGGAGAGAGTGCCCGGGCTGGGGGAGGGGGGAGATGCTTCCATTTGTGTTTGAGAACTGGCGTGAACTCTATAAGGGGTAGAGGAGAAAGACTGGCCATGTGTTAGGTAGGAAAGATCTATGGGTGTTGGGAAATTGTTCTGCTGACAGGGGTGTGTGTATGTGTGTATATACTGCATGTATACAGAAATGGCTGGGAGCAAGCCACATGTGCATACAACATGTGGCTAGTGAATATTTGTATAAAGTGTGTGTCTGTGTGTATGTATATGAGTCTGTATGTGTCTATGTGTGTGTCTGCACGTGTGTGTGTGCACGTGTGTGTGTCTG